>OX388351.1:1200000-1800000 GCA_947579665.1 Sympetrum striolatum
CTTTTTCATGACCGACCTCAGTCTTATGACCAGTCGAACAGGCTATTTAATAAGGAAATACTCGTTTCACTAATATGATAAACATAAAAGTGCCCTTTCACCAACGTGAGTCATAAAAATATTACGAATTTAACCTCATGGGCGTCATGAAGTTACTCTTCATAAACTGTAACCTTCATTTTCTCAGGTGTACATTGCATAAAATGCCTTTAACTTTATGAATAGTTATGAGGGGTTTATGTCGCAATTTTCTTGATATAGGTGCATGTCAACATCAATGTTTACAGACTGACTGACATTTTCGTATGTATTGGCTATATTTACATGTTTATATACATAAATTATCCGAGCAAATATATTGGATATTATAATGCTCTCTTAGTTGAAAGGTGTTTATATTCACTATAAACCGTTTACTAAGTTACTATTTCAACTTTAGCTTTGACGTATGAAAGGCAAGTACGTAAGACCTAGTAGTAACTTCTGTAGGTTATTCTGCAGTACTTGTCTGATAAATGAATGGAACGGTTTAAAGCAAACGGAACGAGTAGAAACCGTACTGAAGCGTTGAATAATTCAATTGTGCTTCAATCCAATGTAACAGAACGTACTGCGAATCTTATACAAGGATCCAAACTTGGGCTTGAACGTTGGGGAACGTTTACAAGGGAACAGACGTGTGCGAGTGCTGTAAGACCAACTCAGTCTCGGAACGTTTTCATGTAGATTAGGATAGAAGTCGAGGATTCTGGTTCATTTTCAAGCCAAGAATCCTTTTACGAGTGCCTACTGTTGAATTTTATTCTTTCAATTTGATGTCAAACATACCTTTTGACGTTATTTTTTCAGAGACTTGCATAATAAAAGATAAAAAGTCTGCTGTTCATTCCCATAGACTTGCAGAATATTTATTACCACTATTCCTAAATTTCTAAAATAATATTTCTTACTTGATCACTTTACTAACTAAGGTAACTTAATAAGAAAACAAGTGAGCAAAGCTGATTAGGTTTTTTAAAACTTTTCCTTGCCTCAAAAAGCTGTTGAATGTTTAATAAATATAATGTATAATATTTGAAAACGTGAATAAAAATCAGAATGTAAATTTCAATTCTAAATAGTTTCATGTTCAAAGTTCAACTAGTACGTTAAAATTAGGATAAGAGTTCCTAATCTCTAGCTTTACCCTCAAATTAAACCGCACTTTTCAATTGAAACAGCTGCAAATACTTTAATAAAAACAAGTGCTTTGGAGCACTTTGCTCTATGGAAGCGAATGCTGGACTTTAGGGAATGTGGAGAGCTGGTAGCTGCAGAAATGAGGATATGGAAATGAATGTTAAAAATCAGATGGATGGAAAGGAAAACGAATGTTGAAGTATTAAAGGAAGTGAAGGAAAAGAGGGAATTGATAAAGAAATACACAGAAGATATTCAGAGAAGGATGGCAGTGAATGGGTCAACTCAAGAGAATGGCAGAAGAATGAGCGTTCCTGGATTCAGAGACATGGTATAGCCTTTAGACAATGATGATGATGACGATGAATAATTTGAATAATTCACTTACGAAAAACATTTTACGATAATTTTTTGCGTTATAAGTGATAAGATCAAAGATATACCTATCATAAATGGTCAGGAGTGAAATTCCAAGAATATTAGTCTCAATGGTGAAATATTATAATTACGAATTTTTAATAACTCTTTTCCAAAATATATGATAAATGTTTTATATGAACCATAAATGACTTCATTTCAATATTAAGCAAAAAAGAAAATTAGAATTGCAATCAAAAGTTTCGAAGATTATATATAATGGAAGTTGAAATAGACAGTTCAATAGAAGAATAACCTGAGTCTTTATGAATTGTAATTGATCTTATAAAAGCAGATCCCGAATACGACAATGAATTTAGAATAAAAATGTAGCTAAATTAATAACGGTACGTTATGTAATGAATTACAATTAGTCTCAACCACGATAGACCAAAACTGATGCAATTAAACATGTAGAAAGCGAGGGATTTAAAATTCACCATGATTTGAATCTCGAAAAAATCGAGATCTCAATACGTCCATTGAGTTGGTATATCATAAAATCTACTTTAAAATTAATTATTTCCACTGTAACATCGACATTTATCTTAGAATTTAGATCGTTTAAAAATTCATACATTCAATGCTAATGAAACCTCTATGTAAAACAACAAAATATTTCCACATTTCGGTAGACAGCAATCGATGCCTTCAACAGTAACTGCTACAATCGTCATATTTGAACGGATAAATGATTTGTGAACAGACTAACTGAATCCAAACAGTCATGTCTAGGCTAAAGAGAATCTTCTGGTGATATTTTGGCTGACGAATAATTTCTGGGCCTCATACCCTAAAGCTAGTCGGTGTATTTGTGATTTTATCGAAGCGCTCGTATCCCTGTATGGCTTCGATGTAAACTGACACTGCCGCTTAATTCTCGCTAAAGCGCACAATTTAACGACGTCGAGGGGAATCGTTTGGGACGAATTCGCGAACATCCACCATTCTCAGCGTTTATTATAGAGGCCCTCCTCTTAAACCGAATAAGAAATCCGTGGACCGAAGCATCGTTTATCTCGTGGTCTCATCCAGAGCTAAAAGGGTAGGGCCCCCTTTTCTGAAGACGTCAAAGGTGCGTGTCTGGGGAGAGAGGCTTTCATAAGGATGCGAAAGAAGGCTTTGGAGAGGAAGAAAAGATTCGACCCCATACGGGCTGAGATTGCGTGGAAGAAAGGGACTGTCGAGAATAATTTCGAGACGTCTCAAGAGTGCGAACGGCTGCGGAAGTTCGGCAGCCTCTTTGAGATGGTTGAGACGTTGTAGGTGAATACTATAAAATCAGGATCCTAGATACACAATTATACACGTAGCTATGCGATATAAACGAAAATATGATATAAAACTCCCATATGCAAGAATCGCGTTCTTTAAGTGAATAAGATTTTCTATTAGCACAGTAAAAAGAGTATATTTAAAAAATGAATTAATAGTTTTCTAAGTAATAAATTATAAATTTCTGACAATTCCTTTAAGAAAAAGATGTTTAATTATATAATAAAACTATTGATATGACCAATTTTAAAGCACAAACAATGTTTTCCTTTATCTTATGGTATAAAATTCCGTAGGAATGGCAAAACCTAATTTTAACTATGACGGATTTTCGAAGGATTTCGTTATTTTTAAAGGAATTGAATTGAAGTACTACTTGTTTATAGACAAAGTGCAGAGTGATATCTCTTGAGGGACAAAATTCAACAAAAATTAATAAGATTGTTTTTAAGGCAATAAATATTTCATAAAAAAACTCACGGATTAAGTTTTTGTACTAGATATACGATGTACACTAGTATATATCCAAATAAATCATAATATACGATAAATCTATGGAATGTAAAGAGCAAGACTAAAGAAAGAACACATTCATACAAAAGGTATTTTGAAATCTATAAGTATTATCCCGATTGTAAAAAGGTTTACTTAGATTATGAGTTACATAATAAGAAGAAAGAATTGAAGTTTAAAAGTTACAGGTAATAAGTGCGTAGTTCTGGAATTTTTAGGCATTTTCCACCATCAAATCAATCCTTAGTTCTCGGGAGCTTTTATTATTTTTAGCTCAAAACTGATCTCCATTAACGAGAAAAACGAGGGATATCGCCGTGGTATCCCTTAATTGATTCACGATTTATCATCACCAAGGCTCTTCTCATCAGGGATCGCAAAAGCTTACGGTATATGAAGACGGCTTTCGGGTAGTTAATGCCAATTTCCCAAAGACACGCCACGGTGTGCGCATGAGCTCTTAAGATGACTATATCTCCGCAAGTCAATCGACTGCTGTTCGCCCAGGGTCTAAAGAGAAAGGGTTTAGAGAGGCTTTGAGAGGCCCTTGGGAAAGGGGAGAGACTAACTGAGGATGGCCCCGTCAAAGATCAAATGGCGCCACGTAACCCACTATGAATACTTCGTGGAATGTCAAACCCTGGGACACCCTGAGGAAAATGTACGAGCTCGTTACACTTGGAACCAAAGCTGTGCAGGGCTTTCGGAGAATGCGAAAGACAAACGGAGTCCACAATTTCAAGTTTTTGGTGGATCGTGCACGCCGATGAAGAAAATATCGCTAACCCATTATTTTAAAGCAAATAATTATCATTATTCGAAGAACTTTCCTGTACTAGCCCCATTACCATGGTCTAAAAACGGAGTAGAGTGTAAGACGAGGCTGGTAAAGGATTGGTGATAAGGAATGTGCTTTTCTTTTTCATTCCAGTTACAAATTGCTACAAAGCAAAGCCACACCAAGATAAATTTATTTAGCTCCACCTCTAACCGTGACTAAAATTCTCTAATTTGCTTTTTGAGAACGAAATCAAGGGCAAAATACTTAATGAATATTAGAAGAAGACTACGGTGGAATGAAAATTGATATATACGAAATAAAATATCGTGATATGAGATTAAAATCAATACAAAATGCAACTAATGCAATTGAACATAAAAATCGCCCTGCCTCTGAGGACGACCACTGCAGTGGGGGAAATTTTACTGTCATTGCAGCAATAACCGAAATGTATCTTTTATCGCTCACGGCTGAATAAAAAGGAATAACAAGAGGTGCAGAAATTCATGACATATGATGTATTTACGTTAGCAAACATATCTTAAAGTAAAATGTCAGGCAAAATTTTTCGGCTCCGTTGTTTTGATTGTTTTGGTCTCTTACTTAGTAAGCGATAAATACGACGGAATAAAAGCAAAGTGGATATTTTGATCTAATAATAAGATTAGAACATTCAACAAAGTATTGATTGTGAATAGCATTCCCCCATTTTTGTCCTAAATTCATATTATTCATACTACATATCTTACTTATCTCCAAATTACCATCTTAAATAAATATACGGAATTTGGACGGAGAAAATGACAAACATTTTGTACAGTGTGTGTCTTGCCTACGTCGATAACTGGATTTGTTCATAAATTTATTTATTTTTTATTTATTTATCAATCCCTCACAAACAGCGAGAATCCAATTTACGGTGAAGTAATAACAGTATACAAATGTCCATTCCCTAACCAGAAAAATCTGGATAGCCGGGATTCGAACCCGGGACCTTAGCGTTGGAGCATTATCATGTAGGTATGCTGACAACGCCACCGCAGCCGGTGAATAAATGAATGTTTGTGGGGATTTTCAAATTAAAAAAATCTCTTGGTACATACGTTCTTCTGCACTCCAGTTCCTTATTTAGTACAGTTTTTTTCCTCTGACGACTGACCTTTATATCAACCAAGATCTCTGTACCTGTCATCCTCTTAGTGGTCCTGCATTCTTCCTTTCATTTTATCCCTTAGATCTCCATCCCAACAGATGCTTCCTCCTTTATTTCCTCAATCTAAACCTTATCCTCAATACTTCCTCAAGTATTTTCAGACCCACTCACTTTCCCCAATATGCGCCTCACCTATATCAGAAGTGGTTTCCTTTGATTTTCCACTTCCTTGAGCTTTAACTATCTATTAGTAACATTATTATTAGGTGATTTTGCTTCGTAATCAATTGATATTTTGATAACAATACATTTCATTATTTTTTCCAAGTTATATTTATGCTAACTTACATCGGGAAATTGAAACTAAGACGAATTCTGTCAGTATTTACATTACTTTTGTATTTATGATTTCCAACGATTTGATAAATTATATTTCAATAACATTATTGAATATTATCACACCCCTAGATGTGGTAACATCGGGAAATCGATATTTCAATATATCTAATTAATTTAATAATTAAGTAACTAATCTCCCGGCCCCAAGTAATAATTGGGAAATATGTACAGGTTATTATTATTTAGACCAAGGAAGTACTTCTTATTAAGTAGAAATTTCAGCAAATGGAAAAAAGAAAAAGAATGTAAAAGGGATGAAAGGTTAATTAAGAAGTTTATAGAAAATATTTATGATATTGCGAATATTAAATAAGTTACTTTACAGTGATTACTAAATTATTTCATTCAGATTAGAAATAAATACACATTTTGGAACAGCTGTGTTGAATTGAGAGTATTTTCGTAATTTATTCAATAATTTCGTATTCAATTGAGAACAAGTAAGTGACTCAAAACTTTAATACACGCATGATCTCTGTGACCCGATATTTAGAAGATTACGAATCGAAATTAGTATGTTTTTATAGACATTTTATTAAGTATTAATCAATACTTTATCATTCCACTCGCATGTTATTTATGCTCTAATTGAAAAGTGTGTCCTATCGTAGTTATGAAAATAGATGAGGAGGTTCTAGTTTGTCTATATTTCAGGTGTGTACTTAATACATTAAAATAAAGATATAAATGAGTAAATACTGCTTATACGTACCATTGCAATCAACAAGTATCATGAATTTTTTCTTCTATATATATTAACATATCGTTGTAGGAATACAGATCTAATTTAAATTATCTGTAAATAAGTATAAGGAAAGTATTACGGAAAGATTTTATTTCGTTAGAAGAATGAGTTAAAACGAATACTTATAATGGGTATTAACACAAATAAGAGTAAGTAAACTTTACAAACCTTTACAAGCAAGAGATCGCTGTATTCCCATAGCTATCGTCTTAATTTTGAATAAACAAAAACTTCCGACCATTGCAAGTATTTATGAGTCACATTTGATAAAACCTTAACTGGGAAAGACATATTAATTTAATCGTAGCGAAGGCGTTCAAAATGTTGTATTACGTGATGAGGAATTTTAAGTGATATAGCCGAAAAGCAAAAGAACAGGGTTGTATGTCACTCGTAAGACCCAATTCTTAAATATGCAACTACCATGCGGGATCCGTATCAATATTGTCCAATAAAGAAAATAGAAAAAGTCCGGAGAAAAGCAGCTCGATACGTAATGGGAAGATTCAGAAAAACGGACAGTGTCACCGATATGTTAAAGTTTCCTGGATTTGATACATTAGATAAAAGAAGAACATTAATAGACTAGGTTGCATTTACAATATTGTTGCAGTTACGGATGGGTGGGATGGTTTGAAAAGTTCAATCGAGAAGCCGGAATCCTCGGTAAAGGCTGTCGTGAATTTCAAATTAAACCTCGAAGGCAAAGAACGGACATAGCTAAGTTTTATTTTCTCAATAGAGGTATTTCTGAGTGGAATAAGTTACCTGGATCACTCTTAAGGCCTGAAAATAAAAAAATCTTTCAAAAAGAAATGTTAAATCTTAACGTTATGTTATAGTCATGTTGTGAAATACTGTGTAATTTGAAGTTTTAATTTAGGGACATCTGGTGTAGCAAAGGATTGCTTGACGGTGGGATTCTAACCCGGTGACCGATATGGTAGCCGAGGCCAGTCATGGACCTCGAAAAAATCCAGTAAAACAGTTTCAAATATTAAATATTGTGTGTGCGTTACTTAGTTTTTAATCAAGTATAATACATGTATGTAATCATCCTCTTGGAATTCTAAGTTTACCATGCGTGTTTTTAATTTAATTATGTTTAACCGGTATAAATGTATCTATGTAGAAAAAGAAGTCAACAGGATTACAGCCTACCTGCAGTTCATGCTTTAGTAATAATAAATAACGTTATATCAGTAGTAATAACAAAATATTTTAAATCAAATTGCTGTCGAGCATCAGCGTAAAAAATCTTTATCAAATATAGTTTACTATCGATCCATTTGCTGACGCACCTTTTTCTTATAAAATTTACTCTCCGAAGCTCTTTTCATCGCCTTCTAATGACGGAACCCTTCTTCAATTTCATCTCCTCTTTCTTCCGTGTTTTCTCACCGCTCTTCCTCCTTTCTCAAGATAAGCTTCATCTACTTTCCTCTCGCCATATTTCTTCAATCAATATCCTCTCTTCTCCCTGAATATTAATTACTTTCTCATTTATTTTCCGCCTATCCAAGCAGCCTTTTATAATGCAAGCTTAAATCTCCAACTTTTCCTTGTTTTCCTCATTCCCATGCAACATGAACCACTGAATACTCCTACGGTCTTCAAGCCTTGTGTTTCTTCTACGAAGCAATTTATGTTAGCTAAAGCTGCAAGGAAATTATGCCTCTTGCTTCGTTTGTAAATCGTTTAAAAATACTCCGATTAGTAAAGAGGAAGTGAGGTGTAAATTATAGGTACTGAATGATCTGTATGTTATTTGATTTAATTATATTAATAATGTTAGATTTTATAATTATTAATATCTTTAATATAATTTGTGACTCGTACTTCGGTTGGATAAACCCCCCATTGACCATACTTGTACCTGAATACTTTTACGTTCTTCATAATATAGCTTTTATATTGTGTATGAATCGTCGGATTCATACAGAATACAAAAGTTATGCAAATATTGTTCTAAGGTTATATAATAATACTTAAAATGAACAGGGCTCTTAATCAAACTACGAGACTAATCGTTGATCTTAAATGACGTCCGTTTGAAGTCTACTTACATAGCAAACAGCAACAAATGAAAAACGCTGCAACAACAGCAAAACTTAGGCCTGCCTAGTTACTCTAATATAATTTTGAAGGAAGAGATAATAATTTTGAAAGGATAGCACGGAGCAATTTTTAAGAAATATGGCTATATCGTGGCTCGACCAAAGAAAGTCATAGCCTAGGCGAATCAAAACAAAGAGTATTGCCACTGGATGGATATATTACGATCATCTACCCTCTTGTAAATAGTTGCAGTTCTGTAGCTTACAATTTGTAAACCGATATTTAAAATAGTTATAATAATATATAGATAAAATATTACAGAAATACTCGGTGTTCTCCTAATAAAATGAAATTCAAAGAATATCCGCTATATTTGGTTATTAATGATTCGCAATCACCGGAAAGTAAATATTGAATTATCAAATTTCATAAATACCGCATCAAACCGATTAATATTTAACTGGGCTCCATTTATGTAATTTTAATTGGACGTATTTGACAAAATTTGCTGTAGAGACGACAAAAATAAAAAGTATGTCCCATCAGTCGCACTAATAATGAGCCTTCTACTAAAGTATTCTTAGCCATAAAAATAAAACCAAAAATTGTATGATTGGTAATTAATTGGTAATACTATAAAATATTGATACATATATGAAATGAAATTTCAATTGGCGACTCACCAAATCTCCTAATTTAAAAGGTGATTTCTGCTAATTATAAACAGAGTGGTCCAAAGTAATATTTACCTGGAAAAGAGAATTTGATTTCATCTGAACATAATCCTGTACTTTAATTATATTTTTACATTAGATGACACAGTTTAATATTAATTGAGAGAAGAGCTGATTTGTGGATGTTAACTGAAATTTAAGATGGAAATATAAGGCCAAAAGTTATCACTTTGTCCAAATTTTGTAAAAAACATAAATATCGGACATGGATTTACAATATTTAGGGTTTTGTACAAACGTTATGTGAAAAACAGGAATGAGAAATTCTCATTTTTCCGAAAAAAATCGGATTTGTAGAAAAAAAACAGGTTTAAAGCATTAGCTTACCTGACATAGCTACCCCCCAAAGATAAGCTATTTCATGGGTAATGGATTTTAGCTTTCGGATCATCGCGTAATGCATATAGTAATAATCTAATGAAATTGAAATTTAAAAAGTAACATTATGTTTTGTAAACGATTAGTTAAGTGAATAGGTGATGCATATAGCGTACTTATCCAGAAGAGGAATAGCGCTGTTATGTTTTTAGGAGTTAATACGATAAAATATATAAACAAATTTTTAAAGGCACCTTTCATGGAACAATTGAATGCATCTTTTTTATGAAAAACCTCTTCACTCTTTGAAAATAAAAGTTCATCTTCGATGATAGTGCTTCAGTAATAGGAGATCTTATCTAGGAGGCTTATCAGAAAAATTAAATAATTATTTTGAAAGAGACAGTGATCAAACTATGAAAACTAATGAAAGAACTATCAAATCGGATTAAGACCTAAGTGACTCTCTACGAAAATCCCCAACAAACGGGTGAATCGAGGGAAGAATTAACAGTGACCGGTGATGCTTCACGCAGATTGCCGTCACCAAATGGCCCTCAAATCACTTTGAGGTCTCCGGTTGGTGTAATAAAGAGCGAAATCAGATTCGCCATTGTCGCGTGGCCACGTTCTCGATGAGTCCCAAGTCACGTGAGTGGATTAGTCCCCCTGCAAGGACAGACATGGAAGTATGGGAAACCGTTTTCACGAAGGATCTGTTAAAAGGGTGGAATATTGGCTTTCTGACGACGAAAAGACGTGAAAAATATTACAGGTGTTGAAAGAGAAAAAGAGTTTAAAGAAGATTCTAAGAAAGGGAGATTTTGAGGTATCGTGATGACAGGCAGGGATATAGAGATACTGTTAGTCATATTCACGAACTTAGAAAGTATCAGGTCATATTCTAGAGTTCTCTATTCCTGCAAGAAACCAGAAATTGACGATGGACGATGCTTTATAAAATTGGTCTGTTTTTAATTAGTGGCATATGATTTAAAGTAATTATGAGTAATATATTACATTAAAATATTATAAATAACATAGTAAAAATATATAAATAAATTATATTACATATTATATATATATATATATATATATATATTAATAAATATTATACATAATATAATAAAAATAAATATAAATCTTCAAAATATATTCTTTCTTGGTGTTTTTCCTACAAACATGATGACTGAAGATTTGGCCGGTACAAATATGTTCACCCGGACATCTATACAGAGACATAATTTGAATTGCAATTCACAATCAGGGTTACATATTCAAAATAAATATTTCGCAAGGGTTGCATGTTTTTCACAATTGAGAATCATAGAATTTGGATGAATAATCAAAGGAAATAATCGGGAAAAGACCGTTTAAATAACGGAAAGGATATGATACTGGAATTAACTATTTCCATTAGCTGAGGATTCATCACATTTATCTCTCAAGATTCAATCAAAAAGATAGGTATCTTGAAACACATTAATATCTGTTTAAAGTGCAAAAATGGCTAAAGGTTGTAGCTTTGTTTGCCTAGGGGTATCTAATTGCGGAATATGGGAGGGGGGAGAAAATTCATGCACTTCTTCTAAAAACTTATTTTCCCATAATTCATGAAGCAAGTTAAAGCTCACTCTTTCTTCTTCTTCCTTCAAACGAATTATCGTACTTAAGTAATAGATGCCTTAATACGGAAAAATACTGAAAATGTCTTGGCTATAACTAAAGTTCTTTCCAGCCGTATATAAAATTAAGAAATTTTCTCTTGCAACGGTTTAAATACAAATGATAATAATTCAAATAGATTGTTTTGAAGTTAATAATTTCTCTGTGTATAAAGATTACAAAGCATTTTCCAGAAAAAGGAAACGTCCATTCAAGCAGAAGCATTACCTAAACTTTTTGCACCTGAAACTTATGTCTTTCCCTGACTTCTGCTTATCGGGAAGACGGAACAGTGAACACAAAACGAATCGAAACGTGCAACAATCTCAAAAGAAGTATTCCGTTATAGTCAGTTAGACAAAGAAATGGAAGTTGGGCAAGGATTCCTGGATTTCGACTTGTCGTTCGTTCGTAGAGAATGGTGCTCGCCATTCGTGGTGCAAAGCAAGCGATGGTGCTCTATTTAGCGTCGCATCAATCTGTGCGCGCCAAAGGCAATTCCGTTCGGCCCATTCCCACTCCACTTCGCGCACCATTTGCCCTTTCTCAATACCATAACAGCGCACAAATAGAATACGAAAACCTGGAGTATATTGATGTGCAGTAGTTTTCAGCGATTTTCAAAATTTGGCACTGATAAGGAGGAAGAGAAAATAACATATTAGCAAAAGTGCATATAATCATTTCTAAAACAGAAGGTAATAAGAACATTTTTTGACAGCTAAAGGTATATTTTGTGACTTATTTAAAAACAGAAGGTAGTTTAGGAAATTTAGATCTGATAAAGATGAGAGAGGGGACGTCTATAACGTAGGAAATGGCCTTGAGGATTCCCCAGCGTGAGAAAGGATCGCAGAAGGAAATCAATAAAATCAACACCTCATCGGCTAATGACAAATGAGGGTACGGATTCCAGTCACTTTTTGTCATCAACGTGGAGCAATAAATTTCTCATTCCAATCGCAGATGGCGTAACGGTACTCATATTCAAATTAATGGAAATGGAAATATATCTATGAAGTATTTTAAAGTAAACATATTACGATGGTTCCGTGCTTCCTGCACTCGAATTCTACTATAATAACTATTAGCCAAAGTCTCTTCCAATAATTAGAAATCGTTATTCTGAAATTATGATAACAGGCATGTGACCAATATTCAACGACACTAATTTGAAGCCATCAAGAATATATGTATATGATATACTTGGTGTATTAGAGACATGAATTTCAATGCAAGTCAAAGGGGCAACATAATTATAAGCTTATTTAGTAATTGTAATGCCTAGCTGAATATATTTTACCCCATTATAATTTACAATGACATCATTGTAGTTTTATCAGCTAGGTAAAAATGTAACAAATATTAGGCGAACAGACATGTCAAATTCTTATTTTCCAACTGTTAAAACATTAATATTTAAAAATTTTGTAACTGTAATTTACAATTTAATTTCACCGAATGATATTCAGTTTTTTGAATTCACAGTATTAACAGAAGAAGTAGTAACTTTAAAAGAGCGTCCATCTGCTTGTCTATTGAATTGAAAACTGTCAGACTTGTCGCGCGGGCAACCATTCCAAGGCGAATGTCGCTTTCATGTTTGAGCACATACGGATCACATATTCAGCTGAAGATCTCTTTCATTTATTCTTACTTCAATATATACTCCGAGATTTAAAATTGCCAAACAATTGGAATGCTACTATGTGCTTACGCGATACATTATTGTTGAGCATGGATTTTTAATGAAACATTAGTCAAGATAATATCGAGATAGCCTATGAAATTAATTCCATCTTAAAGTGTGTCACTATTACTATCAACGAACCTTGAGAAGCTAGGTGGAGGCAACCTATGACAAGTTTCTGACTAGAGTAAAATAACATAACATAAATAATTTTATGTCCTTGTACTTACATTTACTTCGGATTATTTAAGTCATATTTTGCTTTGTCTTAATTATAGTGTCTCGACGCGCATAGAAAAAAATTCCACGTATTTATATGCAATCAATACCTTATTATAAATTCGATATTATTATAAATATATTTTCATGCAACTGAAAACTAAAATACGGTATTCGTAACATCATAACTGCATATTATCTGACTTCCGTAAACTTTAATTTAGTAGCAAACGGCTCGTAGAAGTGAGAGTTTGAAATTTCTGAGTTATAGTTACGAAATAAATACATAATTTGAATCTCCAACATAACTAATGAGGAAACAAAAATTGAAAATTCCGCAGAATAAAAGCGGAAGACTTATGTATTAAAAAAGAGACGGAGAAATATTGGAAAGGATATCGAAAAAGAAGGATGAAGAGTCCCCTGAGTAATAAATGAACGACTCGGAATTGATTGAGCGAAATTGAACCTCAGGACGACATGGGCGATTAAGATGATGGATTTTAACACCGGACGAAGGTAAAATTTCTAATTTAACCCCAATGTGGAACAGATAGGTGAAACTAGGTTGGCAAGTACAGATTGGAACATATTACTACTCCTTTAGACTATGTGGTAGGTTTAATCCTACACCCATCATTTTTACTGGAAAAACAAATGCCAAATGAAATATTCCTCCATATGGTCAAATGCCCAATGAGGATAGTGAAATAAAGTTCTAATTACTATCAACTATTATTTTTTACTATTTGAAAGAATAAAAAATTTTTGAATTTGATATTTAAAATTATTTTGTAACAAGCATTATAACACACACCGTAAACAAATAGTATACCAATCTAAAACAAATAAACAAGTACTAAATTAGTATTAAACTAACAAAATAACTTAACTCATATTAAAATTAACATCTGGAACGTTTATAGATACTTATGATGGAAAACTTTTATATTAAACGACTTCGTAGGAAAGGAGTTGGAGCTGAGAGTGTCGTTGGAATGAGCGTCGGTTAAGAGGGCGTCGGTTAACCCTCCGTTACTCGCGCGGGGTGCTCCTGACACCCCAGCTTCTACTCTAAATCGTATCTTCTTTGGAGTTTCTGTCTATGACTTCTCCTTTTCAGTAGCTTGAATGGGGTATGTTTGCTACAGTTTTCCAGAAAATCTTCAGTTTCCCTTGGATTTTTCTCGAGTTAAGAGGTGTTTTGTGTTACAGTGCGACCGTGCGACGCGGACGATCACTTCTATATTGGCGTATTGCGTACAGCCTTTTCATATCTCTGTAAAAATATCTTGCTTAGAGCTCTAGATAACTGTATTTATACTGTCGAGCAATATCCTGAAAGTAATCAATCAGTTTCCGCAATGTATTTACGAAGTAGACGGTCTGACGGAGTGAACATTTTAGTGAAAAAACTACAAAAATATTGTCAAAACGTATTCTTTTTGCAAATTAATAAGAAATATAGTTAAAACAGGCAATCACACCAGAGACTGTCATGGGGTGTCAGGAACACCCCGCACGAGTAACGACGTAGCAAAAATTCGCGCTAGTAACGGAATGTTAAGAGGGCGTCGTGGAAGCGGAGGAATCCTTATTCATTCAATTGCTCATTCGGTTAGAGTCGATTTATCACCGCTTCGGAAAACCGCGTCACCTCTCATCTTCGTCATTATTATTAAATCAAATCCCGGAATAATAAAATTAAATCCCGTGGCATTCCCATGCCCTACCACTAATTCTTTCCCCTGTAACAATTCCTACTGTAGAATAGACATTTTGACGCGTTGAGATGATAACTTCCCGAGTATCGATTTCCGTTGTCAAGGAAAAGAAACGCGCATGTGAAAGACATTCTGAACTTGATTAATCTCGGCCTGCGGAATCGGTTCCCCTGTTTTTCTCCTTTCAAAATCCAGCTTCTTGTCCATCATCAATCATCTTATATGAAATCGGATTTTCTTTGCGGCCCATTCCGGCGAGGAATTTTCACAAGCCATTTACCACCAGAACTCGAGGATTCAAATCAGGTGAGCGAAGTTAGCCAACTTAGTTGAACATACTAATTAACCAGAGCATTAAAATTTCCAGGAACATTTTTCTGAACCATTTGCTCTGAGAATATTTACGCAATGATAAATTACAGTAAAAATGGTAAAAAAGAGGCAATTAAAAAAAATTCTTAAAATACAAATTTTTATTATCTCATGGTAAAGTTGCAGATACCTAAACCAATTTTATTTGCTAGTTCTACTTTATTCGTACTTATCCTTCTTGACTGCAAGAATAAGGGTAAAACCAGACAAAAGCGGAAGGGGGTTTAACGTTAAAAAACGAGGACTGTTTCCCCCTAATGTCGACGCCTGGCAACCCCAGCAACAGTAAACAATAATTTTATGAAACAACTATTCTTGAAAATTACTAAATAAGAACGCTACAATTCTCATCATATACGTATCGTGCGTATGACATCAGTTTTTTTTTCGGTCAAAATAAAAACCATTCACCAGCCATATTTAGGTGATATAATACAAACACCAAGGTGTCCACGTTGGTGTAGGTTATAAAGTTTGTTTGCCAATAAAAAAAAGGGTCAAGAAGACTTAAGAGAACTTAACACAAAAATTTGGATTCAATTGGGGAGAAAATCAAAAACAAAAATTTAATTTCATACTTGAACACTCCGCAATTTCATGATCACTAAACACATTGTATAGATTCCGTCGCAGATATATTTAATGAACGCAGCCACAGCTTAGCCACCTCAACCGTTAGCTCACGCATATATTAGCAATTATTAGTTTCCAACTCCCAACACTTTACAACGCAACAACCGTCAACCGCATAATATTAGCTTCAGGGTTAGTATATTAATTTCTCCGAGAAAACAGGACAAGTCGTTATTATTAAACTTCTATACAAGAATTAATATATGTGAGACGCAGCTTCCTTTGAAGTAACTTTATGGAGTGTAATTAATTTTGAGCGGAGATGAAAATTTTCATAAACCATTCATCTTGAATAGGATTTTCAATCTAATGCTAATATTTATGATAATACTTAGCATAAAGACATTATGCTATATTTATTAACAACTAAAAAGGCTTTAAAACAAAAATGTAAAATCCAGAACTTTAATAAATACGCAGAAGTTTATATGGAAGGTCTTTATCCTCAAACCAAATTTTATTCTGTAGAGTACGATACCAAACGTAGAGTCTGACCTAATTCCTGGATATAAGTACTTCTTGCAGAAATTCCGTACGCTGTGGTACTACTAAAACGTAACCGGACTCACGGTCGCGAATGGACTAAACCCGTCCCACAGGAAGAGTACTACTCCCAAGATCTGGGGGCCGCATGGTTGTGACTGATGGCCGCGGGACGCAAATTAAAAGTGAAAAACATAATTAATTTTGCCATGAAATACTTATTCAAAGATAGTAATACGAGTAAAAAATGTATCATTCACATGCTTTTCACATTTAAGCGGATTTAAATTCTATATTAAAAATTGTTGAATTTTTACAAACGTCCTCCACTAACTATGAAAATGTCGAAACTCAAATATTCACCAAGGAGATACGGTTCGAGCAAATTTTGTGATGATGTTATTCTTAGATAAGTTTTCAAGGATAATTAATTTTTGTTAACTGGAATACTTCCAAATAATCATTGTGTCCCTAGAATGTACTACAGTGCTACAGTACTACATACTAATACATTGTGCCGCATATTCTCTGCTAATCTGATTTTGTCTCTCAATAGAGTTACCAGAAGAGGATTTCATGTCATTACCGCCATGATAAAGACTGATAAATGAAAGATACATTTTCCTCTTTCCTGCAACAGATGACAAGTGATAAAATATTCTATTCACCAAGATGTAGTAGCAAGAAAAAGAGGATTCCAACATTGTAAGATAGACATGGAAACTTATCGAAATAAGTACAATTGTACGGCAGAAATACAATAATAAACGCATTCGGAAGATTACTTGGTCACAAGCCCCTGGAATATCGAGCGATGAATATTTCTTCATGTTTAATTCTCAATCAATTGACGGAACGAAAAAACAGCTTAAAAAATCGCCCTGGAACCAATTTAATCGGAGCCCTAAACTTAATTTCCGCTGCTCATTCTTTCGCTCAAACCCTGGGAGAATTTACCGAATCTGCTCCGCCAATCGCCGAGCAGGTTACCGATTTAAATCGATTTGGACACAGAAATAATTCCCCGCTCTGTTTCCGATCCCGAAGCTCGCGCAGAGACGCCTCCGGATCACTTTTCAATCTAATTTTCCCTGGAATCCGTTCATTGCGGGGATGCATTAATTCATCTTTAACGTCGCCGTCCGTCCCGATGATAGTCGTCCGGGTGAATCTCGCGCGATTTACGAGATTCTCGCGTTCTCCGAGAGTCTTAAATCTCCCGTGGATCTTTACGCCGTTTGACCGAAAAGGAGGAAAATAGGTGAAGGGAAATTAGAATAAATTTATTGGGTCCATGAGGTTATAAAGGGTGAAGTCTTAATTTCATTAGGGAGGGATGCGCGAATGCCAAACCTTGGGGGTCGTGGGTAAACCACTTTTTGGACTTTTTAACAACCGCGAAAGAGTGTGGGCGGTGGGTTGACAAATTCGGGCTCAAACCCAATTCGGAGATTAGCAGGAGAATCAAAGGGTTTAATGGAAGAGATATATTGGATGGTGTTTTGGCCATCATGTGCTGGCTCTGCAGCCTGCTGAAATGGATCACTTTCCTCCTTAAAGGGACTGAGGCATAATATTTGATGAAGTAAAGATATTGGAATTGAATGAAATTCAATGAAGTAATGCAAAAGTTGTTAATTTTAAATTGGACTCCTTTATCTTTGGATTGACAGAATGAAAGAGATATGCTGGAAGTGGTTGTGGAGGGACGAGACAGATAAAATGGTGGCTGACTGAATGGGGAGTGTATGTTAACATGGGAGATGTTGCGTATTAAGTGTTTGAAGGTAATTTCAAAAGGAAAAAGACAGAGGCAAAGAGAACATTTAAGATATGATGCAGAGGATGAGTATATTTAATAGCAGTATTAGAGTATTAAAGAGAATTGTAGGGATCGCGATTCTAGGGATAGGTTACAGACTTTCGTATATTGTATCTGACACCAAGTGAACTATAAAAATGAGGACCACTATCGCAAACTAATATCAACTTCGAACTTGGACCTAACAATGTATGACTGGCAAAACATACTAAATCGAAGACTATAACCCAGATAAAAATTAATTAAGTAACGACTTTTAAATCAAAATGAAATCAATGCATTGAACATAACAGCGACCAAAGTTACGCATTGATAAGTAAAATCTATGCTTTCGACCATATTTTTCCAACGGACTGACTTATCCTTTTGGTATAGAAATTCAAAATAATTCAATCTAATAAAGTGAATTCAAAAGTAGAGCAAAGAATCAAATTCAATGTAAATAAAGAATTAGATAGACGAATTAGAGCTTTTATTGTTATTTTTAAGTATTTTGTAAACTTATTTTCAAATGAAATAATTAAAACTTCATTTTTCAACATTTGAATGGGAAGTTGGATTATTTCAGCGACTAAGTTATGTGTTATTTAATCCATTTTTAAGACGTACTATTATATAAAAGAAGCAAATTGACATAATATGACATAAAATGCATAGCATCATCTTCAGGTGAAGATGATGCTATGCATCGAAACCCTGGGTCGTCTGTAACAATTTCTTCTGTGGTAGTAGTATAAATGAATCTATTCCTTGTCAATTTGCTTCTTTTGTCATGGAATACCACCAAGTAAAACCTCATTTAGTCCAATTTATTTGTACTATTATATAATTATTATGCATAAATTATTAATGCAAGTAGCAAGCTTACAAACTATCTTATATTCGATAAATCTGAGGAAGAAGGTTGTACCACAATTCAATACAAATAATAAAATAGAATCAAGCACATATTTAGCTGCGGAGCGGAGGGGAAGTGTTATGGTCTGAATTAAAGCTTTGAATTTACTCCTCTTCGATGTTAAAGGAAATAAAACATAAATAAAGGTGCTCATGATGAATGAATGCCATCAAATTTGATCCGACGCCATCATCTTTAAAGCGTCGAGATGCTCAAAAGAAGTGTACATAACGCGGGCGAACAAAAGGAAGAAAGTGTAGCAGAGGAGAACGAGATGAATAATGAAGAGAGCATAAAGGAAAGGGAAAGTGAATCGAAATGGAGAGTGACAAGACTAAACCCTTTTCACAGTCAGCATGACAAACATTCGGGACGAGGTTTGCTATTAAAACGATTTCTGAAGGGAACGAAGCGAGAAAGCAAATTCAGCGTCTTTTCGTAATTTGGATTATCCACTCGCAAAACGCCGCAGTTTTCCTCGTCTTTGGAGCGTCTTTCACTGAAAACAAGTTTAATCGCGTTATCCTCCGATGGAAAAATTACTCCCCTGTCGTCCCAGCGCTTTCCCGGGCGTCCTTTCTGTGTATCCGCTGTTGATGAGGAATGAAGGATTGGAGGCGTGGGAGGATATCGATGATAGAGACGATCGAAGCGATGAAAAGTGGGAATGAACTGCTTTCACCGAGAAATGTGTTCTTCCCCCACATTCCTAATCTGTGAGGAAAAAAATGAGTGCGAGCCTTAATTACTTCTATTGAGAAGCCAAAGCGCTTCCACTAACATGTTGCAGCAACGGAATAAATTTCAATTTTCCAATAGTATTTGGAAGAGGATTCTCGCTTACAATTGTCTCAGTCCTGTTAGTGTCTGCGATACTATGTCTAAGTTGCAGGAGTAGCGTTTTAAGTTAAGCAATTGGTGAGTAATGTCATCCATTTTGATCACATTGTATTGCTGTATACATTTTAAATAAAATGCATTATAATATTCTCTGAAAGATGTTATCTATCGGGTCATTGTGCATCAAACACGCCCACCTGGTCCACTGACAGCATTCTGCATCTTTGAGGAAAAAAGAAGAACTTTATTCATTATCTTACCTAAAAATGTTGTCTTGCCTAAAATAAAAGACGACGCAACATTTCTAGTGTTTCAGAAAGTAATTCCCAATATACTCCTGCTGATGAAAATTTCTACTCTACTGAGTTATACTCTACTCTACTAAGTTCATTTGCATCCTTGAATTAGAAAAATCATAAAAAAAGAAAGAAGTTCTATCAAAGAATTTCACGACAACTCAGTGAGCGTCGCTCATAAGTTTACCATTGCAGGACAGGAATCTTTAGAAGATGAGAAATTTTAAAAAGGCTTTACGTACATAATGAATCGAATAAACTACCTTCTTGTATGCAATTGGTTGTATACGTTCTCCATGCTACATGCAGCGTCGTAATAGAGTGACAAACATCAGGGAAATAGATACAATATCAAGTCGCTCAGAATTTCGTTTATTCGAGATTCTAATGATACCTACGTGAATGCATTCAACTAAGTAAATAGTAATGACACTTCCAAATCCTTCTACAAAAGTGTGGCTCGTAAGGTAGATATCTAGATTCTCACAGATATTAAGGATCCCGATAGTCAATTTTGTGAGTATGCTTCGAAATATGAATGAAAATTGGCCGCAATGAATTCTAGTGTAAAAATGAAAAGGAAAGAAATGGGTCGGAAATAATTGTCCAAAAAAACGGTAATTTGAATCAAAAGTTTTAGTATAGCGATTATTCTCGGAGGTCCGATGTCCGAAGCAAATTCCGACTTATTCTGTCCACTCCATTGGAGGAACCTCCCCACACTAGAGGTCTGCATGGGCCAGGCTCGGGCCCACGGAAAATTCGGTAAGTAGAGAATTACTCGTTCTTAAAGAGCGTTAGTTTCTTGCTTAGCAGCAAAAGCCTCTTAAAGTTGTAACGCAATGCTTAAACAAAATTCTCGGTCTTCGTGAAGGGTTAAAATAATGTATTTGTTCAAATTTCACAACAATTTATTGCAGGGCGATATATGGAAAGTTCGGGCTCGGTTCGGGCTTGAGAACGAAACGTTCGGGCCGGGCTCAACGACGAACGGGCCGGGCTCGGGCTGAATTTATGGGCCCATGCAGAGCTCTACCCCACACACGACCAATGGCAACCTTGCTTTTAATCTTGATGCCTATCAGCCCGCGTTCGTTTTACTAGCTGCGTAGATTCAAATGGTTGCTGTAATACTCAATTGCAAATCACATTCAATGGACGACTATCTTTATTCTTATAAGCTACTGGCGAGGGTTCTTTCCTTACAAGCAGTCATCACGTTTCAGGCTTCAGCAATTCCTTTACGGGTAATACAAGGTACACATCAAGTTTGGCTTCGTGTCAGTTTGATATCGAAGATTTACAAAAGGTGCGACTAGATTACAAACTTCCTGTATAATTAGTCAAATGAATAGCGTAATCTTTATTAGACGAATAAAAATTATACTATACGTGGAATGAGGACTGAGTTTATCAAAATGTGTGCGCTTTAAAAATAAAATATTTAATGTATTCTGGCAGTTTAGATAAGTAAACATTTGACATATCCTTACGTTTAGTACGAAGATATGAATAAAAGAAGAAAGAAATAATTTGCCTAAACTCTGACACTGTTTTTGAGCATTTGGTTTCAACTAGTAATAAGAAGAACATTTGAGTTATTTCGAGTTCTGGCAAGATCTCTCTTCTTTCCAAATTCGATCAACGACAATCTCAACACTCTTTTACTATCACGTGGCTGATTCATTATTGTTTAAAGAGCAAATGACGACGCAATGCGTTAGAAACCGTAATTTAAAGGTGAGTTATGAGATATGCGGGATGGAGTTTATATGCCGAAAGCTATAATATTGACAATGAAAGACTGTAAACTTCAACAGACTTATTTTGACACGATTGGTACCTAGATAATTATCATATACTATCATAATTTTCATATTTATTTCAAGCTGAGGTATAGCTGTTTACAGAAACAAACAAACCTATCACATCTATACGTCAAGTAATACGTAGTAGTGAAGACGAAAAGTGGCAGCCCAGCTACTTTCCCCCTCTAACTTCCATCTTTGACAGCCCATCCTCGGCCATATCTGAAATTTCCCTTTCCTTCATAAGATAACTGGAGAGGGAGAGAGAGATGGATCTCGGAATTCAATTACCCGTGGAAATGCTTTTCATCAACCCTTCTAACCTTACTCCCACTTCAACGGGCGAAAGTGCGAGGGCTTCATGACGCAGCTAGCGACACTCTGCCCCCCTCCTTTTTCATAGCGGTGGATGGAGTTGAAACTACCCCCCTTCGCAACTAGAGAGAATATTTGCGTGTTTGCGAGATGTAGTAAGTAGGTGGAGTGAATAAAGATGGGAATTAGATGTGCTCCATTTCCTGTTCTGAAAGCCTTTTTTCTTATACTACTTCACCGTTCAATTACTTGAAGGGGAAGGCAAAAATGTAGAGCTAGAGAAAGTAGAATATTTCGCAAATTGTGCGGCTGATTGTCGAAGAGATGGTTTGAGATAATAGTTCGCGGGGATATTTGAGATTTGGGTCATTTTAATGAATATGCAAACCGTAAAAGGTTTCTATTCTGTGGGTAATCATTAGAGTATAAATGAAACTGTACAGAAGGAAAGTTTACAGGTTAGGAAGCTCATACAACGCTTATTCAGGCAAGACAGCATGGGCAGATATTAAGAGAAGAATTATAGACCCCATATATTTAAGCAGGAATGACCATGGTTATAAAATTGAACCTCCCTCTCAAAGGACTAATATTGCTAAATTCTCATTCCCAAATAGAATCAATGGAACACTCTCCCTGCAGTTATATTTGAGCCATTTCCTTCCCAAGTGCGTGCCTTCAAGGCGAAGTTAAATAAATTGTAATAGCTGTTAATATAATTCTGTTAATGTTTTTATTTAATGGGATGGGATAACATTTGTAAATTTTGTATTATATATATGTCTTGACTTCTGTCAGAGGGAGGTTTTCCTAGGGGTTTCCCTCCCTCCAAATGCCTGACTGGTATATTGTTTATCCCTCAATTGATATTTATATTGACTATCTATATATTGCTTGACCATGTACGACTGTATGAATGTATGTTTGTATTTTATGTAATGTCCAACCACTGCCACCAGATTTATAATCTACTTGTAGTGTTAATGTAATAATAATAATAATACGTATTTGATCTGTGAATTACAAATATTCATTGTATAGCAGAATATTAACAAGCCAAAGTTACCTGTAAATCAGTAATGTAATGATCATGGTGCTATTTTTGGGGAGATTATGCATTATAGTATGTACATTGGTCCTCAATGGGATGTTTTGATTGATTAAATAATACTAAATATAATAATCTTATTCATTTGTCAATTTTATTCATTTGCACACAATACATTTTTTCTTTGTCCTAAAATTACTCTTAGGATATGAGAAATCATTCCTAAAATAAACACAAAATGAAAGACACCAAAATAATAAATAAGTATAGAAGATGGATAGAGAAAGACAAGGATGAAGATGGCCTTGAGGCACTTGAGAGGCTGAAAATCCAAAAACGCTTTTCACGCGGTGAGTATAGATGGCGCCTGAAGCCCGTACACGGAAACACACTACACTGAAATAGAATAAATAGAAATGGACCAGTTTTTTGTCCTCCGAGTGTTAAAATTTTAAATGTAGAGAACCAGTGCATTTCCCCGAATGATGAGGTAACGAAGATCACGTTCCACGTTTTATAATTATCTCCTCTACGGTTGTATTACATAAAATATAAGTGAAACGATAGCAAAAATTCATAAATATTTCCACTATATATTCGTATTAGTATAACTCAATGGTGGTATTTTTGTCAGGTATCGAACCGTAATCTTTCTAGTTCTGGTTTTCACTCCGATTTATAGAAAAATAACTAGTAAAAATAGACTGCAACCGACTCTAAATCACAAGACCAGCTTCTTTCCGTCCGTAAAGTAATATACTCAATCAATGGAAGCTTTATAATTTATATCTTGTAATAACATTAGAAAATTTAACTAAAAATTCCTTTCGAAATATAAGAAATTCAATGGCCAACATTTTATGCATCGAAAACTGCAGAACAATCCTTTCAAGAAGATGGGAGTCGCTGCCAAACACGTAAACTAATTATCCATTAAAACGTAATTAACACGGTATCCTAGGATCCGAATCGGAACGGGGTAAAAAAATACTCCTGACTTCAGTTCAATAAATTTTTAATGAAAACTAAAGGAATATGTAGTAGTGGATAAGAAATCTTCTACTTTACGGTTGTCAGATTTCAGTTCAGTTCAGATTTCATGAATCCAGGAAAATTCCCAACCAAAGTCTGGAAATGGCTTGTGAAAACATTTTTGCAGGTTAGTCTAGATCGAGGGTGGCGAACCTATGGCACGCGTGCCCTAAGTGACACGCGAGAGCATTTTATCGTCACGCAAAACTCCTACGACATGATCCTTTTTAGGATTATTCAATTAATAAATGAAGCTCCACAGTAAATTAGTTTGGATCCTGTTTATAAGTATAATAGCAAACGACTATTTAAGTCTTATAAAAGTTCTTAATCGCATCGTTGACATTAAAAAAAATAATAACATCACAATCTCACAGTATGGCTCGGCACTTCATTCCCACGCAAGTCCTTAATATTCATCAAATATGGCACTCTAGCCGCAGAAGGTTCGCCAACCCTGATCTAGATGATTAAGGCAGCCCGGATAGAGGAAGAACCCGGATACGATACCGGCCCTGTCATACTTTTTTCAAGTCCGTTATACTATATTTGTAGTAAGCTTCGGTATCTTTCAGTGATAATTTTGCCATAAATTTGACATATACGCAACTGAAATAATATTCGATTCGGTAAGGCGTATGAGATCATTTTTCGACCCTCTCCTGTGTTTGCCTAAGAAAGGATATTTGTGAGCTGTCACCGGAAAATACACAAACGATTCTATGAATAAAACAATTCATCGCGTTTACTAATTCAGACCATTAATACTGTCATTATCCATCTAAAGATCATTTATGCTTCAGTAGCTTCCATATAATAGACAGAAAAGAGTTATGTGAATAACATTTTTCTACATTTTGCCAAAAGTTAAATATAAATATTCCAACTTTTAGAATATAATAACCCTAATCTGCTTCACACATCAATTACAAGTAGTGTTATCCACTTAATGCTATATTGAGAGGAAGTATGAAGCCTCCCTAAATATACTGAGTAGAAGACGAAGAAATTACGTGCGGAAAGTGAATGAATCAAAGAGAACTAGATGAGAATGATTGCAGCGAGTATTGATGTAGTTCAGTTAAGGGCTTTCCTACTCTAGGCAATCTCTCACTTTGACAGGAGGAACAGCCGTTGTGGAACAATGAGCTTAAGAATGGAGATTTTTTCTGAGCAAGAAAAAGCGGGAATCCGAATGAAGTGGGTTTAGTTTTTTCAGAGGAGAAAAAAATGGTTCGGCGCTGGATTAGAATGGGTGACAGCGTTTATTCTTGGGCGGTTTCGCAGAGTCTCTTAGAGTAAAGCCACAATCCAACGAGATATCTCCATTTCAATTCAAAACCACACGTCCATTATCCAGCGAAAATTTTGTATTTAAAAGATACGATTTTGTCGGCATCACGATCTTCCGTTTATGCATTGTTAACTCTTTTGTCACCACGGCTGGTTGGCAATCAGCGCCATCAATTAGGCGTTCGACGAAACATCAAAGCATTAGCGACGATTTTTCCTTTAATTTTCGACTTTTATGACAAATATCGAGTTTTAGTTATTTCGGTCCATCTGCTCATAATGGAAGTCTTCATTAATTCCTCTCGTTATTTCCAATGGCCCCGCTTAAATATTGACAACGCTCGAGGCAGCCTTAAAACAGTATTATTTTTAATTCAGGGTAGCAAAAATGAAAACAGAGCATCCCCTTTCGCTAATTTGCTTACGATTCAATTATTCAATATATGCTAAAACGAGATATCCGTTGCTTTTGTCGATAAGTAACCCACTTTCCGTGAAATAAGGGAATTAATCTGTTACACACCGGGAGTTGAAAGCTCAGCGCCATACTTTATCCGTTTGATGAATACGTGCGATCCATTTTTCGATAATCCTCGCTAAGTTGCAAATAATGCACCATTTTAATAAAGTAATAGCGAGTCGATAAAAGTGTGCTTCTCTTTACAATTCTTACTAAAACTTTTGAACACTGCAAAGGTTTTCTGATTAGTTGGAAAAATGTTTACCGTGGGTTTGCTCAACCAATTAATCCGTCTTTTTAGAGAAGGAAGACCGACAGATTTTTACATAATCTTTTCCGTAGTCACCTTCAAATAAGTATTCTCAACTGAACATTATTTGGTAAATTTATTTCATTTAATTGTAAATATATGCAATATTTACCAAAGTTCGTCGATTAAAATTAATCAATGCTAATATAGAAAGATCCAATCATTTCTATATTATTTGACGGAAGAATTCTTGGTTCTCACTCGGGAATCGCTGTCCTCAAGATTTATGCACGTGGCTGACGCGTCGACACCATGGATACCCGATGGAGACCAAAAGAAAACTCTTCCTACAATACTAAAATTGTTGTATAGATTTTGACAGGGCTTTCAAGAGAAGCGTAGACTGTGATCACTTTAACTTCTATCACATGTTTATTACTATTCTTCATCATGCAAAATCTTCTTGGGTGATTTATCGCTTATTTTTAGCATTATTGCTTTAAACTCAACCAGCACATGAATCTCCAGGGATAGAGATTCTCTTGTACGGATGTCGAGTGTTTAGAACAGATAATAAATATCGAGGTAATATCATTAAGGCATTGTTATTACAGCCGGATATCCTTCCTTAATGTGGGCATTAGATCTGGCTTAACAAGGGCCTAAAACAATACCGGCACTAGGAACTTTTTCATAGAATGAAATTAAGAGTTACATGAACCCATCGAAAGGTAGATCATTTATGCATGTAATTAGGAAACATGTAATCTATTCTATGAATAGGAAGTGAAGGTGCGATCTCAAAAGTGAAGATAGGCTAAGGGTTAAGAATCTCTTTTATTTTCAAAACCTATTTAAAAATGGTTTATAATCGAAAACGTACGATTGAACAATAATTTAACCACTGGAAAAATGTGCTTGGAATATATTACGTTTAATTTCTCCTGAATTGACAAAGGAGATAGGGAAAAAGCATAATTTAAATATAAGCTTTTGTTCCAGAAATGGGTAGGAGGCAGCATGCGACCTTCGAGCCCTGGATTGAGCCCACATCTGAAGTGAAAAATGATAAGGAAGGACGCCTCCACTTCTCTTGACCTTTTAAATAAAGTTAAGGAAAAAAAGCTTTCATTGCCTAACCCTATTTTCGACCTCAAGTACTTTTCTTTAACCCCCAATCCATTACACTTCTATCTTTTCACTCGATATTTCCTACCCTTAAGGGCCCCTATTGGATGGGCAATTATTTCACATTTCCAGGATTAGCAATGCTAATACGTCGTATCTGAGGTCGTGGGGAGAAAAGGAGGAAAATCTGGGTCTCTCCGAGATAAAAATGATCTCGAAGATGATTTTATCCTTTTTTATAGAAAATTTCTCGACGGAGTTTGTGGGAACGGAATAGATTATTTGAGAGTTTTAATTACATTCACCCACATTCTTATGGCAAAAACTATTAAAGGATTAGTGCGCTTTCAACATAACTGATAACCGGATAATAAAACTGTAAGATAAGTAGTAAAAGTTTGTCCTATGCTAAATGAGGGCTAAATGTAACCAAAATCATACGCAAAATCGCTGATATAAAATATTTGTTCAGTAATGAATAATTTGAGTTTATTTTAATGCCTATAGTAAAAATTCATTCATTTTATAATTTTACTATTCTTGTGCGTAAAAATTATAAAGATAATTGAGGATATTTTATATCAAGGAAGAGAGAACGTCACCAATAGCCACATGTAGCAGAGGGAGTATATGCGGATCGAATACGTTTTCCTTATTTAAATATATTGCATTTCTTGTATTCTGTTATTTAGTTGTAAAATTCGAAAGGTCGGGTACGCCGAAGACTAGGATTAAAATTATTACGTGGTCCCAAATGGTCCAGAAGTAAATGAAAATTTTATACATTAGACAGAGATAATATTTATAGAACATGGAGATATTTTCTAGGTGGTGATATTACAAAAAATATAAACAATTTTACGAAAATCTTAATGCTTACGGATACATCTGATGGAATATTTATAGATAAATAACCTTACGATAAATATCTAACTAAGAGTAATACTTCCAGTCTTTAATACTATGAAATGCTTGAATAAAATTTATGCTTTGTTTACAGAATACCTCAACTCTCTCCGAAAGCCCATTTTTGGATTAAATGATTTTAATAAAAGAATGTTATTGACGTAGTTAAAGAGTGGAGAAGCCTGGAATTTAGCGTAGCACCATCCATTGAAAGACAAGCACTACGCCGACGGGTAGAAATTTCGGAAAACGAGATTATGCAAGAGATAGTGGTACGCACGGTCAAGTAAAATGTACGAAAAAAGACATTGATGATTCAACAAATCTTATTGTACACGGAAAAAGGGAAAAGATTGTACAAAGCAAACGTTTAAAGCTTGATTTTGCTTCAAAGTCACTCGATTCAGAGTGAGATAATTCATCAAATCAGCGAAAGTCAGTTGACTGAATGCACTCTCATGTTAAAATCATTTCCCCTTATTCTGTCTATATATAATCCACCGGAGATTGCGATCACCGCAACCTCTGAAGTTCAAAACACTATTTAACCTTCGCCCAAGATTCGAAACTCGGAGGCATTTTCATATGGACCGTATTTTCAAAAGGATATTCGATCGCAGTTGGAGAGAACGCAGATGTGCCTTGGCGTCACGCACCGTCAAAGCCTTCTAAAGATTCGTCTGAGCTGGATAACTACCTAATCGTGAGGGTGATATGGATGGGGGATGCTTTACGGAGCAGGTGTGGCCGGGAAATGAAAATTGGCCCGAATTCGGTGTCCACCGGACCTCCTGAGGTTGCCTTTAGAGATGCCACTGCTTGTCCACAGTGTTGCCAACTACACGGCTGACCAGGATCAAGAGGTCTAACGGTTTAATCTTGGAACTGCTTGGAAACAACATACATACAAAGGACTTTCTTTGGCGAAATTGGGACTTTTTAGTCCCATCTTCCGTTTAACCAAAACCATTTACAAAACATATGATATGGTATATAAAAATATTATGGAGAAGCTACATAATAAGCACTTGCTTGAGTGATATCTGGTAGAAATACCTTTTTAAATTAGTAAAATAAGTAAATAATCAGGTTAATTAATAAGTAAAACGATTCAAACTGCAACCTATGTAAAACTGGTTGCTGATTTAACTGTTTAATATTATTTTATTTGGTGTAGTACTGATTTAGTTTTAATAATTTTATTGATAACGAAATAATTTTGAGTATACTAAATGAAAAACTGTAAAAAATAGTTTCAAAAAACAAAATCGGAACATTTCGGAAGCATAACCCTTTTAGTTAAGCGGTGGTGTAGCTACAGTTCAGCCGTTTTGAGGTTATTAGTATTAGCAATTTAGATTGGGAAATTGTCAAGTACATACAGTATTTATTTCAGATGTAACGCATACGATACCACCGGAGGTGCTTCCTAGATTGTGGTGGGACTCAAGAAGGTTGATGTCGTTTTAAACCGTTCGTTTTAGCTTTTCATTTATCTAATAATTTGTATCATTGAGAATACATCCTCCAAGATCACAACCACCTGTTAACAAAAAATATTCCAATTATATTAAATAAGAACGATTGTTAAAAAAACTATGTTTTCTTTACTCAGTTGCCTTTGCACGTTGGAAAGCGGAACTTTGGACCGTAAAGGCTAGGAAACGCTTGTACGGGATGCTAACTTGGCTGGTTATAAGAAGCAGTAGAGGGTATTCTTTCTCGGGGCATGTGTGAAGCAAGAGATAAATCCAACCCTTACTACTCGAACGTGTAGAAATTCAAGGAAGTTGATGTGTGCGTCGTTTCCGGACGAGTTACTGCGATTAAGTGGTTCAAACAGACGCTGTTGCTCTGGGATGCAGCGAAGTGGATATAGAAATGGAAATGCGGAGACGGGAAGACCAGCCGCCGCTGTGCAGGAAATAATTAAAACCTTGAAACGAAAACATGCGTGGAACACAGTGGTTTACATGGCCGAGGAACATAATATAAATGAAACACCAATCGCAGATTAACAGTCAACATTCAAGACGCTTAGGAATGGATCATTCATCAAAATCCTGAGTGATATTCCGAGGAGTAAAGAAGTAATTCATATGCCATAATGGAACGCCATTACGTTCAGGGAAGTATCATCTAATTTTAGAGTCGAACTTGTTACACGCTGAATTATTTAGTACAGCTGTTTTTCGATGTAAATTGAAATTTTTTAGTAAAATGATGGAAACATACACCTTCCAGAAAGAGGGGTAGTAGGAAACAAGCGATGGAACACTGCAGATAGTAGGAGATGATATGGTATTAATCAAAGAAACAAAAGAAGTGGGTTGGTCAAATATTAGGAAGGGATCGACTGGTGAGGAGAGACGATGTAACAAGATACCACGGAAAAGATAGGAGGGGAAAAACAAGGTCAGAAGTAGTTCGCTGGCAAAAAATGGGATTACTAATCAAGTATAAAGAATACAATCTTATTCCGTATATTTGATATGATAATAAGTTTCAGACTCTAAGGAACATAAACATGTCAAGGATTGCACTTAAAATAATCGAAAATGCGGAAGGGTGTATACTAATAATTTTTCAGGTCTTATCCATAAATTGTCATAGAAAAACGAGTCAATAATGTGTAAAAGTATTCATAAAGTTAGTATTACGCTAACTGAGACAATAAGGCCCATAAATGAGATGGGACTAACACTTGCAGAATGAGCTTCGTAATGGCTGTCACCTCATAGAAAACTGCATTTGTACACGCAATTAGTTCAAAATAGCGCCACAACTTTCGTGAGCAATAAAAATTTAAACTGAGCTATATTTTCGAAGCACATATCTCTGTAGAGAGTATATAGTATATGTTAGCTGATTCATAAGAAATCTCTGGTATTTGCAACTCAGAGGGTCAAAACATATTTCTTTATATATATATTCTCAATATTCGGTCGACCATTTGAGCCTTTACATCCTGTAGATTAAAATATACATCGAAGTATACTCTCACTATGCTTGTCTATGCTTTCGCGGAAAACTTTTACGATCATCATCATGAATTTAAGAGATTTTAAGATTTTAAGGATATAATGGTTCTTTTCAAGTGAATACCTAGAAAATATTTTGTAAATACATTCTTTCTTGTTTCCTTTTTTCATTACATGGTTACTATTTAATTATTGTGACGTTGTAATCTTGAGCAACACCTAAACATATTTCGCTAGATATTAATGAGTGAACCTGAATTGCAAGAGCCGGATCACTTGCCCTCTAGACTCAGACGAGTAACATCGGGCAAATTTCTCCAAGAGTATACCGAACACAATTTTTTTTGTTTGGCCGCAGGCAAATATACTTTGAGGTAACCCCGAGACAGGCTCTTTCCCTTCTGGGGTACCTATATTCCTATCTTCTTTTGCGTTTTTTATGGTCTACTATATGGCCAAAACATTGTACATAGTATTGTGTACCATATTTGTAAAAGGGTGGAACAAATTTACTATTATTATTATTATTATTATTAAAAGATTCATCGAGAGTCAAAGAAATAGCTTACTTTTCTCTTATTCGTCCGAGTCTAGAATACTGCTGTGCGGTTTAGGACCCACACGAAGTAGGTTTAGTCTCAGATTTAGAGATGGTCCAGCGTAGAGCAGCCCGATTCGTTTGCGGGGATTTCAGGTTTGATAGCAGCGTTACGGCAATGATAGAGTCCCTCAGTTGGAATTCACTACAGATGAGAAGATCTGAATATCGTCGGAACCTTTTCGAAAAGTTCAATCGTTCAGAATTTATAGACGAAGTAAGTGAAATGTTAGTGCCAGTAAGGAGCGATCTCCGAGAGGCATCGACGAAGCGTTATAGAGAAGTAATCGCAAGGACGGATAATTACTTTTGGTCGTTTTTTCCCCAGGCTATTAGAGATGCTAATAGGGAGGAATAAATAATAGTGGTGTATTACATCCCCTGCCATACACCTCTGGCGGCTCGCGGGGTATATATCTAAATCTAAAAATCTAGATATTATTTGCGAAACATATTTCAATTTGACTAAATGGTGACTAATGTGATAGTTTACGTTTAGGATACCACTCTGAGTCCATGGCAATAAGGTAGTCTTTTGAGTAAATCTATAATGTAAAAAAAACACAGAGTTAGTAATTGTAAATTATTATTGGAAGCCTCTATGCATTATTTGAAGATGATGTTTGTAATAGTGAGCCTACAGGGCAGAGGCATTGATTGATACTATTTTCTAACTAGTAATATAGCGATATAAATTTTTCCTAAGCAACTAAAATCCACCAGAACAAAGTATCTTACGGTGAAGGTGTTTCTAAGAATTTATTTCTGATATCTAAAGGATTTGTAAGAGAAAGAACCAATGTTTACGTGCCTGTATGAACTTGAAGAGCAGTATAATGAACATGGAAATCGTAATCTGAAACGAGGCATCTGGTACGTAACAATCAATATCGTCGCCTAGCAACGAGACAACAACGCATCTGCACTCTTACCTCACAACCCAAAAGACAACGGCATTGATTCATGCGGCGTTTGTTTCTCAGCTGCTTCGGATTCCAAGAAGCATTTCGATTGAGTCCGGAAGGGAGCGAAGAGGCATTGGGTAATGTTCCAGAGGATAGCGTAACTGAAGATGAGGAGCCCACGGAGGAAGGCAAGGACGAATCTTGGGAATACTATCCAGTGAGAGATGCGGAGGTCCAAGTGGGCGAAGGCGTAATGGAGGAGTCTGAGGACGTACCACGAATGGTGGGAGGACTTCCGGAACATATTAGGTGCAGGCCTTCCATCGGAGAGATTTCGTGGATGGTCACTAGAGGAGCGCAGATCGGTGGGAATTTGGATATACCGAATGAGCATTTGGAGAGGGCCGTTGCCGTGCTGCCAGATCATCCGCTTCCTCGTTTGGTGGCGGACTTCGAGGATACTGCGTTAGTCAGCGTGATGACCTTCGTCTTCCAGCTCATATGCAACCACTACTTGCAAATTTTCGTGTGAACTGTTCGAGAATCTGCAATATTTATATTTCCATCGAATTCTCATGGGGCACATGCTCACCATGATTTTCTCTTTTCAAGTCATGCACCATGTGAAATTTCATAATCCTCCTTGCAATGGTTACAATAAACTGGATCGATCAAGGACATAATTAAAAAACTGGCAAAAACGAAGATAAGGAATTACATCTTAATGAACCGAAGATTTGAAAAAGCAAATAATATATTTTTGATAAAGACAGAAATTGAAATTTGTAAATCAGAAGAGTTGAATAAAAACGGCGTAAATAACAAAATAAATGAAGTTACTGAATGGATGAGAGTCGATTATTTTAACGGATTGCGTTTGAGTGGAATTTTGACCAAAGATAGGAGTCAGTTAGTGTGGACAACTCTCCCGGAATTTTGTATCTCTTTTACATATAGAGACAATTATCGTAAACGTATCACGGTGATAAGTTAGGCTATCAAGAAATATATGCAATTCTTGAGACTATTTCGATTTTATGATACTGCGGGGAGTTCAAAATCTACTTATTAATTGTTACTGTAAAGCCCCTTATAAATTTATGAAATAATTCCACATTCTAACTTTTAGATCCTTGTTATCTTGTTTTATGGATTGATTGACGTATAATGTAAATATGAAGAGGCTGCAGTTGGGCTCTTAATCCTGGTGACAATCATGCATATTTGATTATAATCGTAGTATCAAAACATTAAATGCATACATTAATTATATCAACCTCTGCAACTAGGGCGAGACATTTACTGTCTGATTCTTATCCTACAAAGAGGAAGAAACCCCTCATGAATATCCCTGGGGCACTAAATTATACAACGCCTCATTCACAAAGGTGAATGATATCCTTGACAACGTATTTAATGATTTCTTGACCTGCCCTATTAAAGCTATCATCAACTCACTCTTAACAGTAGAAAATACATGAATCACTATATTGCACTTTAATATTTTATAGGCATATTTGGAAAATAATTTACACTGATACTAGCTTCTCCATGCAAGATATAATACACTTCAATCCGTCTATTAGGCACGATGATGTATCAAGGGCTCTAAGGTCTCAGCTACGACCATCTCGATGCTATGTCCTTCTCAACGCTCCACTCAAAACCTCGCATTTACAGCACACGCCCTCAACCGATAAGCAAACCTATGAGAATATTAGCCCCCTTGTTTACGAGCCTCGTTAGGCTTGTCTCTAGGCGACAACTCTTCCCGTAAACGAAGACGATCTTACCCTTCAATAGGCCATCAAAATGGAGTTATCGAATGCTTGCCTCGCGAAATGAGGCATCATGGGTCATCCTCGTCCATGACGTCACGTCCCTTGAGCCCTAAAAAAAGAAAGCCTCGAGATCTTAAAGGAGCCACCGCTTTGAGACCCTCTACCGGCCACAATGGGAGTTATACGCTGTGAAAGGCGTTTTCCCATATTCTCGAGGAAGGCACAAAAAGATCTTTATTTATCGGAATGTTATGAATTCGAGCAGATTCCCGTATCGGGCGGATTTAATGGATGCATTCACGCCTGAAAAGATTGCGTTTTTATTCCTATTATTATTCTGGATTTATCCTGGTGGAAAATTGTATTTTTTATTCCTTTTTCCTGGAAGGAGTTAATACGCCGAAAAAATAACGGGAGGTGTTCTCCCTCTTCTTGAGATTAAATGAATCACGCCTTGACGCCTTCGGAATTGAGAGGTTTTTTCCTTTTAGCGGCTAATGCGAGATAAATATGAATTTCCCTTATTTCGATGGAGCTTTCGTGACCGTGGAGAAGAGCTTGTTGTTCGGAAGTTGCGCAGAGAAGGAATTCTCCATGAGAAGAACTTATTTCAAACAGGAAATATCAAAGCGTATTCTTATAATAGGCTGATTTCATTCTAAAAAGTCGTCAATTGTAAATTTTATCCATCACCGAAAAGGATATAGGAACAAGATTTTTTAGTAGTTTTGGAGAGAAATTTCCAAATCTCAGTTACAGGCAACAAGAGAATCTAGAACGATTTTCAGATGACGAGTTGCCTTATTTTGTATAAATTTGTAGCAATGTTGATACCAAGGCTCTTGTCCCTTCAAATACTTCAAATATAGGTATAATCTTAGAAAAAAGTAACTGCAGAAGATTAACTTATATCGAATACGGAAAGACGTTTCAATGTTTTTATGCATCCTGTTCATTGTCAAGTGAGAAAGAATTGCTTTCTGAGACTAAAAATTCTTGAATTAAATTAATATCTGATCCAAATTTTTCTAAGTTTTGGAAATTTGAATTTCTGCGGAATAGAAGAAGAATGGTCTGCCCTTGTAGCATATGCAACCGACATGTCAAAGCTGCCAAATTATCAGCCCATATTTAATATATTTTCATACCACTAAAATCATCATATCATGGAGAAAAATCTAATGTTATTTCCGTAATCAAGTTTAATTAATGATATTGGAGACGTTAATAGTGTTTCTTAGCCCCCACTTAGGTAGTTATATGCTTGGTAAATAGAATACTGATGGTAAATAGAAGAGACTATACTTATTAAACTACTAGAAAGTGTAGACTCACCAGCGCACAGCGTAAATTCCTTGCTTAAGAAAAGGCTATCTATCACGTAGGTGTACTCACCTGCAAAGAAAGGGGAGGTCAAATTATTCAAAATGTCACAATTTCATTATCTCACAAATTGACAAAATATTATTTTTTAGAAAATTTTGATAAACTGAGAGTGAAGAGAGAAATACTTATCCATTCATTAATAAGACCTTAAAGTTAAATAAAAGGAATTCACTACGTTCCCTTCTAAAGCAAGTAGTGCTATATTTCTTCGCTCTGTGTCCATTTAAGTGAAAGTGGCGTAGTGCAAAGCAATAAATTCAAAGAGAAAAGGAGAGAAATGTAGCAGAGGAAGGAGAGATACAATAATTCAAGCCTCTCCCAGCGATGAAATACACCGACTGCTGCAATATTGAATAAAAGGTTAAATATGTGTCTCAGGACAATTGATGACAGATTTAAGGAGATTCACATCATTATTCAACACAGGGTCTTTATTAAGAGAGCAACAGGTATAAAAATTTATAATAAATGCAGGTGGCCTTTGAGAAAGAATCTCATGAAATTCAATCTCCGTGATTCTAAAGAGATCCTTATGGATATTCAGTCAAAACAAAGTGAGGATTTGAACTTATGAATACATGTATTCTTAACTGTTCCTGAAATTTATAAGTTATTGTAAACAAACGACACCTCACAACTTTAACACAATATTGTAAAATTATATTTTTAGGCTATAATCACTGATGGTATTTTCCTTCTTGGCGTAAAAACAAATCTTAAAGATTATCTCTCAGAAACTCCTGAGTTGATTGAAGTAAAAATTACTGTCGGATGTTATCTTTTGAACGTATTTGAAAAATATCGACTACTTTAATGTTCAAATAACTCAAGATAAGTCTGTTACAACAATACACACATGATGCAGTATCAGATAATGGCTCAGTAAAATTAAGCAATAAAATTTCGGACAGAATAAAAAATCCTCAAATATGATACTGAGAGTTTTGAATGGAAATTATGAAATTATATTAACTTACAGATTTACAGTTACGGAAATAAAATGAAATCAATATTAGCAGGCGTGACTTCGTGAAAAGCCATAAAAATAGGCCTGAAGATGTAATGCAAATCACGAAACCGGTCGCGAATAAACACAGTCTGGAATTTACAAAGTTTTTCATTTTACGGAAATAAAAGCTTGGGAAAGGAGTATAAAGTCACACATACACAAGCAAGCTAGGGATCGGCTTACCGGACATGTCAGGTACACCGTAAGTAGCAAATCGAGTGTTGTGGTATAAGGAAGGCCAGCCCAGGTGAATGAAAGAAAGACGCACTTAGAGACCGAGTATTTACCAAACGGCGACGGTAAGTAAAGCCCTGTGAATTCAGTTATTTTGGGTTTCGAGGAATTAAAGTCTTTGCACAATTGAGTGAGGAAAGGATTGGAAAGCAAAAGAGTCGCACGAGTAGATTTGGATCCAGAGGCTAAAAGGAATGCAGAATGGAAACCTTGAGATAAGGAAGAAAGAAAGAGAAATAAAAAGATACAAAAGAAAATTATAGTATTCATGAGAAAACACGTTTTCCGATACAGGGTGAATTCCATACGAATAATCAAACAGAAATATAATTAAATTAATTTGAACTTTCGCAATTAAATAAAACGATTTCATTAACGCTTTGGAATGTCTTGAGAATCTAATCTTAAGAGAGAGAATTTACAAGATCAAATTTGATGGCAATAAATAAAGATAAAATTATTACCTTTTTAGTGTATTAAGCAGGTTAGTGGGTCTAGAAGTACTTATGTTTCCCTAAGAGGTCTCATAAACATACTAAGTTGTTACTTGGTGCCACTTTTTCTCTGTTTTCATTATATAAGGACACCGGCTGTGTTAGATAATTTTTTTTCTAGAATTCACTAAAAGTTATTATTTACGGGTCATCATTATTAAATCCATTTTTAATTGGAATCTTCTCGACGTAATTACAGAATATGCTGCCATTTCAATTCGAAATACATATTTTTTATCACAATTAAATCGCATACATTAGCGAGCAGAACTTCTGCGAATTGAATATTTGCATAACGGAGTTCCCTTTATAATCCTCCATCAAAAATGAAGGGCGAGACATTACTCCCCCAAAAAATAGAGGAGCAAACGGAAGAATACCCTGGGAAAAAGAGAGAGTTCCAGGAAGGAATAGTGGAATCCCGATTAGAGATAAAAAGAGCGGGAAGAGAGGACTCCGGGCGCTTAGACGAAACAGCCATTTTTTGCTCTCCCTCGCCATTGTCACGGGGCAGCGGATTCTTCGCTGGGAAATCGAAAACGTGATCTGAAATGACATCGGAAGGAAAAGGAGAGAAGAAGGAAATGAAGACATAAGAGACAGGGAGAAGTGAAGTGGAAAATAAAGGAGCACAGGGGATGAAGATCAAGTAAAAGGAGAAATAATTAAGGCAGCGAAAGACGGGAAATGATGTTGAGTCGGTAAAGGGAAGAAATGAAAGTAAAAGGTAGAGATGAAGAGGGAGAGGACAACTGGGGGGAAATGAGTCAACTCCGTTTGACCGACAGTTCCCCGAAACTATATTTGACAGGCACACTTTCCACCAAAACCACGTTTAACTAACAGCTCCGTTGTTTCATTAATTCAAAAGTGTTAATTGGTTTTTAAAATGAACAAAAACAGTAAATTAGCCTGATGCTCGGTATTAACAGGCACATAAATGGATAATTATTTCTTAATATTGGAAAGCGAGCTAAGATAGATATACTTTCCTCTTCTATGGGGCCTATTTACTATTTACTAATTACTTACCTCATCATTTTGAAGTCATTGAGAAAAACCAGATTTGTGGCTACGTTAACCTATGCAGGATCTATCTTGAATAAGTTACGAAAATTTAAAAATATAATGAATCGACATTTAAAATGAAAAAATTTCCAATGAGAACAAGGTAAATACCATGATATATATCTAAAAATAATTTTACATATTATTAGACGCAAAAGTGAGCAATAAAGTAAGGATCTCATAGGGTAATGTTGATCACGTCAAAATACAACGACAATGATTGCAAATATCCGAGCTGGATAACGTAAAAGAGGAAAAGGTTAAATAAATGTATACATCTACTGCTTATGTTCCTTAAACGCTTAGTGTAGATAACATGCATTCAGTTTTAACCAATTTTAGAGGAAAGTGTATTTCATATTCTTGATAGTTCTTTTGGTTCCATGATGCAATATTTTTTTCACTTTGTCCCAAACCAAAAAATCTTGCAAATTAAATTACTAATCAAACAAGATAAGGAGAGCTTCTTCAATTATAGCTAAATTTTAATGGAAAATGCTGGTATTGCTTAATCTCATGGAGGCGTTCGGTTTAAAAAAGCTTAAATGAAAGTTAATAAGACTCTGATAACATAAAGATCTCATTGATTATTTTGGTTGCTCTTAATCTCTTTTCTGAGGCCACTGGCATCCTCGACAGGTACGCATTCCTCATTAAACACGGAATATACAAAAGGAAATCATCCGAAACGTCAACTACTTGGTGTACATGAGAAAAATTGCGATCAAGGAAACTATATCCTCCGAAGTTCTGAGAAATTACAACTTTGACTCCCTCGAAATAAACTGTGGTAGTAATCGTCTCCAGCAAAACCATTAATCACCGGAATGTTTCCCTCCCTGAAATTGAAAATAAGACGCGGAACAGCGAGCGTTAGGAAGAACAAAGACAAATGAAGTCGACGAGAGAGAAACAACATAGCGATGCAGAGATACAAAACAAACGAGGGGCGTAAAACGTTGCTTAACGACCAAGAAACATTTCCGAGAGATGGATCAAAAAGAAAGAAGAGAAGCGAAAAAGATGCAAGATAATGAGCATTTGGGGATTAATGGAGAGAATTTTCGTGGAGTAGAAGGCATGAATTGAAAGGCGATTTGGAGAATGTTTGATCGATCAAATCCATAAGCACCCTAAAGTACGAAAAAGGAAATAAATAATTGACTGCTTCTTATTTAATCGTTCTTATGAGGGAATAAAACTTTTCTTATCGATATTCTGGTTCTGGTAACAATAGCAGAATCATTAACTCAGAAGATAAAAATATTTTAGCTTAATCTAGGCCATTTATTGGAAATGCATTTTAAACCTTCTATAACATAATAATTTTCAATGAATTTATATTCAGTTAAGAATCAAATGCTTTTACTGTTGATATATTTCGCAAAGAACATACAACAAAAATAATTCGGATTTATTAATCACAGATATGACCATATATGCTAAGCACTTACAGAAAATATTACGCTTCTTTATCTTTTCACAAGATCCACTTCTTTAAAGAACCCTAGATCCCTTCTTTAGCTTTAAAAAACATTTACCTTAGCAACCATCTAAATAAGCCACAACGGGGTCAATTAAGTATTTGTTTGCTTCTATTAAGAATGCAATAATGCAGAGACGTGAATATTAAATGCAAAAACAACAATCCTTATCCTTAGGTGACTGTAACATTTATCTAAATGTCCTCATTCCAAAATCTTGTATTCAAATTCTACGTCCTACAAGTAATTATGAATCGTTTCCTGCAAGTCAGCATTTAAGTGAACGTTAACGGATGAAAGATATCATCCATCCGAAGTAACTGAATTTCCTTACTCTCTCATTATCCCACGAATAAATGGCATCTCTCATTCGTTCCTACGATCTTCCTGTGTACGTTCCTTCTCATATATTGATGCAATTTAACTCTTCCCGTTCCGCTCTCTCGGAATTAATCTAAGGGAGACTATGCTAGAAGTTGAAATTGACCTTTTATGACATATCTCTAATCGCCAGTCCATCCATGATAAGGATTGCGGTCATTTATCATGGTCATTTACGAAGGAACCCTAATAACTTAAATCCGCTCTACGATTTTCGGCTCACGAATACGGATCTAACTTGGCAATGTTTCGAAGGATGTTAAAGCATTACAAATGTGAATATAAACTTCGTATTTGGTAATAAAAGCATTCAAAAATTTTCCAATGTAATGAATCTTTTTCTTTAAATGAACACGTTTATCTTTTAACCTTTGATAATTATAAAAGGTAATAAAATGAAGGTGACCTCCATGGACTTATTCTTTAAGATTAAAAACGAAAATTAAAAAAAATAAATAAAATTCTCAAGCGAACCCTTTCCTTAGGTGATATCACCTTTATACTCTTTTTTATATGTCTTTAAGGGTAGAAAAAGATGCTGCCCAATGTCCTTCGAAGAGAAAAATGACAGGATAATACAACAAAAAACATTCCCATTCCACCTTTATCATCTTCCATCAATTTTCTTTCGATGTAATTTTAACAGAAATGGAAAACCATCGGTGTGATTAGAATGCCGAATTGGACAGAATTAATGCTAAGAGATGGAAAAATGGATATTGTCCTCTCTTAATCTCAATCAGCTATCAATTAGGACTCTTTGAGTATGAATAAAATTTGTGGAAGATTCTGCTACAGATATTCGTGCACACTCAAGTCAACTGTTTTTGGTAAACCACCGCCATCATCAAGATATAACATTATCCCCTTTTTGGCTATAACTTGCGTGTATGAAAATGAAAATTTCTGATAGAAGGGAAGGACTTGAATTAAGGATATATCTCAATCGTACAGAAAAGAGGATCATTGGAGAATACATATAGTTAACTTTGGTATTGATTCGTAAATATTGTTACCTTCTTCAAGCAGCATAATCCTACAATCGGTTGCACATGCAATGCCTCTAAGATCCGTTTCCCAAAAAAATTTCAAGGATTTGTTTTCACATACTCATTCCAAAAAAATGCTTATTTGCTTCCTTTTTTCCATCTCTTTCGAAACCTCGCATGAGCGGATTCCTTTTTCCACTCTCCCGCACAACAAAACATGCAGAGAAAGGGAACCGGCCTATCCAAGGATATCCTTGTGGAGGAAGGACGACAAGAATGGATCGAAGGGTGGTCGTGGGGGAGAATAGGACAGATAAAAAACCTTCTTCCTACCAAAGTCCGCCATTTCTCATGTGACCAAGTTGCTGGAAGATGCATTCTACCGGATCATAACGGTCCACTGTGATCCCACATATTTGTTTTCGGATAAACAAAAATCCCAGGTCACCCCGCGGTGGTCGACCCCACGAGCGATGCCATCTGCGAGACGAGCAAGGAATACGAAAACAAGCGACGAGCGAAATTTATTCGGTAGATAACTGTGATATTTAATGGAAAAAAGACGGAGGTCCGAGGGAAATGTCGTCATCCACAAAAGTTGAAATCCACGGAAATGTTGAGTTACTGATACAAGGTCATATAAAAATATGTCCCTCAAATCAATTTCACACTATTATAACTTTCTGAAATTAAGTAAATATTTTCTGAAAGTATTACTGAAATTCCAATGGTATACATGCTTATCAATTTAAATGCAAGAACAAGAAAATTGTTCCTTTATCCTCTTAATACATGGAACATGGTCTTAATATAAAATTTCATATCAATAACCTTCCCCAAGTTATTCACAAATGCCGGCATCGGAAATATTAAGGCCTTTGTATCTAGTAAAATAATTCAAATCGGTTAATTATTGTTATCTTTCCCTTGTGAAATTGCATTCGTGAATTAAAATGCAAATGCTAGTTGTTTAAATTGATAATACATGGACGTTTGATTGTCCAATTATAATGAATTTAAGAAATGACAGATGGAACGTAAACTCACCTTCAACTTAACCTTTAACCAACCAATGATTAATTTATCCATCTTTTCCAAAATCTGTAATAACCTATTCTCAATTATTTTTTTTTCCTGAAACAGTTAAGTTAAACATGGCATTCCTATAATTTATGGGAGATGAATTTAATATTTAAACTCTTATTACAACGTATAGCCCGTATAGAGTTTAACAGAAATGTATCGCCTATTTCTTTAGTAATTTAACACATTAATTATCAGAAACCTTATTACAATTAACATTCAGATAGGTATTAGTTAGAACCAGATCAAGGTTGAGTAAAATTGTCTTATAGAAAAAGCTGATCAACTTATCTGAAAATTAAGTTCAACTGTAATTTGGTGGAATGGGGTGAGATGAATTCTAACATGATATTAATACTTGACGCTCATACAAACTGTGATACGTCAATCATCTTTTTAAATACCAGTGAAGGAATAAGTATCGATTACATCATGAATTTTAGAGTTTAAGTGAAAATGATGGCTTTATAATGACTTTATAATAACAGACCTTATATTTCATATTGTGCAAATTCATAATTAAATCTAACAGAGTTGGTGAAAGATACATTTTTTGCTTTGAAAATAATGACTATCCTTGAGATGAAACGATCCAGTAGATCCATTTGGAGACTAATCTGATGAAACAACTAAAGGCTTTCGAATGTGTTGTTCAAAATACCATTGGACTTTATTCATAATATTTCGAGACTGGATTCAAATTCTGAATGCCTTTAGCCACTCTTCCATTGATGGATACGTATAAAATAATTGCTCTGAATCCGATCGTAGTCAAATAGCCGAATGGAAAGCCATCGGAAAGAGATACAAAGATTTAAATACAATCATAAAATGTCATCGGGTTTTTTCTTTCAGTTGTAATCGATACCACCGCATTATTTAAGATGAACCGTTCAGAGTGCATATTCAAATAGCCAAGGAAACGGATGCAACGTAGCTTTCAATCCAGAATAAAATTCACAAAACATTTTCTCAATAAAAATACTCTTCAATTAAAATCTCGACGTAGGGACACACTCCAGTCATAGCAAATAAAAAAGAGTCGAATAGCGTTTGGAACATGAATTGCGGGAGATTTGTTTCCAACAACAGGGCGCGTGTAAATCACTCATTCGAAGTGGATTGAACAGGTCAATAGATATGGGTACAAAAGGTTGAAATAATTTTTGCAGAGGAAACGTACTCGTTTACACCATTGGAGATTGATACCCATTGCAATGTGAATTATAAAATAAATCTTTAAAAAGCAAGCCGACTAGAACGACATGAAAGGGATGGATTTAATCTGCTTGATTGAAATAAAATATTTGTGAGCTTGATACCTGCTAAACTAGATTTATACGTACAAATCAGACTGATTGGTTATTATTTCTCAAAAAATTTAATTTACTGATTGGCTAAGTTTGTTATGTAAAAGCCGATTCTGGAAATAAAAGTTGATTTTCTCAATAAGAAGCAAGAGAGTAATAAAATGGAGTTAACGGGGGATTTATTTACGTTACTACTTTATTAAATACTCGTATTTGATGGCTATATGCTGTTATTATAGTGTTTCATTTTACAACTTTTGATGCACTTTATTTATTAATGATTTAAAGTTAAATACGGCAGCTAATCCTAAGCTTTGTTAAACTAATAATTGAGAATAGCAAGGATTCATTCAACGATATTGGTGTTACTGGCAATTAATAATTTAGCATTGCAAAAACAAACTTTTCTAAATTTAATCTATTTCTAAGAAATGTAATCTTATCATGGGAATCTAACTAAATATCATGCAATTTGCACTTCAGTAGGAGTATTTGTATACCTAGAATATTATTAAACGTGATCATATATAACAAGTAAATAAAATATGTATCCTATAGTAATTAATGTTTGCCCTCTACTAAACGCAATAATGAAATAAAAAATCCTTCTTGTGCTGTACTTATAATTAACGTGTTTGAGGTTATAAAATATTTTACAAAGGTATTTGACTGTTTTAATCACCACTGATTCTCATCGCAACTGTAAATAATAAATAACTCTCTTCAGTGAAACATTTCCTGGTCACAAAACAAATTGTTATTATTTCAGTATTGGAAAAAATATTATTGTAAAATAAAGATTATATTATATATAAGGAAAGGGTTGAGGTGACTTTGCACATAAGGGAAGTAGGCTACCAGACGTAGATGGTTGAGGCAGACTCCTGGTTAGAGGGAGATCCTGGGTTTGATTCCAGGCCCTGTCAGACTTTTTTCAAGTCCGTTTTTCCTTGGGAATTATATTATATGTTTAAAATATAAATTTTGAATTAAAAAAGTTAGAGTAGGAAGTTGATTTAGTATCCTGTATTTGAATAATTAAAAATAGAAAGCGATATACATGGGTGGTCTGAAAAGTTTCCGAAATTTCGTCATTTCTCGACAAGTTTTCTGAAGATATCTGAAAAATTTCTGAAGATTTCTGAAAAATCTGGGGTTGGAAACTTTTCAGACCACCCTCGTATATCTATAAAAAAAATAATAAACATCTTCAATGAAATTCCAAATCTAATCCATAAAAATTGTGAAAAATATTAAAAAGATAACAGAAATTAAATCCCTGTAATCCCATGAAATCCCTTGTAATTAAAATAGGAGACGTTCTAAATCACAAAAAATAATACCGAGATGCTACAGAAAGGCAGGTAGAAAACTATGACTGAGTAGGGTGAAAGTGAAAGATGAAACTCTTAAATAAGAAGTGCTGGAGGAAAGAGGAAATTAATAAAAATGAAGGGACGAAGGGGACAGAAAATGCATCATTTTTTGGGCGGAGAAAGTGCGTGAGAGAAGAGACTGGTGTTTCTTAGGGTGCGGTCGAAGTGGGTGCCGCCAGAAGAACATTGGGGATAGCGAAAGAGACACTTTCGGTGAAAGGAACAAACATGGAGAGGTATATGAAAAAGGAAAGAAAAGTTTGCGACACAAAAAGTTGACCTTAGTGAGTATCTAAAAGTTATAGGGATGGTAAAAGACCTTATTCAAGCTGGTGTCTACAGTATAAGCAAAATGAGATGAATATTTCTAGATGTAGTGTGGTGGAATTGCGTTTAATTAAATGAAATTAGAAATAATAATTAGAAAATCGATAATTAGAATCTTTCTCAACCACTATATGAATTTCAAAGAAAAGAAATATGAAAAAAGAAAAAAATCATAAATAATCAAAGTAATTGTTGTAGGAACTTATTCAGTTTTAACATACTAACGATTACCTTTGAACAACAACTATCTGAACAAAATTTTACCCGTGAAATAAATTTGATAAATTAGAAAACCACTGGATATTTCACATAGTGAAGAATTTGTTTTAGTTAGACACAGTTATAACATCTATAGTAGGTATCCAAGGACTTCATTTAATAACAACGGAATATTATTCCATTTGAATACCTAGAATATTCGCACAGTGAGGAGTGGACGTCGAAATACATTCCACCAAAAAGGGCGGAAACAAACGGACCTCTGGAAAATTGGACAAAAAATAATAGAATTCCTAAGAAGTTGTAACACATGTGAAGAAACGGAGAAGAAAGAGAAAAGTGGAAAAGGATGAAGAAACAAGAGAGAGGTCGTAATGAGGTCCAGAGGAGGGACCAACACGTACTTGGTGCATAGGGAAGACAGAGCGAGATAAAGAAGTTGTAAAGCAGAGGTTGTTAGTGGACCATAGGTTAGCTACCGAAACTATGGGATGGCGTGACAGAAGGGGTTCCAAAGAAAAGGGACGGAAGCTTCTTGCAAGTTAGAAAAAACCCTTGAAGATAACAATGGGACAAAGGATGGAAACGGGAAATAGATACATTTCAAGGGAATTGTATGAAGGGAGGAGAAAAAATATCATCCTTGGTTTGGTATAGTACCTGTGTTACAAGGAAGTGTTAGAAGTAAAAGGTAAAGATCACTTAAATTGGAGATGAGAATACCTATTGTAAGTTGTATTCACGGGTGGAAAATTATAGTAAATTAGCCAAAGGGTTTAAAATATTACATCATCTTTCATGAGTTATTTAGTTAACCACTATATAAGAAGAAATATCAATGTTTAAATCCAACATATATCCAAGTATATCAAATAATAGGTTTTATATTAAGTGCTATTGTTTAATGAGGTGTATACTGTCTATCTGTGAACTCACCGAAGGCTACTTAGAACCTCAACCACGGAATCTATTATCAACCCAAGTAACGTGGCTTATTGTGTAAAATATAGAAAAGGGGTTATTTTTTTTCTTGCTTCTCACTCTGCAAGAATATAAAAAGCGAAAAACAAAATCCTGCCTCGAAGTGTAGAAGAATCAATAGCAAAATTCTATGAATGGTACGTTTCTCAGTTTTCAATAAAGTGAGACCATAATGAGAACTATTTGTTAGCATCACTCAGCCATATTAGACAGCTATGAATGAGAATTAGACATAGGATTTGGGATTCTCTATCCTGCAAGAAAATTAAGAAAATTCTGCATACGTCAACTTATGTTCTTTAGAAATCAAAGGCAAAAAGCACATAGTAAGAGAATTATTAATAATTTTAACATTTTTAGTAGTAACAAAAATTGGATTCAATTACTTTCTTGTGACTTAAACTAACGTAAACTTGCATTGGATATTTTTTAACCGTCTATCATTTTTAGGACCAGCGGCAAAGAAACATCAAGCCCGAAATTCGGGGGTAAATCAAATCATATTCTTTCTTCGAACTCAAAGTACATCGCAGAATACGTGGCTGTAAAGCAGGAAAAATTTACGACAAACCTAGAGCCCAACGAAATGTCACACAATCCAAAAGTCCTCTGCTTCGAATGACACGTTCCGCAGAAATATGATTGGCACTGATACGTATCGTGCGTTGACAAGTAGATATTGTATAATTTATTTAAATTAATTAATACTACTTCTCTTAACCAAAATGTAAATAAAATTGTTTGGTTGGATACTAGGCTACCAGGATGTATCATTTGTAAGCTTTTAATTAAAGTAGATTTTTACTTCAAGAGTTAAAAGTAAAGCTTTTTCTAATGCAATGTCAAACTTGGTCATGTTATATCAGATTAAGGTCGAATTGAATTTTTGACCCAATATATCCGAAACTATATTTGAAAAATTATTTTAGGTTAATGTCTAAAACAGATCTTTCCTTGATTTGAAAAGACTAACACTACAAAGTATAGATTAAATAAAGTTCTTACCTGATCCTTTTTTAACGATTTTTTCTAATAATCTTCACAGAACTAAAACTTGTACTCTATGTTACTGACTCGCTCTGGCAGATTAAGAAATAAGTATATGCGTTAAATAAGAACAGATATTTCAAATTTCCGATGCAATACTTCCCTTGGGATCCTGCATCTATTTAAATATAAATATAGTATTTCATTGAAATATTGCTACAATATGAAGAAAAAATAAAAATGGTGACCTAATTGAGTTCTATTTGGAGTAAAAGGCTGGTTTATACCAGTAGCAATGGATATCTGGATCAGAGCTATCTGGATTACATCTGTAGCAATGCTGTTGTTATACTTTTGAATCCATATAACAATATTTTGTGGACCCTACTTAGTAAGTTTTTCTTTGTCTGCATTATAAAGTAGTTCAATCAAGTCTCACCTTGTAGTATTTATAGGACATTAATATAGTTTATTTATTAAAAGTAATTAGTTGCATTCCAAAGCAATGTGTCTATCATTTATTGTTTATTGCAATGTAATATAATATCTCATTGGTAGAATGAATCTCACGGTAATCACTTTTCAAAATCGACTGAACGAACGGACTTCCAGCTTGAATTCCTTGCTTCTCCAATGATTTATCCTCCATTTATTGAATAACATTTTATTATCAGAGCACTTTCTGCTATCTTTAACAGTTCAGCAAAGATTAAAAGGTAGAAATATAAACTGACCTACCCTATCCTTCTTAACAATAAGTGACAGCTTTATGTAGCTATAAAGAAAGTGAAAAATGCTGGGAAGAACAGATTTGAAGGGAATGGACTGGATGTGATACCAAAATCAATCGATGCACTTAAATGGAGGCAGTATCATAAGATTGAAATTGATTGAGTTTGAGACTTTTTATTTACAGATCTTAACATTTTAAAGAAACTAAACTGTTTTCTCTTATATTTTTGCTAAGTAAGACCACTTTGCAATATAATACTTTATCGGTCTGATTTTATCTAAACAAAATAAAAGCTTGATTTGAATACAAAATGAATGTTCAGCAAAAATTTATAACATTCAGTCCTTCCATAAAGTTTCTCTGGTGTCTCAGTTTTCTACCAGTCTGTATGATATCTTTGATCAAACTGATATACTTGAATGTGGTTCTAGGCTCTATAAAATGAAGGGATAAGAACAAGTATGGGTTATAGAAGGTTGTATTAAATCAAAAGCGGAATAAATTTTTATTAAAGAAAGAAAACTTTTATTTTCAGGTTCTAACCCGTAAAAATACGATATACGTTTTGGGTAATCCATAGGTGCATAAAATACGAGAGAAGTAAAATGTAATCGGTAGAAAACTGTTAAAGCAGAGTACGGTGAAATACAGGAAGGAAAAAACGCAAGTTCCCCAAAGAGGGAATAAGACGGATAATAGGGAAAGAGGGATAAATACGACTAACCCTTTTGTATCGACGATCTCCCGTTGAGGAGGATTTCTTATGGTAAAATAACATTGTCACTTCTATTACTACTGCCAAACACTATTACTACAGTTACTCTTTGCTATCACTTTCATTAATCGGGCTCAGTATTTTTATTTTCTAATAGAAAAGGTAACCAAAGATCACCATTATAAGTAGCAAGATTGATATAAATTATCCACAGATTTGGTTGAAACCGTACAAACCGTACAGGCAAACCGTGTTGTCTTTACCTGTTGGCGTAAAAATCTACAATAATTCTAATAATCACTGTTTTCGTAATTTAACTTAGTTCTACCCATGTAGGTTCTCGTTCACACCATTCCTCGAATACTCTCTTAAAGTAACTACTAACTGATGAGTCTGCCAGTTCCACTTTGCCTTTTTAGCTATTTTTATGCCAGCTATTTACTTAATTCGCCCCTTCAAGTGATTCCATATTAGCTTTATCGATTACACATTATATTTCTAACATTCGTTTGCATTGCTAATTCTCGATTTCTCCTAATCTCTTCTTCGTTTCTGAAATAGCCAATCTTTCAGATACAAATGAATAAAAAGTTCCATGAAGATTTATTATATCCTTTTTTGATTTCAAAGTTTCCACTGATAACTGTAAATATTTGTTTTTCTAATCAAATTCTCCCTTTACCTGGCTCGTTACTATTATTTCCCTGCTTCTTCCATTGCTTTTGATTTCCCTACCTACATCTCAGATTCATTTACATTTGTACCTTACATCCAGAAAAATCCTTTCCTGTTTTCCATGAGCCACTTTCGGTACATAAAATGAATCCTTCGTTTAGGACCACTAGAACATGAGGGAGAGGAAACTATGTCAGCGGATTGCTTTGTCTATGAATAGCTAAATTTTACGGAGAAAACTATCTTTAAACTCAGATACCAGCTAATAGCCATCACGAGGATGGACAAATACCAATAAATGTGAGTTCCTACCGGGAATCGAACCAGGATCGCTTTCACCAAAGACGAATGCTTCTTCTATGTGGCTTATTACATGGGCATGGTAAGAGATTTTTGCTACATCATAAAAGATGAAAATGAAAAATCATTTTCGGTGAATACTCATTACCTTGAGCAAATTTCTCGATGGCACCAAAATACAAAATTTGCAAAACTCCTCAAAATTCACAGAAGATGAAGCGAAAAGTCATTCGGAATGCCACGTACCAATTTCGCATTCCAGATCACAGCCGCAGCTAATTGGGAATTGAGTTCCCACGTGAGAAAAGAGGTTACCAAAAGCGCGTCTCCGCTGACGAATCTTAAATAAGAGAGGCGATGAAAAGAGAAACGGCTCAATGAGGAAGACGCAGCGGTTTCCAAGACAACCGCAGAGGAATGGAGATATATCGAGAGAGAAAGGGAAATCCACGGCAGAGGAGAAGAGTCGGCATATAGAAAGGTTGCATGATTTGTGTTCTTGGGAGAATCGGTCGTAAACTCCGCCAACTGGAGATGTTATCACAACTCCCTCTTCTCAATTTTCTCCTTTCGTCAGATATATTCACAGTTTTGCGACTTTGCCAAATATATGCGCTCGCACACGACTTTCGATTTCGTATCCTCTGTTTTATCTTTTCGCAGAATTTCAGCCGCCATAACGTTTTCTATTTCTTCCGGTGCTTTCCACTTTCCCCAAGCAAGTTTTATGTATTGTTTTCGAGGAGGAATCCGATCGAAAGTTATCTTAAGTCACAAACCACAAATTCTTATAAAAGAAGTTCATCCAAGTAGGCCCTTATGTTTCTAGTATATGTATTCTAGTAATAAAAAATCTTTTCTCACCTGTTTCCTATCCCTATTTTGTGTTAATATCTACGTTTTATGTAATATTCACTATGCACTGGATTAATGGTATTTAGGCTTTAAAATGTGTATACCCTTATTATTTTATGCTCTTATGTAAATGGTTGGCATTTATTTAAATGTCAACATGACTATGTTTATTGATGTATCCCATATCTGTACCTATTGATAGTGTATTTATAAAATGTAATTACGTTTCTTACCATCTTTTTAGCTATGACTATCGGTAGGTTTGCGCAGGTTTCTCGCATCACCCTTCTTAGCGTGTTTTCCTGCAGTGGATACATTTTTTTCCTAAGAATTTCTTAGGTTTTTTACATCCACAATTCTACTCTCGTCTTTTTCATACTATCTCTTTAAATTAATTATTTATGTATCGTATGACGATGAGTTAGATGGAAGAGGAGACTTTTAGTCTCAATCTCGCCCGAATAAAGCCGTTTTATTATTATTATTATTATTATTATGTCTTAAGATGCGTTATTTTTCTTTCTTACAAATTAGAGTAACAGGATAAGCACCAAGACACCGAAAATTGTTGACAAGTTAAGACGATTCTGATGCATTTCTCTGTAAAGCTAGTTTGCTTTAATATCACAGCATTACAACTTTTCGCCGCATCTTGATGAATGGAATGATTTTGTCGCCTTTTGGTACTGAATGAAGGAAAATGAACATCAAATTTTTATATTTTAATCTTGATCACTATTGAGGTGATATGAGGGTTAATGTGGTATAAGTGATGGGTATGTATGTGGTATGACTGTATATTGGACTTCAGTTTGATACATGCTTACTTAAAGACTATGAAAATTGTTACTCTCAGGGACACTTTGTTTTAACTTACGTGAACTTTCTCCACTGATAGAATTCCTGATTAGGTAAAATTAGTAAAATAAAACTAACTCACTCCTCATATTGCCTAGTTGCCTCATTCGCTCTCCGAAGTTTTTGACAGTGACGTTACTTTGTTAATGACAAAAACCAAGAGCCTTCTGACTGATGAATTTACAGACTAAAATAGAGCAATGGTATCTATTCTTTGATTATATACGATTTCAGATGACTAATCTAGAATAAATGATATTTTAGGTCCGCAAATAAACCATAATGAACTTGCTTTAGGAGCAAATAGTTCCCTGAAAAACGTTTAGAGGCTTATCTGCATCGAGTTACAATAATGAAGAGAGATAGGAATTCAGTCAATTAATGATACATTAAACAAAGCACTATTACAGATTTTTATGCTTTGAGCGATCAGTATTCAAACTCGAGAGCTTTCTCTAGATTTTAGATTTCCCTTAACGCTTTAGGTGTCTACTAATCATATCCAAAGTTCCAACTTGATAACACACCTAGAAGAGTTAAGAAGTTGGTGTAGCGAGTTTGCCGCTTTTCAACCTAAATCAGCATGCTTGCGCTAAATCGAAAGATTACGGTTAGAAGGAGCCACTTTCGAAGCTCTAATACCTGTTAGTGGCGCCATTTAGATAATATCGTTCATCTTTTGTTCCCCAACTTTCCTCCCAAGTTTTCTTCACATCCTCTGTTCCCCTATCACCCGCCCTATCTCTCCCTGCACATATTCGCCGTTGTCTCTCTGTATCCCCATAGAAATCCATCCATCAATCACCCTCTTAATGACCCCCTGGTGCCATACTGCAAATTAACTCTTCAATCACTCCCAAAGACACCATTAAACAGTTCCATATTTTTCTATCGGTACTATTATCATCCTTCTCTAACTTATATGTATAGCTTCCTTCGTTGCTTCCTGGATAAATCTTTCCTTCATTATCACTCTCTCCATTGAGTCGTTACTTTTCTTCGCTAAATACCTTATCTCTACCATATGTACCCACGTAATCTCTCCGTGCATTAGGCTATGCTGCTTTTATAAAAAAAAGAGTCAACCATTTTTTTCAAACATTAGTTCTCAATAAATGAACCAGTAGACACAGTTCATCACTTTTAAACGTAGGGAGACAGTGCTAAGTTTAACATTTTTTGAATAGCTTGAAAACAAGGAAAAGTAATCAAATACGCTTCAATATGAATAAAAACCGTATGAAAATGCATACAATTCGAGAAAGAGACACAAATTTACTAAATACGAAATACGTCGATAAAATCTCTGATTAATCGAAATTCTCAAAATCTTCATTACATACAATATATGATTCAAAATAATCTCAAACATGTTTTTTTCTTGCATATGAGCCAATCGTATTGCTCCTATCTTGCAAAATTACTCTCATTCCCCTCGTTCACTTGCAATATTACTCCATACATTTTTTAAGCTAGAGTGCTTTAAGTTTAAGCACTACTTGAAAAGTAGTACTCAAATAGGTAAAGATGGAACTGTAAAAACCACCACAAACGAATATTAAAAGGGATTATTAAAAAATGCCAGCTAATCAGTTATCACAGTTTAAATTATAGGAAATTAAATTTTCTGCTTACCGTTGACTCTTCAAACGAATTCTGGTATAAGCAAAAATAGCTCCACTTACCTATAAGGAGAAAGAAAACAGTATTAGAACGATTTATTTATTTAAGATGGCATTGCAGGTTGACCTTCTGGACAGGTGGCAATATTTAAGGGGAGCATAAAAATGAATTTAAGCCCGGCATTTGCCCAAAGACGGAAGGGAAACCCCTCCAAAAACCTCCCGTAGGCTGTACAATTAAATTACACAATGCATATAGGTATGTACATCTATAATATAAAATAGAGTGTGGGTGTGTGTGTGTGTATGTTCTCTAAAAACTCGAGAGCCAAGAGTCGCAAAACTTTGGAATTTACATTATTAAAAGTCGACCCTGCGCAGAGTATAGGCTACTTTTTACTTCCCTAAGGTCCACGGTTCGAACCCAGACGGGTCAAAACCTTTCCTTAAGAAATACACGTAGAGGTCAGTTTTTTCGTAGCAGGGTTCATTTCTTTTTAAAAATTTAATTAGAAATAATGGTCCTAGAAAGTCGAATCAAGCACCAAAAGAAGGACAATAGAATAACAATTCTTTTTTTGGTCGTGGAATATCGTTTTCGATTCGAAATTGCGCACAATTAGATAAAGTACGTGAGCATTTTATCGAACTTTTTAGGTCGTAAACAACCCATCCCCCTGACGATCAAGGCGATTGATGATTTCGAGCTCATGCGTAATTCCATAAGAAGACATGGAAAATGAATGCCCAGATACAATTAATGCTGTAAGATATCTATTATATATAATTCCTTTTCCGGATTCATTCATATGTATCTATTATACATATAGACGTTTCTCCGGATATACCTATATATAGGGGATCAAAATTCTACCCATGTTCCCCAAGTACCACTGACTTGAAATTTTTACGACGTGGTGGTCATAAGGTGTAGGGGAGAATGGGGGAATGCCGGTATGTTAAGTGGTTTCATTTATAGCTATTATAAAAACTGTTAATTATTTGATTTAACATTTTTAGTGGTTAGTATATATATATATATATATATATAAATACACAATACATATCAATTGTATTATTTTTCCTACAAAAGAAATACTTTAAAAATATGAAATGAAAACCCTTACACATACCGGTATTACCCCACCCAGTGGGGTAATACCGGTAGGGGATTTCCCATGTATTTCTAATAGTAAAAGTTAACCCAAGATTATATCATGAGATTTTTGTACAAAAACAATTTAAATAAGCTGGATATAAGGTAGGAACTAAAACAAAAGTCATCAGTGTGAAAAAACGTTTTCTTTAATAGGCCTAGGAGAAAAATTGATGCTTCTAAACAAATTAAAAATCAGTCAGTGCTATTTTGTTTATATAGGCTTGTAGTAATTAATACATAGGTAAACACTGACTTCAGTAGCATCGATCACAAAGAAAGTTTTCAGCTGAATCACCACTGCAGAGGGCATGTATCCACAATCCACAGCTCACACACCTGTACCACTCTTCTCCATCCTTACCAAACTCCTCACACATAAAACACAAATTCTCATCCTTATCGAAATACATGTCGTCCATTTCGTCATCATCACACATTTATTTTTCGCCAATGGCTTCTTCATCCTCTGAATCAGAGGAAAAATCTCCCTGTGACTTTAATTTTCTTGAAGTTTGGTTTTTTGTCGTCTTAGTCTTGGATTTTCATTTACTTACATTAGTTTCTTTAGTAGGCTAAGTTTTGAGCAGACTAGGAACAATTTCCTTCTTAGAAACTCTGTCAGTTTCAACCCTATTTAAGCATATCCGGATTTTTTAATCTTTAAGCATATCCGGATTTTTTAATCTTTAAGCATCTCCGGATTTTTCGCAAACTTTCTTGTTTTCTGGGTTCCACTAGTAGATGGTAATGGGATCAGTTCCTTAAATGATACCTTTTTAACTGTATTGTAGTTAAGATTATCAAGTTCATGATCCGTGGTGTTAAGATCTTTGCTTGCCAAAGCTTCATCTGTCTGCTGTCCTTCGTTATTTCCCATGTCTTGTTCGTTTTCATCACGAATTTCCACTCCAGCTCCACCACCGTTCTCAAGAGCTGGGAGAACTTCAGTTTAATTAACAGAAAACGCATCTGCAGCAGCAAAATCGTCATCTGTGAAAAGATTTCGGTCAAAAGGATAAATCCCTGTGGTTCTAAATCCAGAAATGACAACAGCAATTGTAGCAACTCTTGAGCAGGCTATATTAAAAAGCCCAGCCAAATCATAAGGAGTTATTTTTACAAGCCTGTTTGTTTTCATGTAAATATCACACTCCATTTTGAAAGCTGCTTTTAATGTGGAGTAAAAAGTGACATCTAAGGGTTGGAGCCGGTGAGAACAGTGGGGTGGCAATGATATCATTATCCCTCCATTTGTCTTCCGCAATTCAAATGACTCAAGCGTTGTGTGACTGCTGTGATAGTCAAGAATCAGAATTACAGGCCTTTCCTTGGTTGCCTTTGCACGTTCAATGAAATGCTGAAGCCATTTCACGAATATGTCCTCATTTGTCCACCCTTTATTTGAACATTCGCATATGGCACAAGGTGGACCATCTTCCGTTAACAGCGGGCTCTTTCTTTTCCAGGGATAAATGAAGAGTGGAGGAATAAAGATGCCAGAAGCACTCATTGCACACATAACAGTTACTTGCTCCCCCCTCTCCCAACTGGTTACAGACGCAAATTGTTTTTTGCTTTTTTGCAAGTATTTTGCCAGGGTCTTGCACGGTTGATATTCCAGTCTCGTCTGCATTAAATATTCGGTCAGGTGTGAACTGGCTTTTTGACAGAGTTGATTCAAGATTGTCATAAGATTTGGTGACTTCTTCTCTGTCAAATCCCGTTATTCGATTTATGCTTGTAGCTTCGGGCTTACGAACACTTATAGATGGGTTTCTTTTCAGAAACCCATACAGCCAATCTTTGCCAGCTATTCGTTCGTTTTCAGAAAATCTGCTGGGGATTTCATTTTTAACTGCGTACTCATATGCTACTCTTCGTACAACAGTTGCAGTAAGACCATAAAAGACATTGGCTAGAGTTTTGATCCTCTCTGCTAATGCCTGTTCTTGCTCAGTTGTGAATGTTGCATTTCGCCCTAAGTGTGGATTTTAATCTTTATTCTTCTTCTTCCGCTCTTGAAGAGTGCTGAACGGTATACCGTACCTCTTGCTAGAAGATTTTATTGAATTCCCTTCTATAAATTTTAATGCTAATTTCATCAATTCCTCTGACCAACTTCCTCTTCAAGTCATTCTCTCCCATTTCCTTGGCATCTAAAAAATTGACGCGTTATCAGTTGTTGAGAGCGTACATTAAATTTGCTAAAAACAAACAATAGAAACAGGCGTAAGAAAGGAAGAGAACACTTTGTCTTAGTTCCACAGTAAATTTATTGTGCGACCGGTTTCGACTAAGGACTAGTCATCTTCTGGCAGAAATGTTGCAGTTGCTAATGGTTATTCCGTCTCACTCATCGATGCTATTTTGAAAAAGAAACAACGAAAATTAAATATGTCACGTATTTACCACACCCTTGCTCTACAGGATGATATTACTAAATGGGTTAAAATACCTTTTATTGGTCCAATTAACTATAAGATTGCGAACTCCCTCCCCCCAGACCACAAACCTGCTTTCTACACTTTAAACAATATTGGCAAAATACTTACTAATTGTAAAGATAAGTTGGAAATTGCTCGTAAATCTGGGGCTTATAAACTAACTTGTAATGACTGTGGAGCGATTTATTTGGGTCAAACTGGTAGAAGTCTGTGCACTAGAATTAAGGAACGTAAACAATCCTTCATAAATGGTTCTGATGCTTCACATTTTTCCATGCACTTGCTGCAAGAAAATCATTCTTCGGACTTTCAGGCTAAGCTTCTGCATCAATTACCAAAGGGCCCAAAGCTCGATATTTTTGAACAAATGGAGATTTTAATCCACAAAATAAATGCCTTTAGGCCTACGATCAAGGTTATTACACTGTTTTTTATGAAATTTAATATCCCCGTTGAGAATCAACGGGTACTTCTGCTAGTAAGAAATAAAATCTATCATACATAAAATATATATAGGATCTATCATTTAACTAAAATAATAAATTCGTGGTAAAGTATCCACATAGTCACATATATGTGAATAGATTAAATGAATATAAAAAATACAACTCGAGATAATAATGCAGAGTAGATAGCCGTGAACTACACTGTAATAAATTTCATTCAGTTTAGCATAAGCTTATTTTTGAAAATTTTCACATTTTTAGGCATCGGCATGAGAATTTTACCAAGTAAAGCGTCCCATTTCCTAATACCCCTGTTAGTGAAAGAGTATTTTGCTACGTCTGTTTTCTACTCACGTTCATTGATGTTAAAACTATAGTTGCCGCGTCCTACATAATTAGGAATTTCAAATCTGCCGCGTAGTTCATCCCAGACCTCATCGGAGTTCAATGATTTGTACATCCCAGCTTATCTTAATGTCTTCCTTCTCGACTCTAGTGATTCCCACTTCAAATGGTTCAGCATCTCAGTTACAATTTCAGTTTTCCCGTGTGGCCGACTACGTACATAGCTGCCTTTCTTTGCACGCCTTAGAGTTTCTTAGTAAGTTCCCGTTTCGTGGGGATGCCAAACACTCGTTGCAAATTCTATAACCGTTATGCGTCTGTAGAGTATGCAAATATGCAATGCCTTATGAAGTTCAGTTTCCACAACATCTAGGCCACCTTCGTGGATTTTAATCCTATTTTGCCATATCAATCATACTAAGTATGAATGAGACGGTTTTTGGTGTTATCCTGTGGAACTCCTTCATAATAAATGAAAAGAACAACTTTGTTGAGTCCACAAATTTTAATAATCACAATCACGACCTAGGTTTCGTTACTGCGTAACATCCTCAAGTGAAGGCTAAATTTCGGAGAGCCCGAATATAAGCAGGAAAGGGGGGGAAAGAAGGGATGGGGGTAGAGGAAAAGGAAAGGAGTAAGGGGGAAAAGGTGTAAAGGTAAGGATTGGGGGGGGGGGAAGGGAGAAACCACCATCAATTCCATACAATTTAGCAAGGTCAATACAACGTTAAGAGGAATACCTCTTAGAAGTCATAACAAGGTCAAAAATACAAAGTATACAAGAGAATGCACAATACATCTTGAAGGTTGAAAGGAGGTTGTTGACAAGTAGCAATAAATAAATAATAAATTATATAAAAACTTATGTTAAAAGAGAACCGAAGCCATAAACAACTGGATGGACTTGCGATGGGGTCTCCCCTTTCTCCGCTCCTGGCGGAAATTTTTATGTATAATTTCGAATCGGAAATGCTACATTCGGACAACCCATTAGTGAAAAATGTTGTGTGTTGGTTCCGTTATGTGGATGACGTGTTTTGCGTATGGAAAGGCTCCAACAGACAATTAAGTAGTTTTACTAATTTTTTGAATTCCAGATCCCCTAATTTAAAATTTACCTGTGAAAAGGAAGTTAATGGGTCACTGAATTACCTTGACCTCACTATTTCTGTGATAAATCAACGGTTTGATTTTGCTATTTTCCGAAAAACTTCGTATACTGATCATATTATCCATTCAACTTCAAAACATTACACTGCTACAAAATTGGCCGCCTTCCACAGCATGTTAAATCGCTATATATCGATCCCAATGTCAGATTTCAATAAACAGAGAGAACTGGATACGATTAAGCGAATTGCGATTAATAACGGTTATCAGAGCGAAATTGTTGATAGATTACTGAAAAGAAAAATGAAAATTCTTGCCCAAAAAGAGATTTACAAAACTCCTCCTATTCAAACCGAGGTTCGACAATGGCGGAGATTGCCCTACTTAGGACCTTTATCTTTAAAAATAAAAAACCTATTCCCCAAAGATAAATTTAGGGTTGCTTTTTATAATAGTAATACTCTGCGAAATTTAATTTCCAACCCCAAAGACAAAATTGTAAATGAAGAAAGAAGTGGGGTGTATAAGCTTGATTGCAATGACTGTAACGGGGTCTATATAGGACAGACTGGAAGGAATTTTAAAATTAGGATTAAAGAACACAAGAACTGTTTCCTAAAAGAAGGGGAATCCTCTCATTTTGCTAAACATTTGCGGGACAAAAATCATACTAGTTCCTTCATACCTACCATCCTCCATGTAGAAAATAAAGCCCCTAGACGTGATGTTTTAGAACAAATCGAGATTTTGAATTTTAAAAATTCTAAAAACTTCGAGGTAGTAAATGAGTTTTTGTTTCCGTCCCACTCCCCCCTACTGGATATTCCCCATCTTTATTATTAAATTGTCTTAGTAGATTTTTATATTGGCGTCTTCCCTTTTATTCGGGGTTATGGCTTCGGTTCTCTTTTAACATAAGTTTTTATATAATTTATTATTTATTTATTGCTACTTGTCAACAACCTCCTTTCAACCTTCAAGATGTATTGTGCATTCTCTTGTATACTTTGTATTTTTGACCTTGTTATGACTTCTAAGAGGTATTCCTCTTAACGTTGTATTGACCTTGCTAAATTGTATGGAATTGATGGTGGTTTCTCCCTTCCCCCCCCCCAATCCTTACCTTTACACCTTTTCCCCCTTACTCCTTTCCTTTTCCTCTACCCCCATCCCTTCTTTCCCCCCCTTTCCTGCTTATATTCGGGCTCTCCGAAATTTAGCCTTCACTTGAGGATGTTACGCAGTAACGAAACCTAGGTCGTGATTGTGATTATTAAAATTTGTGGACTCAACAAAGTTGTTCTTTTCATTTATCATACTAAGTATATTTGAGTAAGGCCTAATTATAAAAACTAGTGATTGCCCAGTAGTATAAATTCGACCAAAATTCATTGAATTTCTAAGCCTGAACGTTATTGAGGTTCTTTTGTCAAAGATTATACCTAATTAATCATTTTTTATAATTTATTTCATTATTTTTCTACTACATCAGCTGTGAGCGTGTACAAATACGTCATTAGGGTGTATTTTTTGCCTTAATTCCCTTCAATAAATGTAATATTTTAATGTTAGAAAATAAATAAAACACAATTATAGCTTGTAACTTTATTTATTTTTTTATACAATTCATTTTAATCTTTAATTTTAAGGATTGATTTCCAAAAAGAATTCCGTAAAATCGCAGTAATTATATCCCTGTTATTTATTAATCAGTTAGCGACAGTTGGCATCTCGATTAATAGCCCTCTTTTCATAATTTCTGACATGAGTCTCTACCGTTAATTTGGTTTGGAGATAAAATCCCCGTGTATTTTAATGTGGAAGCGCATAAGCTCGTATTGAACAATCGCCTTGGTCGCCAGGGGGACTGGTTTGTTTACTACGAAGATTTTTCCCAAATTTTTCGCCATTTTTGTCTGAATTCTCTCAATTTTGAGTCGAATGCGATACTCTACGACCAAAATAAGAATCTTTATTCAATTTCCTTTCTTTTGGTATTGATCTCGATTTCGTACTACCATTATTTCTGATCTAATTCTGCAAAAGAAAAAATGTCTGCAATCGATTAAAATGAACTTTGCGTGCATTTCTTGTGAGAGACGATTATACTGGTACAGAGTCGAACCAAGGATATTTAAACAAAGATTTTAGCTCTTGCACTCATTATAAACTTTAACTATGCCAAATCTCAAACTCCTCCGTTCGCGCAATATTCTTAATAAAGTATCCAAATTTTCTCTTCACGTATTAATATATGACAAGCAAAAATGATTACGCTTTTTATCTGAATGAGGTAAATGGTGATTCCTACATTTAGTTTACACGTAATATTGATATTAGAACGGTTTTTCTTGCTCTTTGGTATGGATGGGGGATAGAAGTAGTGTTTGGATAGGACGGATATGTTATAATCCCCAAGGCCCTTCTGCTCTCACTCATCTACACGCTCTGCAAATCCCCTTGACATTTGGAAATTCACATACAATTATTAAGGATCACTCGGTTTGAGAGAGAAATGCTTTCAACATAGCTTCAACAACTTAACGCTGTGAAATTTAACGGAATAACAAGAACTAGCATCACAGAAAAAATAACAAATGTAACAGTATTTGTTAATGCAGTGGTTTCAGCCATCTCTAGAATTATAATTTGATCTCGATTTTCTTTTGTTTATTTACGTACTGGAATGATATTCAATTTCGCTGGTCTATAACTGCATTACTTAATGTATAAGTTTATTTTGTCATATAGAAATAAATATTGCTACGAATAACCGGATTCTCAACAATTTAGTTTTTACACAATTAAATTATACAACAGCAGATTTATTCATGTTGCTTTTTTCTGTTGATAACTAGTGATCACTGTTTCATATTAATTGTTGAGCATTGGAATATTTACTATAATGTCAATCCATCAACATTAACATAGTAAGACTATATCATATATTGTTATTTTTTGCTGCTACGTAATAATAGAATCATTTTTATCGTAGCATAACTCACTGTCTGCACGGCTTCTCGCACTTTCATGGGTGTGTCCAATGGACACTGTGCATTGTTAGTGTATTTTAAGAACCGTCGATTTGAGTCGTTTATCTTTCGAAATGTCGTTTTTGAATGTTATTTATCTAAACTATAGAATGGATTTGAGAAGCCGTTTCCATTGTACAATAGACAAGACTTCTGAAAATTGACTTACCAGAGGAAACCCAAATCCAAATAAACTGGTTCTGTTTTCTGCTGGCTACATTCCATGAAGAGCAACATACGCCAGTGGGAGGTAGAGCAATTATTCCCCTAAGTTGTAATAGGTATCGATATCAAAGATAAGTATCGCGTTCAGATTCGATTACCGGAATCGGATCGAGGGCTCATCCGTAAACTTTTCATCGGTCGAGAGGCAGTGATTTAAGAGTATCCAAAGCAGTTGAATCCGCTGGATTGCTCATGAATGAGCGTCATTTACGGGTGGCTCAGGGAATACCCTAACTTTCTCTCTCCATCGACCCTTATCAGAATTTCTCACTTGGATCGACTCCTTCATTACGATTTCATCAAGGCATGAAAGTAAAAGAAGCATTTGCAAGAGAAGAATTTCTTACCGACTATATTGGCGAAACTAATCAATATATTTGCACCAGGAGTCTATATATTGCTGGAATTATATTTAACTGTAAAGTTTTACAAATCAGGGCTCATCCACAAATTCCTTTATGAAATATGATTCGCTTTAAAATTTACAATAGCATTGATAAAAAATTAGCAAATCATTCATCGGTATGCCACCACTGCGCTTTCAAGAAATATTCGTTTATTTTTAATTAGGATAATTTTTAATAATCAAGCAATTATATTAAATTGCTGCCCTCTACTCTAATGTAGTACCTAGTTCTTTCAAGTTTCATTTTAAATCTTCATACTATTACCATCGATAAATTTGGGCAGTTAATTTATTCTCCGTTTCTCTGTAGGCACCTTTCTGATGTCTATCATAGAGAATAGTTTTTCATTAACAGCTTTTTTCGAAGTTTTTATTTATTGTTGGTATTTACATCTAAATTAATTATGCTGAAATGTAAATAACTCAGCGTTAGTTTGAAGAAGAAAGCACGTTTCAACTTCAATCTCGTGTAAATAATTGTCTTTATCACAAAATTCGCAAAACACCTCTTCCTGAATGCGTGCCCAGGATCGGGGCTTTCCCAGATAAAGGTATCTCCGTTATTTAGATCGCCTTTCCCTTTACACTCCGATACACACTATTCCCTCTTAATTCCGTCCCTTGTTTCTTTGTATCACTTGCCAGCAATCAAGGCCTTATGCTGCTTTTATCATGCCTCCCGATGTGTTTGCGTATGTGCTCTGAAATCAGAATGCTTTTCGGGACTCATTAACGCGAAGGTTTCCATCGAACAGGAAATCCCTTTCCCTCTCAACGGGCCCATTCGACCCTCTAACACTTCAATGCTCCCATTCGACCCAATACCTTCCCTAATTCCCTCCCCTTTTATCCCTCTCTCATCAATAACGCAGTTTTACCATATCCTCCGATTCGACGATGTTTGTGGGCTTCACACTCTGTCTCTGCATTAGATTGCAATGGCCAACCACCACTCATAGGAAATGTAACGTATTCGTTATGATTACGATGTTAATTCTCAGTGATGGCAAGGAATTAACTTTAACTCTGTATATGTCCGTATCTAAGGTCGTCCAAGATCAATTTCATTTACCTTGTATGTTCAATATTTTTTTTTCATACTTAACGTTTCTTATCCTTATTTATATACAATGATCAGATAACGCTTAAAAGGGTTAGAGGGAATGTAGAATAGAACCTTCCCTTTAGTATGATCACTACGAGTTAAAAAATGTTATTTCTTAATATTTTTATCCGTGATTTCTAAGATTTAGTTTGTTCTCAACCAACATTGGAATATATTTTTACTTTCGTTGATTCGTGGAATATTATATATATGTCTCACTTATTACACACATTTATTTATTACACATTATGCACACTGTATTTATCGCCATAGACCTAACAGTGTTTTGAAATGATCAATTTTATTATAATCGCATTTTATATACTACATGATACTACACAACATATTGTTAAATTTAACAAATACAAAATAAGCAAGTACTTGATTAACAACTAATAAGATTGCATTTTGTACGAGAATCTCAGTACTGGTAAATATATATTTGAAAATATGACTTTTAATGATGCATATAATATACATAAATGAAAAGATGGATTAATTCTTATTTCCATTCGACGAAACTAATATCTGGAAATGTTTACGATTCAAAGAAGCCAAATCATCGGATAAAAATTACAATACTTAATTGATCTTTGTGACTAGTACAGATTTTGTATTTTCATAATAACATAATTTATATAATGGTATACAATTTATGATGACGATTTAAATTCATAATGATTTATTTTAAGTACTGTTTAATTAAATATTTAAAGAATGAGCTTGATATATATATTGCATGGAATGGATGGAGTATGGAGGATTAATGTCCTCGTATTTGTAAGCTATTGGAGATAAAAAATATTTTTATGCAATTATTTGCTTACTTCTGTAATTAACTGCACGAATAGTGTTTGCATCAGACAGTTTGTCATTCCTTGTAACACTAATAGCAGGTGTAAAGAAAGTAAAATTTGGAGGGTTTTCTAGGGAATCAGAGGTTAAACATCTCCAATACAATCTCAGCCATTTTTGTCGGCGGTCATCTTCTCATTCCCTGGTATTACGAGAAAACAAGAAATGACACCGCACTTTTCGAGAGCACTCAATACGTATTTCGAATGCGTTGCATTCTTCTTCAGGAGAAATTTTAATAGCAGGCTTTCTCAAAATACTTACAAGCTAGTAAGGTATGAAATCACAAAGTACTAAACTACGGAGATACATATTCAAGTAACCAGATCAGAGGACAGCACCCAAGCGTTGCTGAGCCATTCTAAGAGCTATACAAAATAGGAATAGTCCATTTTGCCTCTCTTTAACGATGTACTTTTCTCTCTCAACTCTCCGTAGCATATTCAGATCCACTCTAGTCGGCTCCTCATATATACTCTCAGCGTAAGATGATAAATAAGAATGGTAGTGCTCCTTATACGAACTCACTCCCACGCTTTGGAATTCGTTAAATTCATCCCCTTTCCCTCATCTCACTCCCGAGACTCATCTTTCTCTCAAATGGGCTACACTCACTCCTCTCTTATGCATCGCTATACTCTCGCTTTCTATTCTTAGTGAGGCCCTCAGCATAAAAAGCCGTTGAGTCTCTTGCAGAATGGATTCAGGAGGTGAATTGAAGATGTCTGGAACTATAAAGCTGCACCTTGGCGTTCAAAGGTGTATCCATTAGGCATAATTTATCGTGTCCTTCAACGAAACACCAATGCCAGACGAGGGTCGAGACTATCGTTTTTAAAGGCAGGCAGCAAAAATCTCGAGCATTGTGAATGCTGCCACATACCTGAAGTGCGAAAAGGTCCGCATAAAAAGACGTGAAATAAGAAAAAAGCGCGACTATATCCACCGTCCATACATTACACACATGATATATCAATGCCACAAAAGAGTTTCAATAATATTTGCAATAATTTTGTCATATTTGAAGAATATCTAAGTATTCACGGTAGTGTGAGGAATTCAAGAAAAAGCATTTAAATTTAATGGATGATTAAAGTAATCCAAATAACATAATGGACTTAGATTAGGTTGAAATAGTTTTATATTAGTATAAATACAAATATGTGTAACATATGTATATATTTCATTCAGCTTGTAAGAGAAAATAGAAAAGAATCGTAAATTGAAAAGAATACCTTTTAGAGCGTAACATTTCGCTCGAATAATCTTTCAAATGATAGTCATTCGTTTTTCAATCATTTGCCGACATTATTTCATAGCATTTAAATACTACTGAAATGGTATAAAATTTAATAAGTCTTAATGAAACATGATGGGGTATGACTTAGGTTTTTCTATTTTTTTACAAATGAATTAGTGAATTTAAATGATAAAACGTTTTCTAAAGTGTTACAAGAAAATTTTCCGATCCTCCGTCTTAAAACTTTACTATCTTGGCTAAGTAGTACACTTCACTCTTAAATTTGCAATGAAAGCCTCTTTTCTTATTCAAAGCTTACGGCAGATGATGGTGAGGAGTTTTGGGTTCAAATCGACCAATTGCTTGGCGCACATTGCAAGAAGAAAACATTATGAGTTGTATATTTTATAATGAAACTTGTTCTAATACCACAATAATGTTTCATACTTTAAATAAATTATTTTTCTACAAAACACTCTTGACGAAATACCTAGGGAAATCTCCAGAACGTCCTTCTTAAAAGTTTGCCGACTCTACGTATGGAATCAATTTTATTTTTCGTATAACATTATGATTTTTAGGGCCACCAACCCACCTCTTTTGCAATCCAGGATACGAACACCACGCAAGCGAAAGACCCCTCTGAAGCGCGAATTTTCTTTATCGTGTATGCAGCTTACCCTAGCTCGGAGTAGAGAAGGACCTAAGGAATCCCTTTGAGAGGATATTCAGCATATGTGGAGGACAATTTCGCCTTAAGGGTCTCTTGGACGGTGGGAAGGAGGACGGCATAAAATATTCACCAAAGAGAGGGGATAAGAAAGAGAGAATGCAAATTAGAAAGAGGGAGATTTAGAATGGTACACAAGAGGGGAGAAGGATACGCGCATTTAAGCTGAGAATACAATCAAGGGTGCCCTTTTCTGTGGAATACGTCTGAAATAGACTTCCAAGATACGCTCAACGGAGATAATAGTCAAAGCATTTACATAAACTAAATAATTGGAGTTTCCAGATTCTACGATGGAATTCATAGCGTAATATTTAAACAAATTTTATGTATTAGCGTTATCTGTTTTCACCAGGTACGGATCTAGAAAAAAATTTTGGGGGGGGTCCGATCGAAAAATTTAAAAATAGAAGATATTTCGGCTATCACAAAACTTGGCGTTAGAATTTTGTTAGACAAACTCAAATTTTTTCGCTAGTGATTGCTTATTAAATTGTGTTTTATTTGCGTTATTCGAGTTTCATTTTCGAAAAATAGGCAGAAGTGATATTTCGGGGGGGGGGGGTCCGGACCCCCAGGACCACCCCCCTGGATCCGTCCCTGGTTTTCTCACATAATAACGTCTTCGTGGATTAAATACATTTTGCGTTCGTATTTTTGTAAATTATCATATTAATCACTAGTTTAACCGATATAAATATATTATTAAACTATTTCAACAAATCTTGTGTATGCATTAGTTAATTCCTTGCAAATGATACCAATTTATAGCATAAAAAATATACAATGTTCCATAAAATATAAAAATAGAAAATACATCGCCAAATTATTTTCGTCAAATGTAGAAACTACCATTGAAAACGTAACTATGCCAACATTCTTGATAGAATATATTTCGTAAATTGCATTAATTTGTTCTCAATAGGCAAGTCACGGAACTAGTCTGCGATGGCGTAATGAAACAGAATGAGCGCCTTTGAGGTGAGTTGTATCCGGAAATAAACAGAAGAAAAAGTGCACTTCGAAAAAAATATCCATGTATTAAACGGATAGCAGAAGAAATTTTCTCGGTAGTATCAATAATATATAGACCAGCCAACGGAAGTTTCGAGAGTCATCTCGGCACTGCGAAAAATAGTGGAAGGCAAATGACGTACTTAAGAAAACGGTTTCCTCTCACTATGAGACGAGGACGATGCTGTTGATACGATTTCTTCTTTAAATAGAGCATTTATAAGAGAGTTGAATGTTCGAAAGGATCTCTCTTGAATATATTTTACAGAAGCTGAATGGAATGACTAGTTAACAGAACATAATTTATCGCTTGCAATGAGAATGCCAACGTCAATGTTGAAAGAATACACTCCACGAAGCACTGTTATCTAGATGAATGGAAATTAACATTTCAAATGTTCTTTATATAGAGTGTCATATCATTTTACGTATGTCTGAGTTTTCAATCTGAGTTTCATACATTCATTAACCATCCAGCCTTTCAGGAAACAAATATTAGCCCACTATGTGTGTAAGGTTTGTTCAGTTAAATTTATTCTTTTTTGCTGTTTTCACTGTTGTTTCTTCAGCATTAATCACTCACATTAATATGGTTTCTCATTTTCTATTAATAATTTGAAAGAATTTCAAAGGTTTCTCCCATCCCCTATGAAGTTAAATATTTCACGTGAAAAGCTTAGAGATGCATCATCGAAGGTAAATTGGGTATTTTTCGAATATAAAAAACAGAAAAACCAAATAAAATGGATATTCTTGCTATTCCCCTCTATAGATGGACAAGCAACACCTGAAATCTCATGGGAAAGCTTTATTCAGAAGAATACGGAAAAATTCTGAATATTATTATGAAGGAAAGCACTGAAAAATGTTTTCCTTTATTCACTGTCTGAGTACTTTTCAAACTAGAAAAATATAAAATATTTCACTTCATATGTTCAGAAGTAGATAATACTCATTATAATCTGGATGAGTAATAATTACTATGTTTTTCATTTTCATTTACGATACTATTCTTGCTATTTCTATGAATTATTTCTTGATCATAAACCAGGAAAATAACTTTGAAATATTTCTGCTAATCTGTAATGGTGGAGAATGAAACCCAAATAATCGACGAAACGGTAAATTGGGATGGCTACCACTACAATGGGTAATACGAAATATTTATAATATGGCAAATTCCATCAATATAATGCTAGAATTATTTTTATTAATAATATACTATATTAAAATTAAATATTAACTCGTAATATCTAGGACTAACAAAAAAATCATGAAGGGTAAGAATTTCCATTGGTTTATATCCATGCTGAGTCAACACAACATACAGCTTGTGAGATACTATTTTAAGATATTTCGAGGCAAAATTATTAATGAATCGCTCAACTGTTACTATTTCCAATAATATTTTGCTTTGAAATCTAAATAAACTAACTTCATCCGTTAAACATCTTGTCACCCATAGAAAAAGGATTAGGGAACTAAGAATGAAGGATATAATAGTATGGAATATCATAGTAGCCAAAAACTTTAATAAATATTGACTTTAGAGTAAATAATGAGGGACGATGTTGTGCCACCGCAGTAAAACTTTAAAGAACCCTCTTGCTCTTCCGATTCGTTGAGGATTAAAGACGAGAGACGCGATGAACCAAATGCGATGAGCAAATAATTAACTCTTCCCCACTTTACTTAATGGCATTGTCGTGAGAAAAATGTTTGAGATCCATCTGAGATTATGTCGGAAGTATGCTCTCTCAGAAGGCTGTCGTTCGCTCACAATTGAAACATTCGCTTTTAACGACGTCCTTCCGATGGAATTACTTGACATCTTAATTGTTTAATAAGCTATCCAAAGGAGTCGTTCCTTAATGGCCTTCGGACGCTGACAGATGAGGATGAACATCGAACGAAATAATTTCCAGGAGACGTTCCGAGGAAATTAATTTTTTACTCGCTTTAAAGACTCTCTCCCATTTCAAATGATTTCTCTTGAGATTTGAGTGTAGATTCCTTTGAAAAACGAGAAGCGGAAGCAGAAAATAAATTTCGGAAAATTTCGCCCCCTTTGCGCGGTGTTTGGATAGCGAAATATTTGATCTCGATGCGAAAGGAAAACGTCAGATTTGATTCGAACTGAATGTTAACCTGAGAGATTTCAATAAGTTGACGGTGATTTAACTCTTCGATCAGAGTTTTCTTAAATAAATTTTGCTATTAGTCGCGATTGTCAAGTTGAGATAGAAGCCATCGGAGCAGCAATTAAATATTTCTTCCAGTCATAAAATTCACGTAGATGAGTGTTAAATTCCGGCGGAGCTTATCAATTATAAGATTCCTTGATTCATCATTTTCATTCACGTAAGCAAATGGTAACTGCACTAATTATGTAATGGCTAAGGAGTATTTGAATCGAATACTTTACTGAAGCAACTTATTTATGGGAAGCTCTTTGAGTCCCTTCCAAAAAATCCAAAATCATTTAAGAAGAAATGTTCTGTATTGCTGTAGTGTGAACTTACTAGTGTTTACTCAAATAGTTGTGGAATTGTGTAATTATATATATATACGAGTAAAATGTAGCTTGCATACTGCAAGCAGATCGACAACACTAATTTTATATCGGCATCATATCGGGTCGGTCTTAATAGAAAAAAAAGGATTGAAATATTTCTTCAATTTCGCTGAAATTTATCGTCTGGCAATGAACCCGGGTCTCTCTGGTGAACTAATTATGCAGCACAATAGAAGATCACCGATTCTAACTAGGTTTGTGTGAAAATTCAAGCAGAAATATTTGGCTACAACTGCCTCAAAAGACGTTTTAATTTTCACGAATGTAAATGGCTCTCTGGATTCGAACCAAGGACGATCTTGGAAATCTAAAACATGTTTCTAAAAGTTATTTATGATCTCTATCTATATGCCAAATTTCAAGTTTCTATATTGCTGGGAAAGGTTTGAAAATAATTCCTAAAAATCGGATCAATTTCTGAATGCAGAGACACCTGGTGTCGAAGCCAGGAAATACTGTAAGCTGTGAATGCAAAGTTTGATTTGTAAGGACTGGCTTTTCTATCATGCAAAGTTTGATGTCGATAGCATGCCGGGAAAGTACCTTAATTTTGTTTCCGTTATCTCCGTAAGAAATGCATTGAGAAGTGCAAATGGCCCTCTGGGATCGAACCAAGGACCATGAGCGAACATCTAAAATTTGATTATGATATATATTCATGATATCTATCGACGTGCCGAGTTTCAAGTATCCATGTTATCGGGAAAGGATCCAAAAAAAATCTTAAAAATCGCCGCAATGCATTTTAAACGGCCGATTTTTGCACCGACCTAGCATCGAACCATGGACAAAATTCGAAGATGTCTTTTTGATTTTCGTTGGATATGCACGGCTTCTAGCGGTCCCTCGAATTTCAATTCTCTCCTTTTCCGGAAAGGGCCTCAAAAAATTTTGGAAAATCCCCGCTATGTATTCTTATGGGGAAAATCGCGACTATGGGGCCTTCTGGAATCGAACCCATGACACCGAGGTTCAATGTCGGCTTTTTCCTGGAGGTTACACGATATGGCCAATATGTCGTAAAAATTTTTTAAGTCAGTGGCGCTTCTGGAACATGGCTAGAATTTTGATCCCCTATGAATGTGTATATATATGAATATATATATAGGTATATCCGGAGAAACGTCTATCTATTATACGAGTAAAATGTTGCTTGCATACTGCAAGCAGATCGGCAATACTAATTTCATATCGGCATTACATCGAGACGGTCCTCATAAGAAAAAGAAAGGATTTAATTTTTTCTTAAATTTCGCTGAAATTTCATCGTCTGGAATCGAACCCGGGTCTTACTGGAAAACCTACTATGAAACACAATAGAAGATCACCATCTCTAACTTTGTGTGAAAATTCAAGCAGAAATATTGGCTACAACTGCCTCAAAAGACGCTCTAATGTTCACGAATGTAAATGGCTCTCGGGACTCGAACCAAGGACGATCTAGGAAATTTAAAAAATGTTTCTGAAATTTATTATTGATCTCAATCTATATGCCGAATTTGAAGTTTCTATATTATTGGCAAAGGTTTTAAAATAATTCCTAAAATTCGGATCAACTTCTGATTGCAGAGACACCTGGTGTCGAACCCAGGACACATTGATAGCTGTGAATGCACTGTTTGATTTGTATGGACTTGATCTTTCTATACGCGAAGTTTGAAGTCGATATCGTGCCGGGAAGTACCTAAAATTTGTTTCCGTTTTCTCCGTAAGAAATGCATTAAGGAATTTAAATGTCCCTCTGGGATAGAACCAAGGACATCAGCAAATATGTTAAATTCGATTATGATATATTTTTATGATATCTAACCTCATACCGAATTTCAAGTTTCTATGCCATCGGAAAAGGGTCCAAAAAAAATCTTAAAAATCGCCACAATGCATTTTAAACGGCCGATTTTTGCCCCGACCTAGCATCGAACCAAGGATAATATTCGTGGATGTCTTTATGGTTTCCTTTAGATATGCACGGCATCTATCGATCCCTTGAATTTCAAATCTCTCCTTTTCCGGAAAGTGCCTCAAAAAAATTTTCGAAAATCCCCGCCATGTATTCTTATGGAGAAAATCGGGACTTTGGGGCCTTCTGGAATCGAACCTATGACACCGAGGTTCAAAGTCAGATTTTTCCTGGAGGTTACACGTTATGGCAAATACGTCGTAAAAATTTCAAGTCAGTGGCACTTGTGGAACATGCTTAGACTTTTGATCCCTAATGAATGAATGAGTGTATATATATATAGGTATATCCGGAGAAGCATCTATATATTATACGAGTAAAATGTAGCTTGCATACTGCAAGCAGATCGGCAATACTAATTTCATATCGGCATCACATCGGGACAGTCCTCATAAGAAAAAAAAAAGGACATAATTTTTTCTTAAAATTCGCTGAAAATTCATCGTCTGGAATCGAACCCGGGTCTTACTGGTAAAACTACTATGAAAAACAATAGAAGATCACCATCTAAAACTATGTGTGAAAATTCAAGCAGAAACATTGGCTACAACTGCCTCAAAAGACGCTCTAATGTTCAGGAAAGTAAATGGCTCTCGGGACTCGAACCAAGGACGATCTTGGAAATTTAAAAAATGTTTCTGAAAGTTATTTATTATCTCAATCTATATGCCAAATTTCAAGTTTCTATATTATTGGGAAAGGTATCAAAATAATTCCTAAAAATCGGATCAACTTCTGATTGCAGAGACACCTGGTGTCGAACCCAGGACATATAGATAGCTGTGAATGCATAGTTTGATTTGTAAAGATTTAATCTTGTATCATGCAAAGTTTGAAGTCGATAGCATGCCGGGAAGTACCTAAAATTCGTTTCCGTTATCTCCGTAAGAAATGCATTGAGGAATTTAAATGTCCCTCTGGGATCGAACCAAGGACCATCAGCGAATATGTAAAATTTGATTATGATATATTTTTATGGTATCTAACATCATACCGAATTTCAAGTTTCTATGCGATCGGAAAAGGGTCCAAAAAAAATCTTAAAAATCGCCACATTGCATTTTAAACGGCCGATTTTTGCCCCAACCTAGCATCGAACCAAGGGTAATATTCGTAGATGTCTTTATGGTTTCCTTTAGATATGCACGGCATCTAGCGATTCCTTGAATTTCAAATCGCTCTTTTTCCGGGAAAAGCCTCAAAAAAAATTTCGAAAATCCCCGCCATGTATCCTTATGGAGAAAATCCCGACTTTGGGGCCTTCTGGAATCGAACCCATGACACCGAGGTTCAATGTCGGAATTTTTCTGGAGGTTACCCGTCATGGCCATAACGTCGTAAAAATTTCAAGTCGATGGCACTTGTGGAACATGCTTAGACTTTTGATCCCCAGTGTATATTCTGTGTACCCTTTCAATTCCATTTATTTTCTAGGAAATGATTTAATGTATTTAAGGTTACAGGGTTTTGCAAACTATTCGATCCTTCCGTCAATGAAGATAATTCATCAATCATAAACTAATAATAGGTATCTACAACCCAAGTAAAAACTCACTGAGTTAAATTAAAGGCACCCGAAATTTTATGACAGCATCGACGAGAGGTAAGAAGTGCCTCACGAAACCCAAAAACGATAGTGATTACACTTTATATCGACACTCTTTCCTTTATCTCTTTTTCAAGAAGGAATCAGTTTGCTTTAAGTATCACTTGCTGCATATGGTTTTAAAAGCGTAAATCCGGGCATGAGATCCTAAATGCTGTAGAGTATTTCTAAGTGCATTTCATTTTGTGAATTTATTCATAGTCAACTCATAGCGCATGATAATACCTATATATTATTCTCACAATTGATGATTTAATTTAAAACTATTTAAGACTGAAAAAGAGATTACTCTTCTAATTATTATAAAGCATAAAAGGAAAAGAAAAGATACTTTATCTTCGGTAGCTTATAAATCTCTGAGGTTAATTCAAGACACTAAATGTGAATGAAATATTTCGTAAAATTTAGATTTTGTAGATAAATATTATATTCATCGTACAAATACTCAGTCCATCTTAATACATTACGCTGACCTAATAACCTCTCAACTACCTCAAAAACGTCTCTTATTCCGTCATAGTAAGTCAAGCTACGTGGATCATTGAAAATCCAATTGCGTTTAAAAGAAAGGAAGCAGAACAATTGCTGCATGATTTCAAATACGAAGATAAGAGTTCTCCAATTTATGCGAATAGATACTCAGATTTCTAGAATCCCTCTTACGGATGATTACCGCTTTAACTGTGGTTTGTAATACGGTATTCTCATGCAGTGTCCCTTCTGTGTAAAATTTTTTCCTCCATATTTTTCGTTTTGTCACCTCAAATTAAAATTACGGCCGTTCTTATTTATCGCTCCAGCAATGGAAGGCTTAAGGTAAATAAGCCGTAAATAAATGAAAGAAGGAATGGAATTTAAAACTCCCCGGTGTCGCATTAGGAGTTTTCTTCCTCCACAAAACGAGAAATAAATCGTCTTCTCCCGGAAGCATCTGCCAAGGGACCGAACACCCTAACATCTTTTTTTATTCCATTCTGCTCCAGAGTTAATTTTTTAGACCGCGCCTTACGATACTCTCTCTCCGTCTCTTTATCTCGTTTTTTTCCCTTTCTCTACTGCATCCACGGAGGGAAAATTTCGGAGGGAAAATTTCGGAGGGAAAAAATCCTAATGGAAAAAATTACGGCGCTGCGCGTACCTCTTTTGTTTTTCTAAGACCCTCCTAATTAATGCATTTGCCGCTCTCCCGTAATCCGCTTGGCGCTGGCGTCTACGTCACCGCATCATACTTTACGCGTCCGTCTCTGCTAACTCCTGTTTTGAATGTTTTATTCTTTTTTTTTATTTCCTGCCCCACGTGGGTCATACTTTTTCCCGTGGGGACGCGTCCAATTCACGCTTTCGAGACGTGGTCCGCCATGTTGTCCAGCGCCATATTGCATGCGAGGAAATTATGACAAATGGTTCCCTTATTCTTTTCGTGGGATTACCAGCCCTTGGAACCTCGGCCACGCGATGGAGATTTTCCGATTCACTTGTTTCTGGGGATTGAACCGATTGAGGTTCCTTCCTTTCACTTCCACAGTTCGGATTGGCTCCTTCCCCTATGTTCTTTCATAATCGATTGGTGAATCGAGGGTGTCCACTGAGGAATTTTGTGTGGTTCTATGCTTGTGTGGTTCAGGGTAACGAACCGTGCCTCCGATAGGTTTAGAATTCGATCCCAGTATCACTGAAACATTTCCACTTCCTCACGATTTATGTATATACGTGTTATACGGATCACTTTGGTTCATTCTGCATAAGTAAATTATGTTATCTGAAAACGTAAACAAATAGGTTTACATTTTCCTAATTAACTCCCATTTACTAAAAACTCCTTTTTCATAGTATACATTCAGTTCAGGTCTGAGATAAATGTATTTTCAAGTAGATTGGATCAAGTAGATACGGATTCTTCACGTTTGCAAGGTAAGTGTTATAATTATCCTTTTTAGCTTAAACATAGATAACTATAGCTCAGCAGAACCAAATAAACATATTAGTAATCAATTAATAATAATATTTAGAATTCTCGATCGAGTATTGATAATCATTTATGGAATAAGAATGTGAAACCAGAAAATTTGCCAATTTTACGAAATTTAAAAATGTAGGAGTGAAGGAACAATTACTATATATTTTTCCCTTAATTTAAACTAATCTTTTTCACTTTTCATATATCTATGTTTGTATATTATTGTATTTATTTCTATTACTGTGTTTTCGCCGGTTTTTTTCACCCCCCTTCTTTGTGGGTGTTTTCCCGCAACGTGGGTTTTTTCTTAGCCAACCTTCAGTTGCAAAGATTTTTTCCCAACCCCTACTCTTTTTACTTACTCCATATACGAAGTATAGAGAAAGTATTGTTTTCATGAAAAAATTCGACTTCGAGATTTCAACGGTAATACTTGTTTTGGGGTCCCTAGAACACGTTTTGACTATTTTCGGAATGATGTCTGTGTGTATGTGTGTGTGTGTGTGTGTGTGTGATAGTGGGCGCTCTAACGTGAAAACTATTAGTCGTATCAATACCAAACTTCATATATAGTACTGTGGTGTGTGCTGTCAGAGTTGATTAGTTTTTGGAGTAAATCGGTCAACCGGAAGTCGAGCTTTATTCATTAAAGCTCATCTCCGGTTTTCAAAATATCTCCATAAATATGATATTTAGGTATATTGTATACTTTATAAAAGTTTTAGATAATGTACTTTACTATAACTTTTGTATTTAACATATTTTTTTATCACAGGTTGATTAGGAGTTATTCGTGAATTACTGATAAAACGGAAAAAGATGATTATGTAGTTTGTGGGCGCTCTACCATGAAAACTATTTGTCGGATTAACACTTAATTTCATATATAGTACTTTTATTACAGTTGTTAGAGTTGATTAGATTTTGGAGTAAATCGGTTAACCGGAAGTTGAGCTTCATTCTTCAAGGCTCATTTCCGGTTCTCAAAATATTTCCATAAATATGATATTTTGGTATATACTATTATTTATAAATGTTTTAGAAAATTTTATTTACTATAACTTTTGTATGAAACATATTTTTGTATCACTGATTGTTTAGGAGTTATTCAGGAAATACTGATAAACCGGAAGTTGCCCATTATGTACGTTGTGGGCGCTCTGGGCTCTATGGGCGGAAGGCCAAATTCATCGTTTTTCATCGAGCATGTCCCGAAAAACATTATTTATAATGTTTGTGACGTAAAAGATAATAATATATAAATTAATCACTCATCTTCCAAGTTTAGATGGAATATAGAGTTCGAAATTACTGTCGTAGATAAATATTTACATCTTATGTATGGAGAAAGTCATGTGCTGGCCACATCAGATTTTTTTTATATTTTAATAAGTTGAGTTTTTGATAAGTTTAAATGTAATCGACATACGAGGTCAGGTGGAAGAGAGGCCCACCTGGGCCTAACCTCGCCAATAAAGGGTCAAACAAACTAACTAACTAACTTAATTTTAATCAACCGATAACAATTTCATGAATTCTACGTCATTAATTGGGATGTACGGGTAGTTACCGAGTAAACAGATTTTTATTTCAATGAATTTATAGAATACTCTAATTTATACCTAAGGGACGAAATGTTTCCTACTATGTTTTAGAAGACCACTTTTCGTTTGTAAAACTGTTTATTTTCACTAATTTCTTGGCTCATAAAACATAAACAGCTCATTCTGATTGACTTGCTAATTTCATATACGTAAACGAGCATCGGGTGCAGTGCATTTCCCTAAAACTGTGAAAATAAAAAAAATGAACTCCGATTACATTAATACAGAATGCGTTATAAAATAGCGCACGAGTTGCTTTTATGTAGGCTTACAATTACTATTCCTATTGTCTTACCCAGATTCCAAAGAGCATTAACTGAGTCAACTACAGTTATAAATGACTCATCCTTTTGATGCAAAAACAATCTTAGTGTAACACATTGAAACATACGCGGTATTCTTCCTTGAGTGCGAATGTGGGAAGATAAGTTCTCCTTACGAGTGGGGTATTTGTGCACAAAATAAGGAACACGATGATCTCTATGCACACACTTCGCCGTTAGACGATCTCCTAATGAGTGCCGCATCGTTCCGACTTTTGCAGCCGTATTTTCCTCCAATTTCTCCTCTCAAGATTATGTACTTGAAGTATTCCAAATTGAAAACCATTCAACTCGTGCACTCGCGCTGTTCTGCAAAGATTCTCAATATTCTCTTTTATGCCGTTTATTCAAAGGCACGAGAGAGCATTTAAGTTAAATTCCTCGTCTCATTTTTATCATTTCGTAAATTTACTTCCCAAAATTTGCCCATTGATCCTATCATGAATTGCAGTATATAAGATTTTAATGACTATGTCCCGAGCAGTCGAAATACGAGATTTTAGTAATGATTGCCATAAAATCCAAAGTATTTTTCTCTTTCTATCTAGAGCAACAATTTCCACAGGTTAAACTTTACTCGAAGACTCAAAAGCTCGATCTAAATTAATTGGAATGAATAGATAATGATTCTTAAAGAGTTACATTATCGGATGCACCATAATATTTTAGTTTAGATAAAATAGTGAAGTTGAGGGTAGTCACTTCCTATTAATAATAAATAAGGTTTCCCAAAGGATTTCATTTTTTCTAAACATCAAATCATTTTACAACTGCTACGATATAGTTTTGTTCACTGCGACCTTGGCAACAATGGTTAATTAGTGAATGTATTTCTTCGATTTTTTATCGCTTTTCTTATATTTTCTTCGAATTTTTCCCAAAAAATATTAAACGTTTTAGTAAGGGTAAAATTAAAGATTTGACGAATGAGCCGCCTGGTGAAGAAATGTTGAACAAGCAGGGGATCGCCTGGTGGGGACTTCGTGGCCTCTACGAAGGCCTATCAGGAACCCTGAAAAATCTTGTATGATATAAGTAACGTATACGCTGATTAAGGTTATTGAAAATTAATTCTGACTTAGCTAATTCACAGCGGTGTTTTTATACATAACTCATACATGTAATGCATATTTATACTTTTGTAATTATTTAATCTGTTATTACTTTTTATTTATACATTGTTATTTTGTATTTAGTTGGGTTTATTGTATGTATGCGTATCAATATCGTTTTGTTTCATTTTTTATACATTTGTTAAGTAAATTAACGTTACTACCAGTCCTTGCGACTTATTGCGACGGTTTTGAACAATAAATAAATAAATATAATATTTGTTATGTAGGAGATTTTTCTCAGCAAACGCCTAATATTTCTCCCCCCTTATATTCGTTGAATTCTTTAATTCAACCCCATGATTATTCTCTTCTTGATCAGAATATAGTTAAGAATATCTTAAGATGAGTGAATTAATAAGGAAATGATAGAGGAAGTTAGGAATTGTTCTTGTAGGCGAGCAACTTGAAGTACTCGGGAATCATAAACGGGTGTCAAAATGTATACTTAGACCGAAAATTGAATCATGCACCTCCTTTTCGAGTGGCTGCTTTTACAATTAATTTCATCATTATTCTTACTTAAAGCAATGAAAAATAAAAAAATCTTCACCTCCAATAGAAAAAATAAGAGAATAGAGATAATTTGGAAGAAAAAATTTCGAGTACCATAAATTAATGCTTAACGCACGGTTAGAAGTTAATTTTCAGACCACAATAAAAATATGGCATTTTAGATGTAGGTGAATTATAAAAAATTAAAAAGGCTGGACTGATAGGATAAGAAACAAATGTCAAAATGCAGAAAAGTGTGTTGGTTGGAGAATTGAAATGAATGTGATTAACGGTGGAATAATGAGAAGGATTGATAGAGAATATAATTGAAGAGAGGTCACGAATATAAGAGGGGATGATACAAGGAAAGGTATAACAAAGGATGATAGTAGTTACCCATTCATAGAGTATCAATGTGGTCGGAAGTTAAGACTACTAAGGGAACTATTACCCAAAGTTTTAATATGTTTCGCAAATGTCTCTTTAACAACTACGGGCTGAATCGACCTGTGTCTTATAATTTCTTGTTGACGATTGGCCTTAGCTGGGTATTGGTATCAGATATCATACAGGTGTCTATGGTTCAATACCCACAGGTACCATTTGGAGCCCCAACAACTACGTCACCGGAATCAAAGTTAACTATTAATAAATAAAATTAGGTAAATTGGATACCTTTAAAGTCAATGAGTTCTACATTTGGTTAAAAAGAAGCAATTAGAAACTAAACAAACTCATTTCATCACTGAACAGAAGTTTATTTTGCTAATTCTTTCAAACAGGTGTTGTCAGTTGATATCGAAAAGAACTAAATTTTTGTTTTTAGTTAAAATCAGCCCTCCTGTTATAGTGACAAACGGCTAGTGAAAGTATGTATTCGTGATAACGACGGAGTTTAAACTGATTCAGTGGCGTATTTGCAGTCAAAGATATCGATCCTTTGAACCCCAAGTTCTAAAGCCCGAGGCATGGATTATCCACATTCCACCAAGCGAATAAAAAGCATTCTGGGAAATCGATTCATCTGCACACACCCACACTGCAGGGAAGCCCATCAAACTATAAACGCCCGTGTCCCCTTCGAAATAATGAGCGCAATTGAGGGAAAAGTTACTCATCGGCAAAATAATAAACCCGTAAGAGGGAGGGCACTATCGTTAACGAAATTAGACTCGTTGGAAGGGATACCTTTTGCCTTTATTATCGAACAATCGAAAGCGAAAAAAATGCCTCTGGAATCGTTTTTCTCGATGCGTTACGAAAGGAAGTGGAAACACCAGAGCGCACTCACGGCAAAAAATTCTCAAACGGTTAGTGCACGCAAAGCTTGCGCGGCAGTTTTAATTGGATAGCGGAATCCTCCAATGCGGCCATGCACCAGGCAGGGATGACTCCCTTACTATGGGGAGTGTCACCTACCTAAGGTGCAGATAAGTATTTATTTTCACTATGATTTCTATTTGTATATACATTGTATCATTTTGTGGTTGTTTGTGGTTGTTTTGAGTGTGTGAAAATAACTCCAGTAAGCCAGTAAACGCTGATGGATACTGTCCATTACCGTTAAATACAAAGTGGTATTTCATACATTGTTCAACATAAACTAAATTTTCCCATGTGCAAAAGCTTAAGAAGCTTTAAAAAAAAACAGTTTATTTAAAATCCATTGTGATAGAGATGGGTTTACTAGTTCTTAAAGCTTTGAATCCATGCCCAAGTTAAAGTTACAAAATAAAACAAAAACTGGCTCCTAAAGGTGAGTAAATCCTCGAAACCAGTTGTGTTTTTAGTTAAACCATTTTCTGTTTACCTAAGTATAAAACATGAAAACGCTCCATATTGCTTGAATTATTTAACTGTTTATTTTACATAACCTCCGAAATACATATAAAATTTTGTGCGATTTCAATTGACCTATTGTTTCCAGTGACTCAGAAATGTCTATCCGTATTTTCACAGAAACCATCTCTCTAGAAGATCCTCTATAGAAAGTCCATCACAATTTCAATTACTTTAATATTTCCTAAGTACTCAAGATCTTTAGTGTTGGCCTTTCGGGAAGTGGGACTATTGAAATGCAAACTTAAGATTATTTTTTTAAGATTTAGAAATATATCAGAAGTGTTTACTGCTTGAGAAAAGTGCACTGTACCTGGCAGATTCCATACAGTTAGGGAAGTACGAACCAACTTGGTATAGGTCATTCCAAACTGCTATAGGAGCGTATCCATTGACAGAAAGCACTCCTTACCGTTATGGGAGTTTCTCTTATAAGAGACTCAACGCTACAGCAACAAGATTCTTGAATAATCCCTCGGGATAAACTATCCCGGAATCCCTCATTCTTTCTCCGAAGAAATAAAAGCGTACTTATACAAAAGTTTGATGTAGAAGACAAAAATCTGAATAAAAGAAAATAGATATCCGGGAAATAAATATATTCTCTTTTTATTAAGACTCACGCCGCATCGCCAAAGGAAACGCCCTTCTGCACGTCTGTTATCTTTATTCGAAGAATGGTTACAAAAGAATGAGCGATATTCTAGCTGAATGGGAGAGCTTTCGTTAGAGCTTAACATCAGAAATCTTTGATAAAAAGATGAAGAGGATTCCGTCTTTTAGAACAAAGGCGGAGTTTTAAAATTGAGTCAAAAAAGAGAGAAAAAAATCACCGCTTCTTATTCCACCCACACTTCTTCGGTGGCGCCGCCGACGGAGAAAAAGAGAAATCTCGCATCTAATCGCATACTAATAGACCGCCACTGGAAAAAGAATATTCCGAAGATAAATACGAGAGCTTCTTTTTTTGCCGCGAACGAAGCGCCACTTATGAGAAAAGTTGGCAATCGCGGAGGAGATGCGAAAAGAGACGGGATGCAGAGACGTTTCCGACGGAGATTTTTCATTTGTTTCGAATTATTTTCTTCCCTGCGTTATCAGTGGAAAGAATATGGCGCGTGGGAAATATTCCCGATTCCATCGAAAGAGTCGTGAATGAGAGATGAGAGGAAAAATGAGTTTCTGGAAAAAACTCAGATCGGCGTGAGAGAGTGCGGAGATCAAAGAGCGAAGCCAAATTCAGTACATCAAGAACTTTTTATGCGAATTATGTTTGATGTCATCGTGGAGGAGTATCTGAGGCAGCGATGAAACAGCACTTTGAATAACATATGTACATCTAATTACAAAAACATATTTCAAGTCCAATGAACTCACCTTTCGCAATTTTTCCGATTATATAACATAGACCTATGTTAGCTCGTATTCGACTCTTCGTGTTCATTCTTATGTTAACCCATTTTGATGATTTTTGATGGAAAACAAGGCATCCGATAGTATGATATGTGCCATTAATAAAATTCGCCATCATTTTTCATAACTACTTAGCCGACCTCATAATCACTAAGAAATAATCTGGAAATTAATCTCAAATATTCATTATTTGACAATGTTTATTAGGTAATTCATTTGACCACAATTCCACAATTTTTAACGAGATGAAACACCTAAATTGTTGTTGTTAAAGATCCGAAGCAACCAGAGTGTAAATAACTACAAATTTCTACAGAATATTGCCCTTCAAATTCGTTGGCTCATTAACGAGTGATGTTATATTACAATTTATCTTATATAATATCAAAATTAGCAATTAGATATCTATCTAGATTCTATTGAAAAATAAATCACAGTTTATGATTAAAAATTAATAACCATTAATCAAAAAAACTATCCGCATGAAGCTCAGTCTGCTAAGGCCTTAATCTTAAAGTCTGTCGTCGAAACCTCATAATGGAATTTCATAATTGACCATCGAGAAATTAATTAAAATTTCAACCATTTTTAGAGTAAAATCCATCATCTTGAATTGGTGCCACAAAATAACAATCGCTATCGATAGCTTCTTAGCGTTGCTCCTCTTTTTATTTGTGGTAATTCCAAACACATTCTAATTTTAAATTATTTTCTCAACCAGGAGCCGATAGATCCAAGTTAAAAGGCCATGGAAGTTACTTACATGAATTCCTGAAGACCCACTGAATACCGTTTCATGCATTTGTAAGTATAGCTGCTGACAAAGAGAATGCCACCTGATATGGGAAAAAGATTGAGGTTTCGGTTCAGATATAAGAATTTTAATTTTCCTGTTTGGGTTTGCTTACCCCTAAAATAATGATTTTCATTCTTTTCATATTTCGGCTCGGTTCCTTTTTGAATCCGTGATATGAAATATAATATCTAAAATGAGATAGAATTAATGTTGAAATCAATATAATCTCGTTTAGAGTGAAAATAGTTCTAAGTGGACGAATAGCAGGAGAAAAAAAATTAAATGAACAAACAACCAAAATAAATGGCAAAAATTAATATTTTAAATCCGGATTCATAAGAAGCATTCAAACTATCACAGCCATTAATAGCCACGGGTATTAAATGAAAATAAGGGATTTGAGCGAACGAAATTGTTCTTTATTCTGAACCAGAATGCAAATGAAATATATTCATTAACATATTAAAGCAGCAGCATTAGTGTAATACCCATTAATAAAGCCACCATATATCACGTGGTATTATTGATGATTTATATTTTAAGGCAACTACGCCGTGGAAGAAAAACAAAAGGGATTTGAGTGGACAAATCCGTTACAGAGAGAGGAGATTTAAGTCGTAAGGAAGATGGAGGCAGACGGCCCTGGTCAGGAGCAGAGATAAATACGAGGAAAAAGAGTATGAAAAATGAAGAGAAGCCTCGGAGATAAGAGAATGACTGAACGAATCGAGTTAGTGGGAAGGAAACGAAGGTTTTTTCACGAAAAGATTTGGACCAGGTAATCTTATTCTCCCTTGATCCTATTTTCCAAAAACGAATAGGGAAAAACAGAGTACGTGCTAAGAATGAAGATTTTCAAAGATGTCTGTTTTGGATGGTCATTTGATGATTTCAATATAATTGTGTTTTTAGGAAATCGTTTTTATAAAAGAATGGACTACTTTTTTGTAGTTTCCATCGCTGAGTACCTATTTATTTTCAACTGTTGCTATCGAATATTACATCAGTTTCAGATGCTGACTATCAGAAATATCATAAATAAATTTTGGATCTACGGTTTATTCATTGATTTTGCATGTATTTCAACTAAATTGGACCAGAACACCAAGATTTGTGGACTCAATGTGCTAAAAAAGAAATTGAGAGAACATAATTTATCTCTGCTTTCTAAGTTTTCATTATACAGGGTTAAACTTATGATAATAAAAAATGTAATCACTTAATTTATTATCAGTTTGCATCTACGAGTTTGGCAACTCAAAATGTTTTCCATTTTTGCTTGATGATGGCGCACCATGCCATCATGCATTAATTGTGAGAGATTCCTTGGATAATGAGTTCCCAAATAGCTTAATTGGGAGAGAGAAATCTAGCCATGAGACACTTGAATTTTTTCTGTGGGTGTTTATCAAGAATCAAGTGTACCACTTCGTGATCTACCAGAACAGCACCATCGAATTCCAACAGTTATTGCAACACTATTGTTACGCCTGCAATGCTTCAAAACACTCGGAGAGAGTAAAATACAAATTAGATGTCTTTTTGCCACTAATGCTGCACATATCGAGGTGCATTAACAGTGTAAGAAAATTTTGAGTTACCATAATTTTTGAGATAAACAACCAATAAACGTCTTAATTAATTCTCAAGTTCTTACATTTTGTAATATTGTACGTTTCACCCGGACACCCTGTGTATACGTTCTTTATGAATGTCTAAGTAATGTGAGAAAGCCATTGAGACTTGAATATTGCTGGATAATATCACTGATCTCTCCTCATGAATTCTGCAAACAGTTTTACTCGCATAATCGTTTTACTTCAATGGGGTAGACTTATTTCGTTCGACTATAGCTTGGTGATGGAACCAAGGGAAAACTACCTCACTATAAATCAAGCTTTGTAAGCCTCTCTCCGAGTTACTAGCTATTAATGCTAGAAGGGGTGAGGCTACAATAGACCCCAGGCATAGTTCTTTACAGATCGAAAGATAGTAAATGGAACGAGTGTCAATTGGTGATACATCTACAGTCACACGAAATGAAATAATCTCCTATAAATTCAAAAGATTACGAGTATATAAGAACAAAATGGGTAAGAAACGTCGTAACGCGTTAAGCAGAATGTGACCTCCAAAATCTTATTGCGTCATTTCATTTCTTTTCCTCGGAAGCTTTCATATTCGACAATTACTAATACCTTGTTCTAATCAAACTTGAGAAAAAGAATAAACACTTATACCTTTACCACAGTAATATTCATTAAATAGTGCAAATAAATATTACTGTGGTAAAGGTATAAGTGTTTCTTCTTTTTCTCAAGTTTGATTATGGAGAACTACCACAAAGTCAAGGCCGAAAAAGTATATTTTACCCTGTTCTACTTGAGGATTAAACAATACATCATTCTTTATCATTGTAATCTCTTTGCAAGGCTTGAATTAAAAAAGTTATTACTGTACTACAAAAGATAAGACTGGTTTATTACTAGAAATATTCGTAATTGCATTAAAATGGAGTACTGAAAATCTAAAGAGCAAGTCCTTTTTGTATTTTCTATGCTAAATTGTTCTCTTACCAAAAGTCCCATTGAGCCTACTGCATACGTTAGTAGAAATCAAAGCAACTCCTCTAAAAAAATAAGCAAACTTCAGGGAAAATTTGAATATTTTCCGTAATTTTTACCTTTCAGTTCTCATGAAATTAGTAAGCTAATGCGTAGTTTCTTTTGCACGCGAGATATCCCTTTCGCTAATATGAAACCAAATGAGATTACATTGAGTTATACACTTGCATTGAAATATCTTAAATGAATATGCCGAATAAATTCCCGACTTGGCTGAGATTTGATGAAAAAAGTTCTCGAATTTCAGGTTATGAATCGCAAATCGTATTGGGAGAAATATTAAATAATTAAAGCTTTCGGGCATTCGGAAGGCAATGAAATACTCAACTAACTCATGAATATTAAAACGCAATAACAGGAGCGAATGATTCCGAGGACGAGGGCCTTGGAATCCAATTAGATCCTGATGAGGGAAAATAAGATAAAAGCTACTTTTTCAGGGTTGATTCGGTTGACTTCTTCGGAAAAATAGATTGATTGACCTCGAAATTACGAACCTTTTCTGACGAGTTTTATATTTAACGAAGATTTCTCTGATTAAAAAACTTTCTCCATTAAGACTTGAATTCAATATGTTTAATATCAGAGAATTCTTGATAGAATGTGGGTATAATGATGTATGATTTAGAAGCAATGGGAATTTTAGAGGTCATAATTTGCAGTAACTTCCTTTATTGTGAAAATATCCTTTATGGTATATCTTTTGAACTAAAGCTTCAATCTTTTGGAAATAAAATTCAATGAAGTTATTTTCCATGAATTCGTTGTATTTTTCGAATTTTTAGACATTTCGGCATCATTTGTAAATATTGCACCAAACAATTAACTCAGAAACCACAAAATTACTTTCAATACGTTTATTATGTTTTCCAAAACACATAAAAGAGAAAGAGAGAAAATTTTGTAAGATATAACGTTTTCTAAGCTTGAATCCAAATTTTTCAGATATAGATCATTATATGTTTTATAACAGCAAAGTGTCTTTATTTAAAATTGCACTGTGAGAAAAGTTGTCCTCAAAAGATATCCAAGAATTTAAGTAATGCGATAGAAAATTTGGTTGTTTTAGTGGTCCTTCATTTCACTGTTAAGACAGGTTGGTTTCACTAGTTGGAATTAATTTCTCTGAATGCACTTTTCCCTTGGAGAGAGATATAAACTTGAAAAAGCCAATAACATTTAAGACAGTTAAATACTATCTTAATACATAATCTTATTGTATTGTCTATAAATCTCAATGTATCGCACAAAATCTTACCTAGCAGTAATTCAATTAGAGTAATATATATAAATATTTTCCCATCCGTAACTTCTATTTCTTAAAGTCAAAGATCTTCTGTGTTCCTGAAGTAGACGTACTCTGAGAGCAACATCCTTTTATATTTACATAGATATATATCCAAAGGCATAAAAATATTATTTAATAATTTCTCATTACAACATTTGATATGGAACTAAGACGACTATCAAAACAGTGCAATTCATACAAATTTTCTCAAGTCTTTGACGCTACATTTCTTCTGTTATTTCGATAATTGGTCACTTTTTCCTTGCATTCGCTTGGAAAATAACATAGAAGTTGAATCTCATTTATTCTATCTTAATAACATACTTTCTACCAAGGATATCAACCACTTCTTCGCTCATTCATGAAGCATATTTTACTAACTCCGCATTAAGCTTCCACTAAAGATACATGAGTAGAGAAAGAAATCAATTCGAGCGTTACTTGGTGGAACTTCATATTTCAAAAACACTAAAAATAAAAAACACAACACACTTGTATTAATTCCACAAAATTTTGATACATGAGTAGTTTTATAGACTTCAGGTTAAAGGATTACTTGCATGTTTGTTGTTGTATACTAACTACTCAACTCTTTCGTTATAGTTTTTATTTGATTAAATTTAGAATCCCCAACCAAGTCGACTGCCATATCACGGGTTCTGGAAAACTTTTTCGATAAGGGAAATAGAAACTTCATGCAAGAGAAAAGTATAAGCACCATCTTTGGAAGATAAACGGAACGAAAAATGTAAGGAAGCATAAATGCTGGGATGGAGATAAGGGAAACACGTAAACAGGAAGAGAAGATTGATATCCAGAAGATGCTGCGGCAGTTTTTCTCCGAAAACTCCATCTTACCAGAGGAGAGTATCAAACAATATGACTCATATGATCTTAAGATTCAGGGACCATAAAGAAAACCGAGAGGGAAGTGGGATGGAAGGAGATGTATCATTCTTTTATCGAGATGCGTCGCCTTGATCCAATATTATTCGTTCATGTTCGATGGAAAACTTCGCTTCCGTACCGGTTTTGCTCAAGAGGTCAAATTCGAACAGACTCGAACCGGCTTTCTTTCGCTCCAAACATTCTATATCATCAGCTTGCAAATGTTGTGCTTCCAATTATATTAAATGAAATTTAATTTTCTGTTGGCATTTTGGTAACATTAAAAAAACCGAATTTCGAATCAGTTCATGTTTCTCTGCCTCAGACAGTTAGTTGTACCAGTTCCAGCCCGTTCAAATCGGTCAATCGGTCACTGAAAATTAAGATACCGCCTCCTTCGAAAATTCATTTCACTATATTTAGTATTTTACAATTACGTAGGATGACATTAAATTTGAGAACATGGCATTGAGGCGTAACATTTTCCGTCTAAAATGTCGCCTCCGTCAAATAAAGAAATCGATTCCTGTTTAATTCTTGATTTGCTTTATAGTATATTATATGATACGAATCGGTTAACTATTTAATTAATCACCTTTAGCTTTGACCAATCACAACAGGTTAAATGCTACTTCAGAACGTAACTTGTAATGTAAAAATAAATGTTAGCCTATCTGAAAATAAATGATAACCGATCTGAAAATAAGTGATAACCGATCTGATAAACTCCGATTTAAGATGCTCAATTTAAGGTAGCTTCAACTACGCATAATACAGCTACGCATTGAGGAGCTTCATTTATCCACCCATAATGCGAATGGAACTGTTTGGAGAAATTTACAAAGCATCCATTACTTGTTTAGTATCTCGGTTGTTGAACAAATTTTAGAGTTATTTTGTCTGGGTTTGATTTTTAACTTAACAAAGCTAAGGTTTTTCGTTTAACTGATACGGTTTTCAGTTCCGGTTTCCTACCTCGGTTTTTTCCGAAGGGGAGGTGATTAATCGATTGCGATCGGAATGAATTGCTAATGGGAGGGGCAGATTAAGGTGAAAGGGAAAAGAGAAATTGGGGGAAAGACTGGGGAATCCACGGGAGAAAGTGCAGACTCAGTTCAATCACCAAAGGACCAGCAAACAGAGAATTTAAGGACATCAAAAGTTTCGTTTAACGGCGTCCCGAACTTTATTTAGGGCTTCCAAACGTACGCCCAGTGCCTAATGTATCAAGTTTGCCCATTCGATCGCCGATATTTGGCATCACAGAGAGACGAAATAAAATGAAGGATGTCGTCTTTTCGGATTGGATCAATGGATTCCATGAATGTTTACTTTTATCGAAAAGCAACGAGGCTTCAGTTTTTATGTCGGCGTTCCTCATCTTCCTTCATGCTTATAATTTAAGATCAAACCATAAATGTGGATGAAACTATAAGGAGATCCAGGACAATAACTATTGCATTCCTTTTTTTCCGTCAAGATATGTTGGTATTCATTTTACCAGTGGACTGCAGCTTTAATCCGGTTTACAGTGCGCTACTTACAGGATATTATTTTTTTAAGTAATAGTAAGCAATATATTTTCGTGCAAGTTACACAGATTTGAGAATTATGTTATTACATAGTTGATAAAATATTTGAGTGATTTTTTTTAACAATCCGAGAAAAGCAGTAAAAAAATGGCTTGTGATTATTGCTTCCGACACGTTTGATAGATGGGCTCAAGAGGTTACGAAGATTATTTAGGAGCAATTCTGAGTCTTATTCAGTTTATAAAAGCTATTTTAAATATTTGGATTAGTAAGCATTTCCCCCTATGGTATTAAAATATATGTTTGATGTTGATTAGATAAAACTATCTGTTGTGTTACAATATCATATTCAAGTATCACATAACTGTATCATGTGATGCGTACCAGGTAGAGAAGAATATTAATATGTATATCATCATAATTATATTTGCGCAAAAATTCAATTAAAGAACATTTTTTCAATAGTAGGTGATGTGATGAATCAATCCATCCAAGTCATTACGATGTTTTCTAGGTATGACGTCACCCATTCTGGAAGGCATTTACGATTTTTACGTTGGGGAAAAAATACGAATAATTTATAAAATTATGCACAAAATCAGCCTATATTTCCAGATAATTGTTTCTAATATATTTTATTGGAATCGTTTCGTTAGAAGATGGAAGAGACATGGTTCATACTCTAAGCAAGCAGACTGGATGTGTAACCGGTGTGCTTGCTAGTACTAGCTGGAAATATATTTGCGACAAACCTTCCAGATTCACGTTATAATCAAAAGAGACGACCTTCGCAAGCAAATAAATGTACAGTTGCAACGTGGGAGAAATTCACTATCGCGCGTATTGGAACTCTAACATCGAAATTCCGAAAACCAAGTTATTAAGATTCGTTCCCGAATCTGCGTTCCGCTTGGAGACTCCCTTCGCGGATTCGCTTTTCCAATAAACGCCTTCGCCTCGAGGCAATTTTCCCGCAAATTAAGAACTTCCCATAACAGATATTCCCGAATCCGACGCCTGAAATATAAATCTCGCAAACCGCGAGATTATGAACGAAAGGCTCTGTTCCAAATTTCCAACGGAAGACTTGAGATTTGGAATAACATACACATTGGAAGCTCGCCTCTGGAGTTTGCGCTTACCACCCCAGGTGTGGTAATGGAGGGAATTGGGTCACAAACAACTTCTGAATTTCGCCTTGAGGATGTTGGCGGATGCTGTTTTCGTAGAAATACCTCCGTTACTACGTCACTCTTGGTATTTTTCGTTTTATGAGTCATGGATTAATGATTAGGAGTCGAAGAGAAATTAACTATGCTCGAAAAACGCTTGAAATGTAATTGATGGTAATTAATAAATAATGCAATCCCAATTTAGTCGTTCACTTTCATTAATTTAAGTTAGGGAGGAAAGAACATTACTCCGCACAATACAGAAAAGAAAAGGAAGCTGGATTGGACATGTTGTAAGAGGGAAGGACAACAGCCATTGAAGGAACGGTGGAAGGAGAAATGAGAAGAGGAAGGAGAAAGCCGAAATTAATAGATGGGGTGAAGAGAGGAGGACACAAGGAGACCAAATAATAGGCCGGGATAGGATTAAGTGGAAACAGTTGTGGTGTATGGGACCTGCCAACAGGCAAAATACCAAATGATGATAATTTCATTAATTTAATTTCTTTCCAATTGGCACTGAAGGTTACATCTCTACATACGAAATACATGACTTGGAATCTAACAGAAAATCTAAGATGCCTATTTGTATACATTTCCGTACGTTCCCTACCCCACAGTATTAAAACCTTAACCTCTAAGTTATCATTAAAAAAAACTATTTAATCCTCTTCTGTTAGTTTATGATTAATATTTGTTATGTTTTCTACAAGTTTAATGTTAATTTTGTTTATATTATAATTTTTTGTTTCGTTATTACATTCATCTTATTTTGAAATTCTTTTTACTTTCTCCATATACGTAGTATAGAGAAAGTATTGTTTGCATGAAAAAAATCGACTTCGAGATTACAACGGAAATTCACGTTTTCTGGTCCCTAGAACACGTTTTGACCATTTTTGGAATGATGTCTATGTGTATGTGTGTGTGTATGTATGTGCGTCTGTGCTTGTGGGCGCTTCATACAAACATTCAATCTTCGACAGTAAATATTCAAGGATATAGTTTATAACGTAACGACCGTGTTGGTAAGAGAGGAGGCGGGGTTGCAATATTTGCAAGAAATGATCTACGTTGTAAAACAATTTCTCATAGCAATCCGAAATTTTGTAGGAGACCAGAATTTTTATTTCTAGAAGTAGTTAACAGGCAAAAAAAAATTCTTCTTGGGGTCTTCTACCGTCCACCAAATATAGGGCACTTAACAGATATCGACGAAGAATTAACGAAACTACGTAACAATTACGATCATATAGTAATTACGGGTGATTTCAATGCGAATCTTAACAGATTTTAACGACGCAAAATTTCTTCGTAATACCTTCGATACCCATAATCTAACAATTCTTCCACTACAACCCACAGGCAAGTTTATCGCTCTACCATCCAATCGGAATTTACTTTTAAGGAGGTCACTCAACTTGAGGTATAGGTACAATACCTTAATAAGCATCAAATCTAAAGCAGAAGGTGACGGTATTCCAACCACTATCATTAGCAAACTATATCCTTTATTGCAACATATTATAACAAATATTTTCAACCTATCGTTTTTTAGTGGTAAATTTCCAAAACCATGGAAAAGAGCACTAATTAAAGCAATTTTGAAGAGCTCCAAGTTGAATATTGATGAATTTAGACCTATCAGTCTCCTTTCGGTTTTATCAAAAGCTCTCGAGAAATTAGCGCATCGGCAAATTACAGAATATTTAAATAAAAAATCGATCCTTAGTAGTACACAATCAGGCTTTCGGAAGTCGCATAGCACCACAACAGCCCTAGTAAAAATAACTGATGATATTCGAAAATCGATGGATAAAAGCAAATTAACAGCTTTAATCCTACTTGATTTTATTAAAGCCTTCGACTCGGTAGATGCGGATTTAATGCTTGCCAAATTGCGTTTTATAGGGTTCTCAAAATCTTCAATTAGTTGGTTTTCTTCCTATCTACATGACCTTAAACAGAAAGTTGTCTCGAATGATTTCTCATCCGCTTGGATAAGTATCAATCGTGGTCTCCCACAGGGATCAACCCTTGGCCCCTTATTGTTTTCTCTGTTTATTAATGACTGTCCTCAAGTAATTAATCATTGTAATCATCATTTATACGCAGAAGACTTACAGATATACATCGACACCACGATTTCTGGCTTCCATGAATGCATACAGCACGTAAATCATGACCTCGAACAAATTAATAACTGGAGTAAAGACAATTTTTTGAAAATAAATCCTTCAAAATCGCAAGCCATTGCCATTGGGACACCCAAGTTGATAAGAAGGCTTAATCAATATAACGATGCAAAGCTCACGTTAGACAACTCGAAGATCACATTCTGCAACTCTTTAAATAATCTGGGTGTTATCATTAATAATAATCTAATTGGTCGGAACACATCGTTAATGTGTGTAAAAAAGTTTATTCTTCAATTAATTTTCTTAGACGCCTAGGAAGTTTCCTGACGCCTTCGATTAAAGCTCAACTGATAAATTCATTAATCATGCCACACTTTGACTACGGTGATATTGTTTATCAAGACTTATCCAAAGAATTAACTACCAAATTGCAGCGTGCCCAGAATGCATCGGTTCGGTTTATCTTTAACTTAAAGAAATTCGACCATATCTCGGGTGCGTTTGAGAAATTGTCTTGGTTCAAGCTCGCTTCTCGTCGAAAATTACACATCTTAACAACAACTTACCGTGTCATGCGATTACAAACTCCCGATTACCTCTTTTCAGAATTTGTCAGCTTAGGGTCGGTACATAATTGTAACACTAGAGGAAGAAACAATCTAGTCATTCCAAAACACAGGACGGAAATGCTACATAAATCCTTTGCAGTGACCTCTGTTAATTTATGGAACGCCCTTCCGCAGAGTATCAAATCTTCCTGTTCTATCCTCACTTTCAAGAGGAGATGCCTTTCGCATCTTCTAGAGAATCAATAACGCTAATTATCTCCATCATAGCATTTTACATTTTACCGTAAGTCAGGTTCGTTTTTTCCTGATTTTTTCATACTGCACGGAACAACACTTCAAACTTCTTTCTTTACTTTGGAATATTTTGTTCGTTATTGGTACTACAGTTTACATCCAGTATAACCTTTTCTTTTTTTTCCTATTTTGTATTTCCATACTATTAACTTACTTTAGATTATTGTTTATGCCTAAATCATGATGTTAACTCTCTTATATAATTATTGTAGAGCGTTATTTTTGTATTGATCGTGTTTTATTTTGCTTTTTTCTAGATCAATCATTTTTTTATCACAAGTGTATGTATCTAATTACTGTATTCTCTGTATTTCATTTTTTATTAACTTTCATTATTTGTCTTGAGAATATGTCTCTAACACTTCTTGTAATTTTCCAGGTTATATGTACATTGTTTTCTTTAATGTCTTTTAGTTTTTGCTATCGGTTGGTTTGCGCAGGTTTTTCACACCCCCCTTCTTTTTGGGTGTTTTCTTGCAGCGGATAATTTTTCCTAAGCTTTTCTTAGGTTAAGGAAAGGGTTAAGGTGACTTTGCACATAAGGGCGTGCACCCAGGAAAATTCCCAAGGAAAAACGAACTTGAAAAAAGTCTGACAGGGCCGGGACATTCTATTTACATCCGCAATCCCTTCTCACATTTTCTTCTATTTTCCTCTAAGTTTCATTGATACATGTTATTTCCTCTAAGTTTCATTGATACTTATGATAATGTAACAGCTTAACTACAGGTTAGATGGAAGAGGAGACTTTTTAGTCTCAATCTCGCATAATAAAGACCCCTAATAATAATAATAATAATAGTAATAATAATAGATACGTTTTCGCTTCACGCCTTAGATCAACTTAATAAGAAGGTTAAGAGGACAATTCACGAAGGTCAAGGTAGTGTACTTTATTAATAAGCAACTTCGCATTCTCACTTGATCGATGATCTTAATATTATTGCTGGAATTTCAGACCATGATGTCATAACTGCAGTTTTGAAAGAGGAAATAGTAAAATCCCTCAAGCCACCACGGCAGGTTTATATGTTTTGCAAAGCGAAATTTTCTGAATTCAGGGATTATATTAATGCTAAGAGGGAAGACTTCTGTAGTTTTTTGTGTGGTAATACTATTGACGATAGCTGGATGGAATTCCTACGAATATTAGGGAAGGCTTAGCTTGGTTTGTCCCAATTAAAACCGTTAGGGAGCGTAAGGATCCGCGTTGGATGAAACCTAAGTTGCGAGCGTTGCATAGGAAGCAAAAGATTTTACACGCACGGATGAAGAAGCTAGAGAAAATCGGAGTAGACTTCGATCTTGAGCGACAACAATATTAGGAGATGTGAAGATTGGTTAAGGATGAATCGCAGAGTGAGTTTCAGGAATATATATCTAAAACCCTTTTAGAGTCTTTAGGAGGTGACCAGAAGGAATTTTGGTCATATGTCCGAGAATCTCGAAGGTCAGTCTTCAGTACCCAGCCTTGCTAATGACGTGGGTTTAATGGTTACTGAATCGTTAGATAAAGCAAATCTAATTAATCGGCACTACCAGGAAAACTTCACTTTAGACGATGGACGAGCGAACGAATTTTCTATGCGTGTTGATTCAGAAATGGAACCAATCGAGTTATCGGTGGATGGAGTAAGAAAGTTGTTGCGGCAGGTAGACAAGAAAAAAGCGCCAGGACCAGAAGGTATACCATCGTTCGTCATTCAAACACTGGCGAATGAGCTTGCTCCCCTTCTTTTCGTATTCTATAGGAAAACCTTGGACGAAGGCGTTGTACCAATGTCGTGGAGAAGAGCGCATATCACTCCAATTCCTAAGAAAGGACGTTCCTCGAAACCTGAAGATTACCGTCCGATGTCTTTAACGTCAATATTTTGTAAGACTACCGAGCACATTATAGCGAGTTCAATAATGCGTTTCCTAAGTGACAAGGGGGTAATTAGCCAATGTCTACACGGTTTCCGTAAAGGTAGGCCATGTGATACCCAAAACACTCATTCCCATTACGCAAATGTGGCCAAACATTTGTAAAACATATTGCAAAATCAAAGGATCAAGTGATGGAGAAACCGCAAAAAACGGGAACCAATAAATATCATTCAGAATATTTAACCAAAAACCAATTAATAATTAATTAAAAATAATAAACCAAAACACCGAATTCGAAAATCAAAAATAGAAGAATGAAGAATGAAAAATGATTACATTAATATGTAAAATTTCCATTTTCTTTTTCAGATATTAATTATAATATTACTTACTTACTTAAATCCGAATCGGAACATCAAATGATTATACAACAAATAAATGAGTGCATCCTTTAAAATGCAAGAAAGTTATTCACGACATAGATATGACAATTATTTCAATTTTATAATGATTACGGCACTATACCCATACACACTAACGAAGATAATCATACTAAACTATCAAAGAAGATAAATGTTAATTCTGCATTTGTTTTGTGAGACTTACGCAATCTGATTAACATTTTTCCACCTAAGATTGGAGTTTGTATTTCCTGTTATGTGTACTTCTGGAACCTTTTTTTTATACGCTGATAGCTTTAAACTTATATTGTCTCAATAACATACCGTATCGTTTTATAGTTTCACCATTATGTGGCTTTCCTGAATGTAGTAATAATTTTAATAGTGTCGGATTTGCTAATTCATTTAACTTCTAGAGTAACCCATCCATCCAAGAGTGTCTTCGACGCTGAATTTGCTCTTACAGAAATTCATCATTCTCTCTAGCATAATACGGCGTAGCATGAAGCCCATTCTTGATTCTCTTGTAAGGCATCTACGAAACAAATTTGAGCAAAGCTAAGGCAAAGTGAAGGTTGTTTTCCGGTCGCTTTTCCATATATAATTGACTGCTGTTTAGGCCCAACAATCGAGCGTTGACAAAGCAAACATCTTGCGCAAAACATGCTCAAGATTCAATTCACACGAAAATTCCTCCTCAAAAAGGTCTGCCGTACCCTGAAAATGCATCCTCTAATCCCGAAAATCGCTCTAAAATCAATTTCTCGGAACACCTTTGGAAAAAACTTTGAGTCAATTCTTGTCGACTCATGAAGAGTCTCTACCATGTAATTCGCTCATCAAATCCGAGGTTGAACTAAGAAAATTCTTCCCGTAGACAAACAAGAGAGTTCCTCAAAAAGGGTTTGAAAATTCCTACTCACAGTTAGTACGTGGGCGAAGGAAACTGAGAGATAAAGGACCAACCGATGAATCTAAAAATACGAAGAGTTCAGAAACTAGAGAAGCCATTTTGGGAGGTGGGGTTGATTACCCTTTTAGACTGAGTTATATTCGCACTGCACTGCACTGTAGACTGCGCTTCCCTAACTGCAGGTAATTAAGTATGGCTTCTTAGGATACAATCCTCTTTCTAAATACTTATGGATGCCAGCCGGGTACAATTCACTCCCTCGGGTAGAAAAGACTATCCAAGCCATTTACATTTTTTTTCATTTTCAATCGATTATTCGCATATCAAGGGCAATGGTATTCAAACAATATATATTAAACCACATTCCGTAAATTGAGTAAATATTAAAATAAGTGGAATTGCAGTATACATTTCAATGTTGTTGAATCCTTTAACGGAAAGTTTTTCATAAAATATTGATATTTATTCCAGTGCAAATTTAAACTCCCCCACTTTAATAAAACTTAAAAAATAGATTTACGTCACGGAGGTACCCGAGCACAAAGCTACCAAACCGCAAATATTCGTAGCACTAAACGTTAGTCCATTAGTCTGTCTTGGTTCGTAGCACTAAACGTTAGTCCATTAGTCAACTTGGTTAAGGTGACTTCGGGTGTCCCTCAGGGCAGTGTAATTGGACCGTTGTTATTTTTAGTATATATCAACGACCTCAGCAATCACATTGAAAGCAATGTTAGGATATTCGCAGACGACACAGTCATTTACAGGGAAATAGTTAGTTCAGAGGATAGATTAACCCTTTCGAACGACTTAGATGGAATTATGAACTGGTGCGATAATTGGTAATTAGAGCTTCATGTAGAAAAGTGTTCGTTAGTTAACTTCTTCGAAAGAAAATATATAATAAATGATTATTCTTATAGCCTCCGAGGGGTAAACCTAATGACAGTAGAATCGGTAAAGTATTTTGGAGTAACTCTCACGAATAATCTATCATGGAGTGCAAACATCCGAAATATATGTGGAAAAGCACTTAAGAAACTCGGCTTCGTTAAAAGAATAGTCGGTAGGAGTGAAGAAAAAGTTCGCGAGCAATGTTACTTAGCGTTAGTTAGGCCTCACCTTGAGTATGCATGCAGTGTATCGGAACCCGCCGAGAAATGTCATTTTCGGGATTTAGAAAAAGTACAACGAAAGGCGATACGATTTGTAGTGAATTGCTACGATAAAACAGCGAGTGTCACTCAGATGTTACAGGACGCTGGATGGGAATCATTAAAAGATAGAAGAAAAATTCAAAGGATAAATTTATTAAATAAATTCAGAGAAATTACGTTTTCAGATGATGTAACCGATATAATGCGACCCCCTGTTATATGTTCTGATACTGCCAGAAATATTAGGGAAATAGATGCTAGAACGAATCGCTTCATTTCAAACATTCATTGCTCTCTAACAGCTGCAAATTTTATCATAAGCTTAATTAATATGTTTTGAGAAATGTCCGTTTGAAGTTGAACTTTAGAAAATTACTTTGGAAAGCTTTATTTCTATTCATAAATTTTAGAGAATTTTTTTTATATTTACGTGATAAATTTTGTCTATATTTATTTGACTTTTAATGGCATTTTATTACATATTTTACGTACAAAATTACTCTGTCGTCCATTTAATTTGCAGTGTTCATAATTTTTACCTGTTTGCTAACTGCATAGTACATGGCAAGGCTCCTCAACATCTCTTAGTTATCACTAAACTGCGTTGATTTATCACGAAAACCTTTCTTTAGGTAGATTCTTATTCCTGAAATTGAATTCGGTTTTTTTACATCTACAACCGAGTTTTTACTGTTCTGATGTAATTTTAATCAGCCCTTACTATAGTTAAGTAGCAATATTATTTAATATTGAAGATAAAGTGGAAAAGGAGGAATTTTCAATGTTGCTCAAATTACCAAGTTATTCACTATTTATTTGAATTGAACGGAATTAAATTGTGCTTCCTCAAGGCGCTATTGCTTGGAAGACTTGTTCCTGCCTTCTGAAACTTCGGCAGTCCCAATGCTGTGGGAGTTATTCCTGCCTGGGAAGTTTACCCTGCCTGGGAAGTGTACCCTGCCTCCCACGCTGGGATAGCTCGCGAAGGGATCGCTGTTCCCATGGAGATACGGGGGCGATGGCAGTAAAATCGACTCTTTATGTATCAAAGGGAAGGGAGGCAAAGAAGGGGAGATGCTAATAAAGTAATAAATGCCTCAAGGAAGGGAATTCGAAGGCCTCTTGAGGGATCTTATAAACAAAGGGGAGCCATTAAAAAACAAGCGAGGATAATTAGGATGGAGTCCTGGATTAGAAGAAGGGTCGATTGATGTTTTGATTACAAATTTCCTCCATCATTTCCGGATTTTGGCTGACTTGAATAAAAACACCTAATTCAGGGAGGAAGTGGAAATTGGATTAGGAGCAAAAAATACCATCGCTCATAATCATCAACGGATGACTAATATTAGCGTCGGAAAAGGCTTGCTTAACGCTGGAAGATTTCGTTTAATTAAAAGACCTACTCGTCTTACGAATTGTAATTACAAACGGTAGTAATACCCTCAAAATGCCCTCTATCCCTTGTCTGAAGACTGTAGGTAATGCTACTATGACTATGGCTTGGCCCATTGATGAGATGCGAGGCTTACAAGTGTAAGAGTCTCAAAAGTATTCCAGGAAAGAGGATTATTAAAGGCGACTACGATAAGAAAAATAATTATGATTTAAACTGATATCTTGTGCGTAAATAACAAAATTCTATAAATAAAGCCAAGTTAATTACGTTTTCAATGTTTTATAAAATCATAAAGTTATGATGCTATCTTTTACAACTGAGCATTATTTTTATGAAAATAACTATATGAACTTTCCAAAATATCAATCAACTTAACATAATTTTAGGATAAAAATTTCAGCGGAAAAAGTGAAACGTTATGAGACTGCATGAGAAAAGAGAAATCCGAATCGTTTATGAACTATTAGATCAAATTCAGCATCAGTTCTGTGCAATAACTTCATTACTAAGGCTTTTCCCTATTTCTCTTATAAAAATATTGCCATCAATAGATGCTGCGATTTAAGTGTTTCATTTGATTTGTGGATGAAATGGCAATAGTCTTATCGATTTTTGAGTAATTTCTATTATACATCTTTCCATTTCATATAATTGAGGAGCTTTATTTTACAAAGCAACTTGATGGAGAGCAAATACTATTAAGAAATAAGCAGCATTATGTATATTTGAACAACCAAATAAAGGTTAAATACTAAAAGGTTGATTGTAGGCTGACCGAGTCCCATAAAGTTGAAGGCTGGAATATATCTATTACTAAAGCAGGACAAGATAAGTTTTTCAAATTCACTATTCTGTTTATGGATATTCTAACGTTATCAATGTGAATATTATTTAGATAAAATTAGGAATATTTTTGAGATAGTTAATATTATTATATCTTAGTCAGTGATCAACAACACAATGTTGCCTTGTTAGTTAATATTTGTAACATCACTAGGAGAATTGGGAAAGAATATAGAATGAAAAAGAAATATAGAATCGAACTTGATATATTCGGCCAATAGAATATTTGGTACAATTCTGCAGTAATTAATTGGAGGAGAAATTTCAAAGAAAGTAATATATTAAGTGTACAAGTAATCTCAACATACAGTATTAAACGCATTTACATGTAGCTAGGACATGAATTTTTGGTGAAGAATTCTTTAAAATGGAAGTTTATATTTTATTGATAAGGGTAAAAGGGGTGAAGCGCTTTAAATAAAAACAAAAATTTGGTCAGTAAAGTCACAAGAAGAATTATAGCTAATATCCTAGAATATAACAATTATCAATGCAGACTTTTGCAGATGGATAAAACGGTGACAATGCGCGTGCGAAACGAGCACTTTCCGTAAAAGATATCTCAAAACAGAAGCATTGCATTTCTCGAGTTTGATGTCCATATACTTCGCCTCCTTAATCCAGTTACTCTGGAGAGACAGATCCGTCGTTATCTAGAGGCAGACGCGTTTTTATAGAACTCTTCGAGATCTTTTTTACGCCCCCCTTACACTCTCTCTTAACGCACTAACTCAAAACACTTCTTAGTCAAGTGACGAATACGTCTCTTTGAGCAAAAAACGTCACTTCCCCCACCGGGAATAACGCCCTGTCGAAAAAGCCAAGTCCTCTGATACGAGCAAAAAATTCGGCAAATGAAGAACGACGTTAAAAAGAGGTAATGCGGGGGCGATATTAAGGCCTATCGTATGTTATTCCGAAGGCAACACTTACGCTTTAATACTGAGGAATATACGACGGGCTGTAAAAATATAGCGTACTCATATTGATGCTGCGAGGGACCGTAATGCCTGCGGGAGATATGGTTTACACCCACGGTGACCTTTAACGCAAGCAGCATCGATTTTTCCATCCAAAAACAGTTAGATTCAATGAAAAGTCTTTTGATAAAACAAACGGGTACTTTATTGAATAACAGGGCCTCATTATCCGATATCTGAATATTCAATTGTTGAACTAATATCTGACGGTTAGCGGAGAAATTTTCAGTGGATGAATACGCTGACAAAAAATAACAGAACTCAAAGGAATTAGATATCCCTTTTTTATAACTCTTCGCATAATCCTAGAATATTCGCCAAAACAGCTGCTTCTTTTAGACTGCATGCTACCTTTTCAAATATCCAGTAAAATCTATATAAATAAGAGGGCAAACTTAGTCCGTACTTAATTTTATAGTTAGCTATCAAAAAATGGTGACATGCATTGTGTATTTTATTATAATTGTCAATTCTTTCATTCGTGAAAGTCCTTCGATGTTTTCACTTGCGATTATACCCTCAATATGTATTTCCTAGTTTAGGAGAATCTAGTGCTAATAAGATTAGAAGGGCCTAGTATTTTGTGCTTTATCTATTCTCCAGAAATAAGTGTATAATGAGATTCTATGCTAAATAAATAAGACCATCCTCTTTCGATACTAACTGTTAAGATATATTTGTAAACCTATCATTTCACCGAAATATTTTATCAAACTTATTACCAAATGATTGAATTATTGATGTTAACAACGAACATATTCAGCTAGTTTCATAGATGTTATTAAAATAGCGAAATGTAAAATAAAATTTATTCCCTAATACATGTGATTAATAAATTCTGCAATGGAAATAATCTACGAAAGATTTGTACTTTTACCACAATTTATTTTTACAAAAAACAATCACACGACCGGTTTCGACGATTAATCGTCATCTTCTGGTGAAAAAACTCTATATTCAGAAGCTTAAATACTAGCTTAAGTGGTAAGGGGATAGAGAAGGTGAAATTGGGAGTGGGAAAGAAGGAGATGGTGAGAGTGAGAGAGACTAAGAAGGTAAAGAGGAAGGGATGTCGTTATTGTAACAAAGAGTTTATCAGCGGGGAGTGAGAAGGGAAAAGGTGCTCATTAACTAAAGAATATTTGGAAGAATGGATATGTCTGCGTATTTCCAGTTGTTCTAAGAAATTGAGTCGGCTGTCTTTGGTTGCGATATGGAGAATTTCTGGGACAAAATCTGAGTGATTGCTTTCTAAAAGGTGTTTTGCGAAGTGGGAAACAGAAGAGTTATTTCTAAAGCATCTAAACTGTTAAACCATCGTAATCAAACACTTAGTAACTTCCACAAATTTATTTCATACGACCGGTTTCGTCAACGAGTTGACATCATCAGATGGTGATACCTGATGCATACCTGATGATGTCAACTCGTTGACGAAACCGGTCGTTTGAAATTAAATTGTGGAAGTTACTAAGTGTTTGATTACGATGGTTTATACTGAATTCCACCAAGTGAGGATTGAACATATTAATTACATCTAAAATGTTCTTTGGCCCTCGTGGAAAATCCGCGGGAGGTCTGGCCCATGTAAGCTGCATCACAGTCCTTACATTTCAAAAGGTAAATCCCTGCTTTATCTTGGGGGTCGTGGTTATCTTCCCGTTAAAGAAAATTTTTCCTAAGTTGAGGGAAGTTTTGAAGGAAAGCTTAAATTTTTATTTGGGGAGAAGATGTGACAATTGGAGGGATAAGGAATTAATAAAAGTTAATTTTACCCATTCATAATTTAAGGAATCTTTTGCAGGGGAGAAAATTTGGTTAAGAGCGGATGTTCTGAGTTTACAGGCCAAAATATTATCAATTATAGAAATAGGATACATAGTTCGTGTGATTGTTTTTGTAGTAAATAAATTGTGGTAAAGTAAAAATCTTTCGTAAATTATTTCCATTATGAATTACCGCAACACCTCACCTGATTCAGTGAAGTTTTATAAATTCTGTTTCTACAGAGACCTACGTGACCAAAAGTAAATAATTGAATTAAAGTTAATTAATAAATCGCAGGATGCTCGACCGAATCTACTCCAATTCTCAATCTATAATTAAAAGCATCGTAATTTTGAATATGCTTGAAATATTAATGCGTTATATTCATACACTTCGTTGAGTCCATAAAAGTCATCGACGTTTCATTACTCCATCTCGATAATTAAAATATGCTTTTTAATCGAAAACAATTATTCATACATCATTCATTTAAATAATATGTAAAACTAAGGTTTCAAGTTTCCATCTAATGAATTATTACATGCGCAATTATTAATTTTAACACAATTTTCATATGATGAATTTTTAATAGACTTATTTATTCATAAATTCATTTAATTTGCAATAATGTAAAAAAATCTCATGGCTAGCTATGTGTAAATAGTACCATTTATACTTATAGGTATTCACTAATTATTAATCACAGAATTATATAAAAATAGATAAAAATCTTTCGGCATCATCTGAGTTGAATATATCTGAAAACTGAGGGAATAAATTGAGTGTTCCATGAATGGCTCAATGAAGCACTGCGTTTGCTGAAAGCAGTGGATCTCTCCGTGAATTAAAGGTGAAACACGTAACCTTTCAAAATAAATGGCTCTCTCCTTACTGACGTCACTCTCTCTAGAAAACCTCCCCCTATGATCTAATTCCGCAGGCGGGTCAATTAGACACAACCGTAAGCTTTAAATTAATCCGCGGTGCCCGCAGCTCTTCCTTTTGCCTAGAAAATTTTAGGAAACAATCCCTTAATTCGGATTTCGGTCAGCGTCCTCGAGGAACGTTAACTTTGGGCAAAAAAGAACACACAGGGAACTTTTAAAGCCACGGGACTCAGATGGACTCCGATCCATCATTTAAGGGATCGCATTTTTCAAACCCTAACCCCAATCCACGCTTAATGCCGAGATCTTCATTACTACATCACTTCGGCGGATGTTCCTTTCATCATTAGGAGTGAGAAAAAAGGCGATTCAAGAAGCGAGAAAACGAGTGCAGAGATCGATGGAAAGTGGACGAACGAAATAAAAAAAGACGAGCGGATTCCGTCGAATCTGACCGAGTTACGGTCCGCAGGAAAACTCACGGAGGAAAGGCATTGAGAATTTAAATACGAGTCGACGGCTAAAGATTTCGACGAAATAAGAACTCCGCGACCCAATTACGAAGAAATTGCATATCTTTAAACGATGCGAAAAATTAGAGAGAAAATGAGGAACTTGAACGGGATGGAACCAAGTCAAAGACGGAGAAAAATTATGCGGGGCCTCAATCTGATGCTCAAAGTTGGCAATTTAAGCAAAGCGAAACTTTAAATTAAACCCTTGGTGATCAAAGGAAATTACGTGTCTTGTGTGCGGAATACTGAAAATCTAATGCATGTATTTTATGACTATCTACTCTTGTAGGATGGGAAAGAAATAAAAAAGAAAAATTCTGCCATAGCGAGGCACGAACCAGAACCTCCCCTTCTACAAAGCGATTGCTCCAGCGTTATAAGAATGGCCATCCCAAATTTCCTCATTTTCTGAAGCAATGGTGGAACAGACACTTAAGAATTTTCTCCTATTTGACGATTAATTTATCTCTACTAAATTTTTTTTCTACTCTAATAAAATACCTAATTATATCTAATATCCATTTAAAAGCTTAATTATTCACTTTAATTGTTTCATAAATCCAATGTATTCTCTTACATAAGTATATACGCAATAGAGAGAGTATAACTCGTTTTGCATTGTTCAGTTTAGTTAGACCCTTTCTTGGCGAGGTTAGTACATCGTAATTATTTTCAAACATCTTCTACAGCCAATAAGAAGTCACAATTTACAATTTAATTTGATACCAACAATGAGGTTGTTATACGCGTCAGCAGGGAACTGGTAATGGCCGTATACCTGCATTTTGAATATTTGGATTGTAATCGCGGTTGCTCAATATTTCCTATCAATTATTGTAGTTGATGATAGGGATGTAAAGCTGTTTACACGTAACGTACTAATTAGTCCAGTAATGATTAAAAAGAGCGGAATAATAATCAAACGAAAGAAAAAACAAAGTACACGGAAATTGTCTTTCCGAGCCTGATTTGAAGAAATTAGCACTGAAACGCCATTCGATGAAACGTAATAGTTTTTAATATTGTGATATGATTCTAGTTACAATTAAGGAAGATAAAACTGATAAAAACAGTTCGGTAAAGCAATAAAGAGTGGCTCTCCATTATCAATATGATATTGGAAGATACACGGAAGTATTAGTTTAAGTAAATCTTGAGAATATATGCATGATACACGCTAACATTAAAAAAAATCAAATGGAAAAAGAAACGCTGCCTCTTGAGTAATTTGCATAATGTAAACAAGATGCAAATAAACTTAACCCTTTAAAAGATAGTTTACGATTTTAATCACTGTCATTCAATATTATTATGTGGCATCTTCACTCTGTAATCAAAAAATATTCGTTACATTCCTTAACAATTTTTATTCAAATGCTGAATATCTCGTAATAGGATACGTAATCCGGTACCGAGATACGAACCACGCGTCATGTGAAATGAAAGACTAGTTATTAGGCCGAGATAAAACCGTATAAGAATACGAGCTTCAACAACGTGAACCCCCCTTATTTTCTTTGCAGAATCCAGACCATCGCATACTTGGAAAAAACTACCCATCATTCCATTCTCCTCGTCTTATATGAAGAGATGAGCCTCGATTTTGCGAGTAAATCTGTCGAAAGAGAGGAAACATTAAAAGAGTTGGAGAAGAAAGGGGACGGAATTGAAGAAGTTTTCTGGGGAGATAAAGAAGAGGAGAATGAAAAAAGAGGTCAGGAAAGTCGGGTCCGAAACTCTTTAAGGGGAATAAAAGATCTTTAACCGCCCTGGGGGTTGTGGACCGGACCAGGGCTCTATTTCAACAATAACGAGGACCGCCTGGAGCTGTGTCTGCATAGCGAACAATGCTTCTTTATCAGCCTTCTTTATGAGATGTCCCGAGGTCGTAATAATCTGCTCTCGAGTAGCAGAAAAGCACGTGGAATCCATGTTAGTTTAATATTAATTTTCCTTTGGAAAGAGAGGGTTTCCTCGGCGCAATTTAGCTAACATTAATTATAATTTCCTCTTTAAATTGACTTGATAAGAAAAGGAATAAATCTTTGTAATATATTAACTGATGTGAAACACAAATTTTACCAAATTTTGGAAGGAAAATCATCTTTCATGCAGGAATTGCAGTTATAAATAGTTAGTGGCTCAGTGCCCTTAAGGCCCTTCTGATATTCATTTCGATATGTTTGAAACATAAAACATACCCTAAAGGAATGCTTTAATTATCATTTGCTCGATAAATTCTATTGACATATTAATCAATGATAAACACAATTCTAGGAGTAGATATAGTAGTTTATTTTCTACGATTTATTCAATAGATGCTACTTTAAATGTAACCAAAACGATTTAACACAGTCTTCAACGAGACAATTCTTATAGAAAATCTATTATATTTTAGATTACTAGAAAATATTAAAAAAACAAAATAAATTTTTGCCGATAGCGAAGATGATATAGACCGTTTGCTCCGTGTGCCGGCACCGTTGATTTTATTTCTTTATTGCATATCAAACATCGTGAAATTCAAGAACTTAATTGACCCCTTCGATTTGAAAGAATCGGGTGACCTATCCATTACAAAATATACTGAATGCTAAAGAGTGAATTATGTACACTCTATCTTAAGTACATTTACACCGAATAAATATTTCTATATAACATCTCAATGATATGTGACACATGAATAACGTGCTTTCTTTAGCGTCTTTTAAAATTTACAACTTCCCAAGGATAAACAGAAGTGAAAAATAGGGAAATTAATTGGACCGGAAAGTGGGAGTCTTGGGTTCGTGTCCCAGTCATGTCGATATTTACTGCTTTTCTTTATCCTTGGGTTCATTCAAGTGTAGGAATGTAAGTGCGAATCAGCTTCATTTCCCTCGTCCTGTACAAATTTCATCCAACGAAAGGATCGAAGTGACCAATTATGATTAATTTCATATTAATTAATGTAACAGAATTCCCCATAAAACGAGAGCCAAGAACAAATATAACTAATCCCTAGACAGGGAAAACCCGATATGCCGAGATTCGAATCGGGACCTTCGAGATGATAGGATAGCATCTACCGATAACAATGCTCATTCTTATTACTGCTAACAGTGTATCAGAGCGGCCAACTCCTTCCTCAGAACTGTTGAGTTCACTGCACGACTGCATCTTAAGTTTGGCTTTATATTGCAAAGGAGATTCAGGAGGAAAAATAGGATTAAAAATACGAGTGTGAATAGAGTAAAAAAGCTTAATTCGAAGCAACAGAATAGAATCCGCTAATATAGTAGGAGACGTTGCATTATATTTCGCCCTTGCAACATGTCTGCCCGAGTCAATGGGGTCATAACCCGCGAAGGTTTCATATTTTTAACAGACGCTCGTAAAATCTCCACGGAAACTTGTTTTGGAGATAACAATGATGAAAAAGGGATGTGAGAACGTCGCAAGGGCTGGATAGAATAGAAAACATTAAAAAGGACATTTCAGAAGCAGGGCAGGTCATAAAAATGAAGTCGTATACTATTTCCCGATAAGAATGCCTTGGAATATCGAGCCACATCCAACAGACCTTAAATGAAATTTCATACTTAACGCTAGAGTTGCAAAATTGAACCTCTGTTCAAAGTGAAGAAAGAAAGATATTATATGACGTAATTGATGGAAGAGGGAAAAGAGATTCATATTTAGGAAAGGTCTTCTCTGCTAAAACCAAACTCAGAGACATTCCGATCGGCAACAATGAAATTTAACAGCAAAAATCAATCTATTTAAAATAGTATAAATAAATAATAATAAAATAATAAATAATATAAAATAATTTAAAATTTAGATCCTCTTTGTAAAATTGTAAGTTTTAAAATGAATATTTTAAAGCAGCTGGAAATAATCCATCACAAAAGATGTAAATACCACTTAACTAACATACATCAATTTATGACCACCTCACCCTGCTTTTTGGCTCTCTTCCTCCCCTTCCCCACCTACCACAATGTCTACTTCACCTTAATCACCTTCTTGCTTACTTTGTCTGTTTACTCCCTCCCCATTCTTTCTTCCAACTCCCCCCTTCTTCTAACCTTAGTATATACACTCGTGTTCACCATTTACAGTACCAGAAGATGACTTTTAGAAGTTGAAACCGGTCGTATATTGTAATATATTCTGTGAAATTACTACAAAGTTTTCTTTTATTTTCATCCGTTATGGAATTCCATCAAGTAACGGCTAATACCATTCAAGGTAAACAAATAAATGCCAAAACAATCGAATAACTATTCGATTTTCTCATCTCTAAGTATATCCACAATATATAAGGGAGTTCGCAGTGGCTCTGAAACTCTAAACGTTGGCTCATGACCGCAGCGACTCGAGCTGTTGGACGGAACAGTCCAAGTGGTTGACGTGGAGAGGGGAGGAAGCAACACGTGGGGGTTGCAATCTGATTAAATAAACATAAATACGTTTTAGTATTTCATTTTGCTTTAAGATAACAATATTAGGAGGCAATTTAAATCATGGAAATAATATAACAAGTACTTGTACGATCCTAAAACACAAAGTAATCATTACCGAATGCATTAAAAGAAGCCTGTACATTATGTTTAATTCGTTTCGAATAAATTCTATTTTTTATGTTTTTTTTAAGTGCCATGAACGATGGAATCCTTTCAAAAAGAGTGGTAGTTATGAATTAGAAAAGGTTACACGAAAATCAATACGATTCGTAAAGAATTGCGACAGAAAACAATGAACTCAAATGGGAGTGGTATGGAGGCCCCAAAAAGATAGATTTAAACAAAGGCTTAATCTGCATAATAAAGCCACGCAGAGTAGTTCTTAGAGGAAGTTCTGGATATTACGAATACTCAATGTTATATTTATCGTTGTAATACTACGAGAAAAGTCAGAGAAATAGATGCTGGGATTAAATGTTTCAAGAAATCATTATTTACTTGAACGATACGCGATAATATTATTTAAGAAAAGTCATTGGGTCATATAAATGAAAACTGAGTTTGAGCACGGAGCAAAAGCTTGGAGTTTGAGATTGAAGTCGAAGTATTTGCTCAAATTGGTTTAAATAAATACGATCTGAGTTTTTGCTTCGATAGCAAGTTAGGAATGAAGTATTTTGAGCGTATGCTCAAGGCGCGTAACAAAGGTTTTCAAAGTCAATTGTTTCGAAATTAGTTTGTTTATAAGACCAAACGTTCATAAATGATTTTATCGCAGCTCAGAATAAGTTTGAAACAGCGATGGATGAAACCCATTTCAAAAACGTAGGAATGCAAGACGTACCATTTATGCATCTAATTAAAAAGCACAAGGGCATTTTAATGAAATCTAAAATTCTATCCTGCAAGGGGAAAAAAGAAATGACACTGAAAAATATAAAAGAATAATTACTTCAGAAGTACGCGGTCGATATGCCAATATAAAAAATATGAAGAAAATCAACTACATGAAAACGCGTTTGAAGAAAAAATGTCTTCTAAAATCAATCTTCAAATCCAAATGCTTCAACGCTGAGTTTACGACTGACCAGACTCAGGTGCAGTGGAGTATTTGATACCAAATGCTCCGTTTTAAAAATACGGATTGTAGCTAATGCTCATGATTTACTTAACCCTTCCTTGACTGTGCCGTGAAAACTTCCAAAAACAGCTGTGCGGGGTACTCGGCTACCCCAACGCTTTTTTCGCGAATATTACGATAAATGTGTAAGAAAGGTTGACTGAATTTCCACAAACACACGACATGACATTGTGTCTAGCAATCCAAGCAAAAATGATTGTGCGGGGTACTTTGGTGCCCCATTCAAAAACTAAAGATAATTTGGAAATAAATATGTGAAACAATTTTTTTTTTAATTTCATAATAAAAAAGAAAAATTAATGCACGAATACATGGAATAAGAAACATATGTGGTTAAAAATAAAACTTTTCTATTGAAACGAGCTATTTTGGGGTCCTCTAGTACCCCGCACCGTCAAGGAAGGGAGCTGAGTCTCACCTCGTCCTGAGGAAATATAATTTATATTAATATGAAATGGAGCATTTGCTCCAAATTCTTCGAGTCTGAGTTTGTACTCCACTTTATTAATATGACATATTGTCCATGCCCCCCGTGGCGCAGTTGGTTGCAGGGTACTTACGAAGATGTAAAACGTAGTAGCAGGTGATTTGTTATTCATATAACCTCATTTTGATCTCAACACAATGCTCCATAGTTTACTCACAATTCCATCCGAAAAAAGCAGACGGAACTAAGGAACATTGATACTCTACCACACTATCAAACAAACGTTCCGCGAAGAACCATTTATTGGAAGACGTAGGGATCAGTAAAGGACTGAGGAAATACGTTCAGTCGAAGACGAGTGGATAGGGAACCGAAAAGTGGATTTTAGGATATGAAGATGCATGGCGAAGGATATATAAAGTAGAGGAAAGAAGATATAGGGAGGTCCAGAATGATATACCTAGTCTTTGGAGAGGAAGGGGCATAAAACTCGGGTTTAATGGAGTGACGGAGGCGAAAGATGGCCTTACAATAGACGTGGAATCTTTAAGGAACGAAGGAGAAGTGGGACAAAACAGAACGCAATAACGGAGGCAAAAAGTTATAGGACGCCGAAGGTTGCTGATTTACAAGAAGTTGGGCTTTACGAGCGGGCCGGGGTAATCTGAAACATTATATGGTGATAATGGGCCATTAGCGTTGGTGTCATAAAAGTTTCGGGAAGGGTTAGGTGTAACGCCATATCTTTGACTCTTTGTTCATGAGAGGGATTACATAATTTTAGCGACCTTACGATGTTTTATGGGGACTCGGACCGGTGGATCGAGCTGAACTGAAAACAATCGCCTATTCCTCATTGAGAAGCCACGTCACGAATTGTCTTACGACGGATTGGCATGTCTAGAATCTTAAGAAGCCGTTTCGGCTAGATATACTTCTGCGATAAACCAATCTGGAACGCTCTATAAAATATAAGCTCTGGATTCACTGACACAGATATCCTTAATGTTCTCGAGAGGGCAATATAGATTTACAGCCTCGATATTGCCATTTAATTAAAAGTTATCGCGATATTAGTAAGAGCTATAATATTTACCATGCCGCAGCACGATAGGAAAATGAATGGGTGAAATGCTACTCAAGATTACGATTAAAAAGAGCTTAGCGCTGTCCATTAATCCAGGCCCAATAAATTTACGAAAGCAATGTTACACCATTACTTCTTAGTGGAATTCCATGCAGATGTAAATTATTATTACGTTTAATAATATTGATTACTAGTTCAATCGACTACTCGTGATGGTCAAAACTATCAAACACGAAACATTTCTATCAAAGAATGACAAAGAATTTTTGGTTCCAATATTAATCAATTTCCCTGCAATAATTGAAGTTGGAATTCCTCCATGATGATAGCTATTGTTTTGTTATTTCTGCCGAATTTATACTGCCAAATTATTCCCACACAATGAAAGATATAGAAAAACGAAGCATTCCTAAAAAAATGTCTGAATCTTCTTGATAATTTTAGTTAAAACAGTCAAACATTTTTAAGCACGTAAACTGAACAATGTATTAAAAACATTTTACGTAAAAACGATCTTACAAGCGGATTATCAATGGTAGAACGACTATGAAAATTATTAAGTGTATTAACGAAAGTGAACAGTCACTTACCACTCAAACGAAGTGCCAAACAAAGCTGCGATTTGCCATTCCTCGGATTCTGATTCACAGGGGATCGAAGTTACGCCGTCTTCAAATCAATTTCCCAATTATCATCGCGAAATGTCTGGCTCTCGTGGTCATTGAGTAAAATAGCCGAACAGTTTAATCACTCGAAAGGAATGAAACTTAATACGCAACAGGAAAATGTATGAAGGGATAAGACGAAGAAGAATCAAATTCTATCGAGAACAAAAGCCAAGTCCTCCTGTTGTATGGTCCCATTCCAATATCCGAATCCAATGATTCCGCACTGTTCTGATATGAAACGAGATGCACCCGATCTGAAAACTTTCACCAGGCAACGCGTTCGCACATAAAGAGCTTAAAAGCAAAACTGAAGTTTCCTTCCTCGAAGACAGTGTTCTGCCTGCACCGAGGGGCGCGAGGCCAAGGACGAAGCGGCTGCTGGCCGATGGCTTAACTTGCGGTCGCTCACGGTCGCGGTCAAATTACTCTTTACGTTGGTAAGTGGCATCGAGTTGAAGTTTATATTTAACTTGCAGAAAACGGATATTCCCGCATATACAGGTTGCAAGGGAAGCAAGGAAAGGCGTTCGGTGTTGAAGGTAGCCGTCGCATGTTCGAATCCCGGTGGGAGACCATGCGCCAAATTACCTAAGTTGTAGAGGTACACTAAAAACAGCTTTTGTTAAAAGAAGATAGTTAAAATTATGGGTATTCATATTACATGTGGTCTATAGCAGCATTTAATAATAATAAATCGTCATTATTTTGGCGATATTGAGACTAAAGATTCTTCCTTTTAACCCCCAATTAAGACGCTATCTGCGGGGAATTTATTTATAAAATAAAAGGAAGCGAATGTTTTCGCTGTTTGCAGCCACGTATTTCCGAAAAGTTGCAGTTTCTTAAATAGCGTTAAGAAGTTTCCTTATTCCATTCTAATATATTTTGATCAAAATCTAGTTACAGTACCTTAATTATCCTTCATCTTACTGAGGTACTTGCAACGATTGTTATATTTTCGTTTTGATTAACACATTTCCAAAGAAGATTTTTTACATTCTCCACGACAACTTCACGAACTTTTGTAGGCTTTATAATACATGAAAACATAAAAAAGGCTCAGAAGGAAAAAGAAACAGAATATATTAAATAAGCCATTTTCTTCATGAAGCTGTTGTTTTTTTAGAATCAAGTGCCCGACATTCCGCCGATGATCTAATTCAGCCTTAGGTAAAAGTTAAGCTTTCGAAGATGTCACTCCAAAAGGTTAAACAAGAGTCTTTAAGTCCAACCACTTCCAAAATTAAGGACACCTTATCGATAGTGACATTATAGATGCATAAGCATTGAACAGATAATTTCACTACTTACCTACGTTTGATTTTTAACGTCAATCCGTAATAATCAATGATATCTGGACAATATAGCATGACTCCATTCATCTTGAAAATAGTTTTATTTTAGCATACCTATAACCGTAGAGTAACGAATGCTACAACCCCGTAAAACTATTTCTTTGTATTTTTGTGAGCAGCATAAATTATAATTTTGCATTTCAACTTATGTTAGCAAGAAGATAACTAAATAATGTGCATATCCCGGCTATCACCAGTATTTTTCGTCATTTGGAGGATAACTGGTCTGATTTTAATCCATCGGTCTCAAACACGCAATCCATTTATGAAATTGCTTCTTGCGTTTCTTTGCGCGAAATTTTTAATTTCATCCCTGATAAGATTTAATATTTTACTACTCATGGCATGATATTGCCGTGGAAGGACTAAGTAATAAGTATTATTTTGGACAGGATCATGAAATGCCGCTGTAATAAAATCCTGTGAGACATTTTTAGCACTCTCTTCGTGTCCTTTCTCCGCTCCTCATATATTCACGTTCATCGCGAATTTTACGATGGAAAATGTACTTTCTCGAGTTGAGTTAAATGATCCATTTCAACTCATGAAAATAAACCGCAGCTTCAGAAGTTGTTCACTGCAGGGATGGTGTATTGCTTACAAATGTTTAATCTGCTAACATTTATTTCCTAGTATATAGTTCCGTGGATATTAACAGTTATTCTAAGCGTCAGATGGTATAATCTTTTTACTTTCTCCATATACGCAGTATAAAGAAAGTAATGTTTTCATGAAAAAAATCGACTTCGAGATTTCAACTGAGATACATGTTTTGTTGTCCCTATAATTCGTTTTGGCCATCTTCGGAATGATGTCTGTGTGTTATTATAATTATTATGTCTGTGTGTGTGTGATTTTGGGCGCTCTAACGTGAGAACTATTTACCGCATCAATACCAAACATTATATATAGCACTTTGGTAGGTGCCGTTACAGTTGATTAGTTTTTGGAGTAAATCGGTCAACCGGAAGTCCAACTTTATTCTTCGAAGCTCATTTCCGTTTTTGAAAAATATCTCCATAAATATAATATTTAGGTATGTACCTATTAATATAAAAGTTTCAGCAAATGTAATATTATGTTGAGCTCTGGCTGATTTATAAGGTTTTAAAAAGGTTTCCTTCTTTGCTTTTTTACTCCATTTAACTTCTATACATGTTTTCTTTTGTGTTTATTAACAATGTTCGTTAGTCTCTGTTACTTTTTAGTTTCCACAGTTTAAATGTGTGGTCTTTATTTTTATTAATCGTTTGTGTTGTTCTTGTGTTATTTTGCTCTTCGTTCGTATTTTAATTTCGTTTCCATCGTCGATAACAGTGAGTTGGATTCATTTTGTGCTTGTTGTAGACTCAAAAGGCCAATTTTACCGGTTTTTGTCGAACATATCCCGAAAAACATTATTTATCATGTTTGTGACGTAAAAGTTAATCTTATATATATATATAAATGCCTGTATGTGTGTATGTATATTCCACCTAATATCGAAAACTAGACTTCGCACGATGTTCTAACTTTTAACATCATTAAATGTCTTCCCGGGGATGTTCAAGTGGTACTTTAAATTTGCCTAAAGTCCACGGTTCGAGCACAGACGAGTAAAACAGTTTTTTCATAAGAAATACATCCAAAGTTCGTTTTTTTCGTTGTAGGGTTCATTTCTTTTGCAAAGCTGAATTAGAAAGAACAGTCGTAGAAAGTCGAAACTAATATCAAAAGAAGGGAAATAGAATGAAGATTTTTATTTTGGTCGAGAAATATCGCTTTCGATTCAAAATTGCGAGAATTTCGATAAAATATACGAAAATTTTGACTAAATTACCATGTATAAACAAACCAATTCCCTTGACGATATATTTTTTTTTAATTTGAATTTTGTTGACAATTCTGTAGCAACCAAGTTTTATTTATATCAACTTAATTGTTTACCGTATTTTTCGTAAAATGGAATGAGTTTTATGCAGTGGTTTACTGAAAATGGATTTCTATCGATCAATTCAACTATTGCGTATAAATATTCTGGTAAGTTGAGGATGTTCAGAATATATTCTTCTGAATTAAGTGTTAAATCTAATCTATTTGCATTGATGTATATTTAGCAATTAACGGAAATGGAGTTAGCGAAGAACGTAAAGATTTCCCAGATTCGGTGTTTGTTATCTTTGGAGAGTTGAACTGCAAGTTGTAAAGTTGTAGCTAACCTCCAGCATCGTATGATAGACCAAAAAGGTAAAGAAATTTTATTTTGTTACATGCAGAATGTAAAAATTGATTTATTCGTTGCTTTTAAGTGTTTCCACTCCATATTCATTTACTATCCTTTTGTTATTGGTGTTTAATTTTTGTTCCTATTTTGATATTGCGATAACTTTTGTGTTATTTGTCTTCCGTGCATATGTTGCACGTATTAAGATTGAGAAGCAAGTCAGCTCCATAATACACTTACCTTCCGCAAAGTATATTCATCGGTGCTTATTAGAGCGATATATAATTTATTTCTGTCATTTATGTTTGATTCATTAGTACCCCTGTACCTGTCTGAAAATTTCTCTTTAAAGGTGTGGTTCCTATTATCTTTTTGTGATATTACAATATATCATTATATAGCCTCAGTTGGAGATATTTTCATTCAGAGTATTTGAGATTGAATATTGAGTTGGTGCGGCTTTGTAGAATTCATTGTAGCTTACATTTATTGGTATTTGGATTGAAAAGTCTGGTATATGCTATCTATCCAAAATTGTGAATTATGTGTTACGATCATGGTGGTTATGAAATGTAACATCCCCGTTGGAAATCAACGGGCACTTCAGCTAGTATAATATAAATTAATCACAAATACATCTACCAAGTTTAGATTGAGTATGGACTTCGACAATGCTGTCGTACATCATACACATGGAGAATGTGCTGGGCAAATCAGATTTTTTCATTTGAATATCTAAAAAGAGGAAAAAGTCGAGATTGAATGCAATGGATCTCCTTGTTTTATATTTCGACCTATTTACGATACGACCATTTATTTTTACCTGCTAATAAAAGTGAGTTTAAATATTTCTCATTAATTTGTTTCATTTGCGCAGAGATTAGATTACAGATGTTTAAGGAAGCTTCCTTATAAGCGAAGGCTACCAGCGACCTGCCCTGCTTCAATGTATATACCCTTATTCGCATAGTGCGGTGTTAAATTAAGGCTTGCTTTCTATCGGGGACACATACATTTCTTGTCGGGGACACACACACGGAAGCATAGCAGGTAGCCGGAGTGGTAGCAAGGAAGTAAGCGGGTTTACATCTCGTGCATGTGCAGTCATCGACAGTTCTTTTGAAGTTACGGTGAAACCATTATTTTCATATCATTAATAGTTTTCGCATCCATTCTTAATTGCGGAACGAATTCTTAAATTTAAATTTTGAAACTCATTTACCGAAAGAACATTTGAAGACAATTCTCAGAATCTGATAGAGATTATGGTAATCACCGAAAACCATAAGATCGTGATTCACACGATGAACATGGCACTCGCGTGCTTTTGTTAAAACAAAAACCAGTGTATAGCAGAACTATCAAGATTAAAGAGCTATTCTCCTCTATGACTGGCCATCATAAGCTCCTAAAAGCGACCAACTGAGCGTCACTGTGTGTACAGCTTTTCGCTAGGTAATCAGCAAGGAAACAAGCGATCAGCGTGAATGCCATGTTTCGATGTGTTTTCACCCTAAAGAGAGTGAAAGGGAGCATGTGAATCCAGAAGAGCTAAAATTCTAATTTTCAGAATTTCGAATCTTCCAGGTACGAGTGGAACCCTTATGCATTTTCTATCGGAAAGGGCGTAGTTTTGGAGCCCATGGGAAGGCGAGGAGATAGAATCAGATGAAAGGGTATCAGCGAGGGCTCAAAGGGAAGCGCTTGGAGATATTAAGGTCGTTACATATGACAAATTCGCGGAGAGAAAGCGAAATCCGGGAGAAAGCAGCGGAAAAGGCGTGGCTGATGAATTATTTCTCCCCCCACCGCGTTTGCGGTCTAATCGAGTTCATATCTTCAGCGTGATAATTAAATTCCCATCACGCCAGGTACCCTAACGGAGGTGGGGATGCATTAAAGCATTATTATCAATCTTCGCGGGGGATCCATCCGTGATTTCAAACAGCATTGCCGTTAATATGAGGGACAGTGAGATGTTTCCGTCGGAGATGAATTGCGTTCAGAATTGGCATGGGGAGAAATTTTGCTATTATTACTCATAATTTTCGGGAATACAGAATAATTCGTAGATTAACATCCTGTTCCCATAGCACTTACTTCGAATCTGTGTTTACGACAGCTAAATATAAATATATGTATAGGCCATTTTCTTATTAAATCTTTCGGAAAAACAAGCTTATGTTCATTTTGGATAGTTACTTATTGATTTTGAATACAGCTTTTTGCGTTTTCGATAAGGAAGTAGTTTTTTTAATCTAAATTTGTAAATAGATCTAGGCTATCAATAATGAAATCCTCCAAAGAGGTAGGCGAAGCCATATAAAATCAGAATTTTTACCTTCATATCTTTAGTATATTATGAAGAAGAAATATTTGGTACTTTTTCCACAGTATTTAGTAAAATACTGTGGAAAGAGTACAAAATCTTTCTTCTTCATCATGACGTATTTCCACAAGACATCGCCAGAGACGAAGAAGTTGTCCGTTTCTTTATGTATAATATTTATGGGAGATACCATAGAAATTTTAAAATTCCAAATAAATTTTCCAGAAGACAGAGAGAGAGAAGTTTAATATATAGTGAATATTATATAACCTTAAAATCGTTGTAAGCATGTAATGAAATTGTGAATAAATTATAAACACTCATTGCGTCTAGTACATTGTAAGGGAGCCAACGAAATTGCTTCACATAAATAGCTTGATGAGAAGAGAAATAACGGCTGAGGCGGGAAGAGAAGGCATATATGCAAATGAGGTATTCGTTCTGGGATATTAGAATGCGTCCAACATCAAGTAAGACATAAACACGCCATGATGCGTACCAGCCGTGGTCATGGTCTTTGCTTCATGAGATGCAGGCATGTTCCGTACATGTTAAGAAGGTTATTCCCTCCTCAGTTAATTCAGTTTCACAACTTGGCAACTCCTCCATCGTATATATTCCTCGGAAATACCTTTTTCTGCAGACCATTTTGTAGTCGCTTGTAGTTGAAAGGACATTCTAATTATATTTTTTACCTCCTGCAGAGCTAACTTTCCCAAATGAGGCAGTTCTTGGAGGAGTCGGATCTTCTGATGAATAAAAAAGCCACGTTGGCACTTGAATCAGCGAGCCTACATTTTCTCGGTGATAAAAAAGAACATAGCAACGGAATACTAATGATCCATTTTGTTCTAACGCAGACGTAGGAGTTTGCTTGGAGTGAACCTACTTCTGACGCTACTGCTCCGAGTATCTTCGAGGTATACAACTTGACGAATTTTCAAATTAATCAGTTATGAAACTAGATAAAAGATTCATAATATTGACATCATAGTAAAGAAAAGTCGGAGAATGTTACTTTTAATTAGGGTTTCCTTATTTTCAGAATTTTAGGACGATTAGGAATCGATTATCAGGATCACTTTATTCATCTATCCCATAAAATTTTGATCGATAACGAACATAGTGGACTATCATGATTTTGATTTATCAATTATCAGCAAACTGTGCTAATGGCAGATCGAGTTCAGTGCTGCAAATGGTTTACTTTAAATCAGTTCAGACAATTCTGATCTATTTTCACACCATTGCTGGGTTGGTTGGAAGAATTTTCAAAATTTCCGCGAATTTTCTTTTAGATTTTTTCTTGAGAGCGAGATTGACAATGAAAGTCTAGCTTAAATTTTTACTTTCCCCATATACGAAGTATAGAGAAAGTATTGTTTTCATGAAAAAATTTGACTTTGAGATTTCAACGGAAATACATGCTTGGGGTCCCTAGAACACGTTTTAACCATTTTCGGAATGATGTCTGTGTGCATGTGTGTGTGTATGTGTGATAGTGGGCGCTCTAACGTAAAAACTATTGGTCGTATCAATACCAAACTACATATATAGTACTGTGGTGTGTGCTGTCAGAGTTGATTAGATTTTGGAGTGAATCAGTTTACCGGAAGTAGAGCTTCATTCATCAAATCTCATTTCCGGTTTTCACAAATTTTCCCGTAAATATGATATATAGGTATATTGTATTCCCTATAAAAGTTTTAGATAATGTGATTTACTATAACTTTTGTATTTAACATATTTTTGTATCACCGGTTGATTAGGAGTTATTCGTGAAATACCGATAAACCGGAAGTAGCTGTTATGTACTTTGTGGGCGCTCTAACATGAAAACCATTCGTTTTATCAACACCAAATTTGATATATTGTAATTTGGTTGGTGTCGTTAGAGTTGATTAGTTTTTGGAGTAAATCGGTTAAACGGAAGTCGAGCTTCATCCTTCAAAGCTCATTTCCGGTTTTCAAAATATCTCCATAAATATCATATTTAGGTGTAAACTATTAAATAAAAAGTTTTAGAAAATTGAATTTACTATAACCTTTGTTTGAAACATATTTTTGTACCACTGATTGTGTAGGAGTTATTTGTGAAATACTGATAAACTGGAAGTTGCTGATTATGTACGTTGTGGGCACTGGGGCGAAAGGCCATTTCATCGTTTTTCATCGTACATGTCCCGAAAAACATTATTTATAACTAGCTGAAGTGCCCGTTGATTCTCAACGGGGAATATAAAAGTAGATTAAATTCAAGTTGCCGGTCGTGCAATGCGTAAATTGCCTTTATAATACAGTCTAAAATCCCAAGCTATTCTTGCTGTACAGGAAAGTTCATGAGCTCGGCTCAACAATCGCATTGATCGTGAGGAGGATTGGCTGTTTACAATCTCAACAATTTTGGATAATTCACGCGTATTTTATCAAAATTCTCCAAATTTCGATTTGAAAACAATATTCCACGATCAAAATTAGAACATTCATTTAATTTCCGTTCTTTTGCTTCTTGTTTCGACTCCCCACGACTATTCTTCTGTTTTAATTCTTCAAAAGAAATATAGCCTGCTACCGATTAAAGTGAAGATTAGATTTATTCTTTATGTAAACCCATCTGAGCGATCTTGGTTCGAAACCAGCAAAATTATCGAATAAAATTGAGACAGTACGTCCTTCCTGGTCCCAGAAAACACGTACGCAGAATTTGACGCGAATCTGGCAAACGGTTTGTACTAAAATCGAAGACACACAATCTCCTGACTGTAATTACGTACCTGCAATTGCTGGTTACCTTCTTACAGAAAATTTCTCGTTATCCATGTAATATATCGTACTCTTCAATCATCAGCTTTATGGGCCTAAAGTCCACGAGTATTTTTACAGGATAAAGCATGAGCTCGGATTCAACAATGGGATCGGTCGTCAGGGGGATGAGTTGTTTACAGCCTCGAATTTTCACGAACGTTTTGTATATTTTACCAATATTCTCGCAAATTCTAATCGAAAGTAAGATTCCACGACCAAAATAAGAATCTTTATTCAATTTTCATTCTTTCGGTGTTCGTCTCGACTCTGTACGACTATTTCTTCTAATTTAATTCTTCAAAAGAAATAAAGCCTGCAACCGATAAAAGTGAAGCTTACGTGTATTCCTTATGAAAATCTATCTGAGCGATCTTGGTTCGAACCCAGCAAAATTCTTGAATAAAAATGCGACAGTACTTCCTTCCTGATGTCAGAGGACACGTATGCAAAGTTTGAGACAAATCGGGCAAACGGTGTGGCCTCCAATCCAAGACAAACAAACCCACAAACACACAAACAAACAAACCCACAGAATTTCTGCTTTATATATATAGATGTTTGTGACGTAAAAGATAATATGATATAAATTAATCACTTATCTCCCAAGTTTAGATTGAATATAGAGTTCGAAAATACTGTCGTAGATAAATATTTACATCTTATATATGGAGAAAGTCATGTGCTGGCCACATCAGATTTTTTCTTATCTTTTAGCTATTACTATCGGTAGGTTTGCGCAAGTTTTTCATCCCCCCTTCCTTGTGTGTTTATCCTGCAGTGGATTTTTTCCCCTTAGAATCTCTTAGGTTTCTTACATCCACAATTCTTCTAATTATTTCTACTTCTTATTTTATATTTAATGATAATGGGTTAGATGGAAGAAGAGACTTTTAAGTCTCAATCTCGCCCTAATAAAAACAATATATTATTATTATTATGCTTCTTGGATAGATGAAAATACAGTACGAATACATTAGAAAATAAGACAACAGAAAAAATGTTCTATATTTCTAGCATTTATTTCCATTACAAGGAAGTACCTGATTTCCTTCCATCCAGGAAAGCGATCAAAGAAGCAATTCTACCGCCACTAAAGAAATAAGGAAGAATATATCAGTATTCCAAATGTTCCAACTTTTTGCAAATGAGGTTCTTCAGCGTTACATCTCTTTTGTATCATTTGATTTCCTAACATATTTTTAGTGGCAAAGCGCTGTTTCTCACCCCATCTCTGTTTTCTCAGAGACTATCTCTGCAACCCATTTCTCATGTTTTATTTGTTTTCGAGAGGAATCTCCTTCCGCTATTTTTACAGCCTCTCCAACGTTATTTTCCTCCATTCATCCCTTTCGATCCTAACTTTTGCTCTTCGGAGAATTCATCGCACTATCCTAGGCCACTCGTGTTCTGTACAATCCTCTGAAAAACTGCGGATAAACAAGACAAGAAATATGTCCTGAGGAACGAAGTTTCGCGTGAAACTTCTCTATATCATATTTCTGTGTTATATTCTCAATGTCAAAGCTTACGTGATGTAAGTGAAAGATCACATCGATATCCGAGCTCTTTATTTTTGAATTTCTATGAATAGCAAAAGGGTTGATGCCTTTTCTAGCGTATCATTGTCACAGATAGGTGCAGAGGCGATTTGATTTTAAATACGACATTCCTAGATTTTGTTTGGCTGATATCTACGGTTTTTAGTTCGCCAACGTATCGAATTGTACTCTAAAAATAATTACTTGCCTAAGAATAACTATGACGCTTGAGAAATATTTTCGAGACATCCATTGGCCCGAGCGTCAAATGAACAAACCATTGATTTTGTACATGATGGTTGATTCCACGAACTACGGCTAAGGCATTTCGAGCATATCTTTTATTGGTTCAAATAACATTCTATATATTTTATAGTAAATTGAAAGTAGAAAAAACAGTAAAGGTGCAAGATACCGTAGGCTAGAGAATGAATAATACAGCTGATGATAAAAAATTAACAAAAAATTCATTTTTTTTGGAATATAAAAGAAAAACACTTGAGCACTGAGAATAGAGTTTTTGACTTAAGTTGATGTATGCCATATTGAAGTCCGATACTGTTACTTGAAATTATATTACTTGACCAATTTAAAGATTTCGATTATCATCCTAAGTCAATCTCGTCCATGTTTTTTTATTTTGCCAATACTTATACATTCAAAAGAGCGTCATTTAGTTTGCTTATATTGACCATTTACTTATCTGAATATACCTTAATCATTAAAAAATCGTAAAAGAAATAGTAAGAAAGGAAAGAATAATATGGAATAATTTAAATTGATCTTATGATTGCCATGGGTGATGCATCTAACATTTAGAAAATATAGTTATAGCCTTAAAATTAGTCAAATTCTGTTATCACTGAAAGACAATTGAAAATAATGAAATTAGGGTAACCCATTCTAGGTTGATTTGAAAACATCACCATAATTTCAACCGCATTTGGAATTTATTTCGACCATTATATTTTTTTAAATATTTAGGATCACACTCAAAGTTAAACCTGTTCGTTAAATTAAGGTTTCTCATTTTGGTGTTTCAAATACAGTAGTCTTTACCTTATGCAATAAATCTTGATTAGCACTTGAGCGGAGCTAATTCAGTGTGGCATTGTAATTGATGTTTATTTCGCTCTATCCGGATACTTGCGCGAAACGAGTGAAATATAAATGAGAACGAGGAACGGTTGGAATCCTTCCTCAGGGTTCAATCAGCGAAACCTACCCAAATTATTTTTTTACGACTGAATAAAGAACTCTTATACATCACCAAATTAATCCATTCGGATTTTTAAAAGTCTACGTTCCAAATCCTAAACCAGTATAGCAGCAATTTGTTAAAAGGTTTTCAAATCGTATTTACAACCACTTTTCGTAAGTGAGATCATTTTTTCCATATGCGATCTTGCCATGTCTTTATCGGTCTATGTAAGGTGAGATAAGCTATCTATAGCACTGTAAGAAAGACTTAGTATTGATTTATATACTGTGTACCTAAAGACCCTTAAAAGAGTACTAAACATCATTTTATGTGGCTGTGTTTAACAAAGATTTTAAGATTTATGCTATGTTAAAATTCATACTTGGAATTATCATTTTTTGGCAATTATTATTTTATGGATCGTAGAATGTGTTTGTATTACAAGGGTTCTTGGTTGGTTACAGAGGTGTCACCTAGCACAAGTCAAACAACGGCAATAAATAATAAACAAATAAATATTGATTATAAATAGAAGTCTCTAATAGTTTCAATAAAAATTACGTTCTAAAATGTATAATAATAGGCAAGTTATTCCAAAAACTACACAATATCCAGTTCATATCTGTAAAGTTAATAAAAAATATGCTGATTTCTGTTGCTACAACAACAGTGTTTCCTCTAGCAATATCTTTCTAAAGCTAAGGGAAGGTAGTAAACTTAAGAATTTAATCCTCCATTGTTCAACACAACTGTTTTGAATGCAAGTACTCGTTTCCTAATAAATATAGTATCATAGACAGAGAATAATTCTTCTATTTTTTCTTGCCTGAATATTACTACTGTTGAATTCGGATATTAATCGAGGAAGATCAATGTTGAAAATGAATTGATAAATTGAGTAGGAAAACTAAGCTGACAAATTGGTATTTTATTATTTTCCTTTCTATCGCCTCTAGAAGTTATTTCTGAGGCGCAATAGACACTTTCCGCGAAATCAGGTAATGGTTTCGTCCCCTGGCCAGAGAAAACAATGAATTTCTAACAGTTTTCTTGGAAAATCAAAGACAAATATAAATATTTACAGCTATGCCACAGGTAAATAGATTTTTTCGGTACAGCGGTAAAGAAAAACACAGAGGCTTGGGGATGTATCGTAGAGATTACTACGAAGTTAACCTCGGTAACCAGCTATACGAACGTGATGGAACTTGACAGAAAAACTAAATTAATAGAATCGTAATGGCAACAGAGACTAATTAAAAGAACACTGCCTTGGGGATGAATACAAACAACGTTTTGTTAGGAACAGATGTTGAACAGAGCGGGGAATTGATTTTTTCTTGATTGAGTGGGATCAAATGTAAATAGGGAAAATGGAAGAATAATTTAATAGGAGATTGATTGTTCCACGAGGAAAATACTTACGTAAAGGGAAGCAAAGCTACTGAAGAACTTCTTTGGATCAGACCACATTTTTAACAACGAAAAACTTAAACAAAATACACCTAGAATAAAGAAGCCTGATAACTTCTCCACATAAACACAACCAAATTTTATGAAATTCCTTACAAACATGATGGTTACAGAATAGAAAAATTTGAATGATTCACATCTATGTATGTATAAAGTTGAAGTATGTACTAGACAAAATATGCGAACATGAGAATTTTTTAATGGAAATTTGTAGAGGATAACAAATAACTGTCGAGAGCGTGGAAATTATTTGAATGTATATAGCTATGTCCACACTTGTGCAAATTTCTATTCGACACACTCATGCGTCATACCGCACGGTATGATAATGGAGAGGCATGCAATAGCGCATGCCTCTCGCAAGTTTGCTGGACCTCTTTTTCATGACGCATGCATCAGCGCACGTAAATGCAACCAGTTAGAGTTTCGTTTAAAATTCTGTGCGTCTTTCCAGTGATTTCGATATCAGTTTATTTAGTTTATAAATAAAATCGACTGAGGCAGTATTGATATTGAGGAAAGTCATTACGAATGATTTAAAATGGTATTCACTTCTTCGCTAGTTTCATTGGAATAATTGAACGATCATTTTCAGGTCCGCAAAAACAAACACATATGTTATAAAATAAATAAAACAAATACATAACTTTGTTTATAAATACATAATATTAAATATCAGTAAATGACATCTCCGCCATAAAGTGTGACCCCACTAAAGCAGATCATTGCTGTGTTAAATTCATTTCAAATCGAGTACCTTAAGAGCGATAAACTTACATCGCGCAAAAACGTATTTAGTGCCCTATGGTTATATAAACATGTAAATAAATTCAACAGTGGATACAATTATATATTCGTGCAAGAGCCGAATTTTTCTGCGCACTTTTTCATGCTGAGCACAAGGCCCCTCTTCTTAAACTCGAGGGAGGGCTCCCCTTATCAGTTCTCCCGTGGCAAAGAAGCGTCATTGTCATAAATCGGCTGGAAAATTCCTCACATGCTCATTCAACAATTCCTTGTCAATTCTCTCTTACTAAACTACCGATGCCTCAATTACTGTAATTTCATAGCTACTTCTTTTCATTGTGTACCAGTACCTGCTGCATTTCCCACCCTAGGCTTTTGTTCGACTCTGTTACTTTTCTCAGTTTTTTAAATAAAATTAGGTACCCCGGCTTATAATGGGGTCGGCTTACATGCGAGTATAAAATGTATATTCTTTCACAAATACTGCTAGTAAGACTATTGAAATATCGGCTATTCGGTTTACATATAAGTGAAAATATTAAATCTGGAGGGTAAAACTCCATATATTGATTTGTGTTTCGGTTGCCTCAGTGAGGATCTCCGTTCGAGCCCCAGCCAAGACACTATTTTTCACTTCTTGTACAACCTCAATATTATATCTTCATATTCATCTCTGTGTAGAATTGATTAAAAGAAATGTATTTTCACTTGAACAATTTTATTGAAAAAGGAAGCATCAATCTTAGTTTTTAATATTTTTAAGTGAGAGTGTATGTCCGTTTTTCTTCCCCAAGAAAATAAACATTTTGGTTATGATCTTTCTAAACTCATAGAGCAAAAGCATAATTCAATTCTCATGCAAGTGACCTCCAGAGTAACTTCTGCGGCTCGAATATTATATTTATTTCATCATAACTCAGGATGATCCACTCTCTGCTGAGTCAGAAAATTAAATGCGTAACTTCCCATTGCTACATAAAACGCAAAGGCATTATTTCACTCTAAAGACGGTGTAAACCGCATCACGCATCAGTGTAATTCAATTAGTGAAACCGAAAGACTTCTGCAACTATTAATATCTCTAAGAATTTGAAGCCCAATCGATATAAAGATTTTACCATCTTAATTATACAGTAATAAATAGTTTTGTCTCGAAAAGGGATGAGTCGTTTGAGCTCTCTTTTCCCCTGATTAGTTTGAGGGACCTGACCACAGATACGAATATTCCATTGCGCAATTAAACCGAATGTTTCAGCCTGCTTTTCTGGTGGCTATTCTATCCCTATGGGTAGTAGATAAGGGGTGACGTGGAGGTGGATTTCGCAAACAAGAAACATAGGAATGCTTCGCGTGTAGTCATGTTTTTGGCCTTCATTTTCAGTACTTCACGTGCAACCGAGTTGTTCACATCGAAAACGTATCTTTCAGAGGACTTACCTATATTGGCAAAGTGCAAGTGTGTTTCGTGCTCTATCACCAAGAAATTGTACTTCCAGTTTTTCTTGCTGAACATACAAGAATTTAAGTCAGCTTAGGAAGTGCTGCGGAAAATAATTCGAGTGTCGCGCAATTGCCCTAAGAAATATTGTGGAATTGTGACTGCAGTGCTTATTCATAAAATGTCATTAATTTTCTGTCTTTAATTTTCAAAGTACACTTATTTCACTCAGTTAACGGAGAGTGTTAGACGAAAGAATATACGTGTTAAGAGGTGTTGCTTTTGTGAGCGAAAATGGATACAGTGAGGTTGAGCAATTACTTGGCAAATTACTTTTTTCGTCACCAGTGGTCATCAGATATGTTGTAATGTATTCGCTCAAAATAAAGTTTTGTAAGGAGTGCGATGATTTGTTATTTAAAGCGTTATTTGAGGAAATCTAAAGAGGTAAGAAAATACAATCAATTGCTTCTATGCGATGTACTTCATGCCGTATTTTTTAAACGAATTGCAATTTTTTTACTGTAAATTTATCAAGTGACTGATTATATTTCTCACCGCAAAATACGGAAATTCTAACGTTCCAGTAATTCGCTTTTTATTGAATCAATTGTTATTAAAAAAAGACCTTAAATTAAATAATGCATTAGCTGATATAATGACGATATGCAGATTTGATCTAATCACATGACGGCTCATGAAAAAAAGTAATTCTTTAGAATCGAAGAGTATTTTCGGCTGAAACATTCGAACTTAAATTACTCATACCTGTTGTATAGTTTTATCTAGAGAAACGACTGTAAGCTATTGATTTTAACTTGAGCATAATAGTTGTTTATATAAATGTGGCTGTGATGGAGTCAAACTGCTATTCTTTTGATTATATATCCGCACTATGTAAGTAAAACATTGCGTCCAGAAAGCATTATTATTAAAAGTAAGATTTTTAAATACATCCTTTTTTTCTTTTTTAATTAAAGTTGATTATAATGAATGTAGACTTTAATTTGACAGTACTACGAAAGTCATTTTTCGGCTATTTACTTGATATTTAATTAGGAAGCTTTGATTTAAACCATTAACTCTGGTGAGCGATATAATTTAAAACAAGATTTTCAAATACATCTTTTTGTTCTTTTAAATGAAATATGGTTGTAATTAAATAGGTTTTATTTTGATTACTATCACGACTACTTAAATCGTTTTCTTGCTATTTTCTTGATTGTAAAAAATTTTGAAATAAACTTTTGATTTTAGAAAATTTTTATGTAAACTATTATTTCCGAAAAGATGTGTTATTTAAAAAACGAATTTTAAATCCATTTAATTTTCATTGAAATGAAAGTGGACTATAATGTAAGTAGATTTTATTTTGACATGAAACACTAAATTCAAAGTGCTATTTTTGGCACAATATATTATTTAACTATCTTACTCTCAATACAAGGTATAGTAATTGTACCAAGAATCTTAAATAAAACGTGAATTGGTAAAAAGAAAAGAGCTATCGGCAAATAAAGTAATATAAAAAATAAAGAATAAATTAATATTTACTAGAAAAGTCAGGGAAAACAGGTTAAGGTCAACGTGAGCCTTTCTTGGCTCATCTGTTAGTATCTGGTTTTCAAAATTGTATGGTATACTTATATAAATATTATATAGACTGATTTAAACTATATATAGGTACAAAATATTACACAAGGCATAGAATGTGTGATAACATTTAATATTTTTTGTTCCAAATTTAAAAGAAGTCACTTAAAAATTATCCTTAAGTCTCAATTTATAGACAAACTCTATCTTTGGAGCTACAGCCCTATGTGAGCTTCCACCCCGATCAGCCTCCTCTTCTCTGTCATCTGACTTTCATCTTCTTCATGTCGTTTATGAAATAGCCATCTCAATGTGGACCTTCCTATCCATCTAGTGACATCAGTCTCCCTTATATCACCTTATTCAGCATAGCTGTTTCAAGCATCCTTTCCACATGGTCCAAACATTATATTCTCAAAGATTTTGTGAACTTAACTACATCTTTCCCAATTCATTATTGTCTTTAACTCCTCTTTGGTTCTCCTTTGCCATAATCCATTCTCAATAATAGATCGGTATATTCTCTGCAATTGCTTTCAAATCTTACCAGGGCCATACTCTTGTGTGATTGTGAGTGTCCATTTTTATGCTCCATAGGTTACTACTGGTCTGGTAATTGCATTATATATTTGTGTTTAAGTGTTTCTGTTTATGAACTTCCTCTTGAGTATCTTCATATTTGCAAAGTAAGTTTTATTCCTTGCTTGTATTCTTTCATTTATTCATATTATGCTTTTTGTAAGCTATATATTCAAGATATTTAAACTCTTCCACACTATCAAATCTTATCTGTTTTATCTCCAAACCCTGGGTGACTATAGGTTTGCCAGAGAAGTTCATAAGCAGATATTTAGGTTTGCTGGTATTAAGTATCAATCCCATTTTGCTTGCTTCTTTCTATTTATTTGTTAAATATTGTTCCTCTTTGATCTAATTTTTCTTCAGCATTGTCTAATCCTAGAATATCCTTGCTTTATCCCAGTGCTGAATTCAAATTCATTTTAGTATGTATTTTTACTTTAGTCATGCTCTTCTTCAATGACTTTTGAATCAATAGAATTATTTTCGATGGAATTTCCATGTCCTCCATTGCTTCTCAGAGTTTGATCCTGTTTATACAATCAAATGCTTGCATAAAATCTACAATAGCATATGCAGTTGAACATTATGATCATAGCATTTATCTAAAATTTGTCTGAATATAAATAGTTGGTCTATTGTACTTCTATTGGATCTACTCCCACAAAGAGAATCTCCAATTATCCTCCCAGTTACTACTTTCAGCCTTTCTTTTATGATGATTACATATACTATATTTAACAGTATTTTCCATCTATATTTCTGGTGAACCAGTTTATTTCCCTTTCTATATATTGGGCTTAGGATTTCCATGCTCTATCCTTCTGGCTTTTTTCTGCTTCCTATATTATACAACTAAGTTTATGTATAGCATCACTCATTATATCTCCTCCATATTTTACTAGCTCTGCTGCAATATTTTCTTCCCTGGGTCTTTATTATTTTTTAACTTTTGTATGCATTGTGCAATTTCCAGCCTAGTGGGTTTAATTCTGAGCAAGTTTGATTTGATTGATTATATATTTGATTCTTTCCTTAGCCTGTCATTTTCCTCAGTTGTTACTCTCTCCTTATCTTCCCTACAGAGAAGTTCTTTGAAATGTTCTACTAATCTTTCCAGAACTTTATTCTCTTCTTGGACTACATTTCCCTCCGTATTTTTAAATCCTTCCATTATTGGTTGGCATCCTCTTTTAACCTTTTCTAAAACTTAGTAGAACTATCTCTGTTTATTCTGTTTGCTGTATTCTTCTATATTCTCTAGCTTTTCTCCATTTTCTCCTTTTTTCTTGCATATTCTATTTGTTTCCTTCCTCATTTCTTGGTATCTTTCAGTGCCGTTCTGGTTTCTTTCCTTATCATGCTTTCTCTAGCTTTATTCTTCTCCTGTATAATTTGGGCACACTCGTTGTTTAACCAATCAGCATGTATAATTCTCTTGTTTCTTCCGACAGTTTCTTCCACAGCTTCTTTGATTGTTTTCTCTTTTTTTCTAATTCTTTTTCTAAGGTAATTTTATAAGTTTTTTCATCTGCTGTTGGTTTGCATTTTCCTAGCTAATCCTTTTAGATTTTGCTTCGGGTCTTCCTAGTCTTCATTTAACTAATCTGTGTCCCATATTCTCTTAACTATATCTGGACCTTTTTCTGTTGTAATTATTCTCTCCCTTAACTTTGCTTTAAATAGTTAATGATCCGAGTCACAGTTTGGCCATTTGCAGCTTCTTATGTCTATTTCTAATTTATCCATTATTCCTCATCTTTCACAGCTTTTCCTCGGCTGAGATTTCGCTTGAAATTGCGTCACTCCCTGCAACGTCTAACTAATTATTCTTCCATCACTTTTTCTATTAATAAAATTTTATAAAAATAATTGTATCATATTTTTTTACCGTTAATGCTCTTCGATAGTTGAATAAAGTAGACCGAATGGTATGAAAGCAATTCTTTGGTTCCATTTTCGTACATTAAGATATTTCCAATTTTTTCTTGTGCAATAGCATCAAAAATATTTACTTCAACATTAAAGAAGCTCTGTTCAAATCGATGATTATTAAAGACTGAGAAACTTCACCTCTCTGAATCCAACCCTTTACCCCCGCGTCTTTATGGACTTCCAAAAAATACATAAGGAAGACATCCTTATCCTCCCAATGGTTTCTAACATTTCTTCCCTGCGTCATAAGCTGGCCACTGAATTTAATCATTTAATTGCAAATTTATATGACTTTCTGCCATTGTGTGCAAAACTCAGTGGAATTTGCGCGTAAAAGTGAAAGACTTGAAATTACCTTACAATGCAAAACTCTTTCGATGTTTATAACTCATTTACCAGAGTTCCTTGTGTAGAGTCTGTTGTTGTGTTGGAAAGGTTACTAAAAAGGAACAATGCGGATGAAGTAGTAACTAGTAACCTGTTGTCGTTGGCGAATGTGTGTTTAAAGAAATCTTTTTTTCAGTTCCAATGTGGTTTTTACGAACAAAAAGATGGTCTTGCCCTGTTTTAGCTAACATTTTCATGGACTCCATAAAAGAGAAATTTTTTTATTCAAATTTCCATTTGATAAAATTTATTTTATGCTGGTTTCGGTACGTTGATGTCATCTTTTGTTTTTGGGCCGGGAAAAACCGACAACTCTCTTCCTTCGTCTCTATCCTGGATTGTATCCATCCTGGTATTTCATTTTCCCATGAAATTGAAACTAATAACACCTTGAACTTTCTTAACCTCACCCTACGTCTAGTTAATCAAAAATTCGAATTAAATGTTTATATTTATATTATTATACAGACCATCAACTTATATTAACAGTGCCATCCCCTTTACTTCCAATCACCACTACTCACATAAGCTAACCGCTTTTCACTGCCTTATCCACAGATTATTTAATATTTTCTTTATCTACTATAAACTTTCTTCGCGAGCTTAAAACTATTAAAGAAATACCTGTTGCAAATGGTTATTATAATGGTTCAACCGAAAGAAAGACGCATAATCGACAATCGACTTTTTCCTCTTGCATCCTAATCTCAGATGGATTCCCCACGACGCGTCACGACGTGTTGACGATCCGTTTGAAGGTAATATTTCGTACAAACTTGCCAATCTCTTCACAATATTCAATACTGTGCCAGTTTTTAGAAATAAAAACAACTTAAGGAAATTTTTATGTCTTCAGAAAGACAATGTAGAACCTTTTTATAAATGCGACGTCTATAAATTAATTTGCGATACTTGCAAATCTCTCTACATCCGTCGTACTTCCCTAAATTTTAATGTTCGCATTAAAGAGCAGTTCAATGCATTCATAAATGCTTCATCTTATTCCCACTTTGCGAAATCCCTTAACGTAAACAAATATTCCAGCAGTTTTTCGCCCGACATTTTCCATTTTGAAGATAATGATAAACGCATTCGAACAATTAGAGATTATTCGATACTTTCTATCCTCTAGCTGCTCTCTCACAGAGATTATTCGATACTTTGTATAAACCTAATTGCTCTCTCAGTAATTAATATCTTTTTCAAACCCCTCTCCTCAACCTCAACACTGTCAATAGCTTCATTTCAGCTGGAATAGCTTCTCGGAAACTAATATTTTTCTTTGAAATAACTGGTTCTATTATTCGTCACAACTTGTAAAAAGTTTGCTTAGAGATGCGTATAAAATTCCGGAATACGTTTACATCATGCTGAAGTTCTCTGAGTAGTCCAATATTTCGATTTCTGTAAAACTGCTTTGTCCACAGGTCCCGTTGCTTTTTTCTTTTACGTGCATTTTTTTAAAACACACCTGCACAAATGGCTATCACACTTGCCGATTCTCTATCCATCATGACGCACAGTAGATAATGCAGTGTGGACAACAAATGAAATGCCTCATGAGGCATGCCCGAAAGGCATGCGCAACGCATGTTGAAAGGGAAAGGGAAGAGGAAAGCGCACAAGTGTAGACATACCATAAGAATGATAAAATGAAACATGAAGCCTCGCTTATCAAAATTTCTGAATAAATGGATAATTTAATTGCTAAAAATCTTAATTTTGAGAAATAGAATGTTAGATAGTATTTTAGAATGAAAGAAACGATTTTATATAAAAATTTCTATACCTCAAATACCAAATATAGCCTCAACAGGTTTCAATTGGGGCCCCTATATTAAGCGGATTGTATTACCGTAGTCTAAATAATCATTATATTACAATTATAGCTTTTATAATTGCTCATTTATATTGTATTTTGTATTATCATGTTAAGTTACTCTACTTTCATACTTTTTGTCAAACATTTTTAAGAATTTTATATTTAACAATTCCTGTGGTTTCTCGATATTAGCAGTCCAAATATATCCTTCAGTGACAGAAACTGGTTTTGCCCCTTATTTTAGCTCAGCTTTGAATTTTGTTGATCCATAAAGCTTTAAATTTTCTATAAAGTAAAATCAATACTAACTGTAACTACACTGAACTAAAACTGAGTCCAGAAAACGGTTAAAAGCTCTTCCTCATTCAAAACTATTCGTAAAGTGGATTACTCATTATCCGAAGTACCACTGAATATGCAGAGTGAACGGTATAGAAATATAGGAAGAATGTATAAACATTTCATGTTACAGCCAAGATACCCCAAGTGGAAGGGATCTTTAGCAACATCTTAGTTTGAGGAGGCGAAGAGGAAGAGAGGTCAAGAGAAATTCGGTAAAAGAGAATAAATCTGGATAACAGGAACAGGAAAGTGCTCGGATTCGAACCTTCTGCCACATAAGACGCTGAACTGATGAAAAGAAGGTTGAGAGATTAAGGAGACAAGGACAGAAACGATGCTGCCGAGATTAAACTGGAAATATACGCCGCTCTCATATTTTCCCATCAAATATGATTATGTAGGTTTTCGACCTAAAATATGCAAATGATATGTAGGATATCACTTTGAATGCAAAACTTTTATTTTTTGAATTAATATTTATAGAATAGAATTTTAAGACAAAGCTGTTGAAGATAGTGGATGCAAATTTGCTGTATTTATATCTCAATTCACGTGCATTTAAGGCGATTCCAAGGAATTTTTTGGAAATGATTATTCATCTATCGTATAAAATTGCAAAATATTTTCTCATTTCATTCTTCTACATATTATTTTTAATTGTTGTACGCCCTACCATTTTAAGTGTATTGGGTGGATAGGATTTTTAATGTATACGATTTCAACTCTCAAAGTGGATTTTTAGATTTAGCGAATCCTTTACAAACAATAGGTTTCAGCAACAATTGAATAGATTCGTTTTACTTTAATAATAATTTTACGATAAACTTTGATTCATTTAAATTTTTTTTGCGGCGTGATTTGTGTAAGAATGAATTAATGTTCGTTTTCCCTTCGGAATTTCTAAAATGCACAGTTTTACTTGCTAAATAAATTATAACCCTTTTGATCGGGATATAATGACTATAAAAGCCCCCTTTATAGAAGTGAAAAGGTCCTGACTCAGTATTTTGGTGGTTAGAAACCTGTCCGGAAAGTGGGGACCTGGGTTCATGTCCTATACAAGCAACTATCTTTCGCTTCTTGTGCAACACTTTGTGCTTCAAGCATAAAAATGTTTCAAAACCATACGATTATTTGTTTGAACGAACTCGTGGGCTAAAGATGATTTTTAGGAATCAAATTTGTATTCATGTGTTTTCTCCAGGAGTTAATCAATCACATTATATATCCATTTAATATTCATAGAATACTTATGATTTATTGAGTAGGTAAGGAAAAGCTGTCATAATGTGAAAGTAATTGATTCTAAGGTCTAAAATACGATTGTATCGATGAGTACTGATATTAATTCTCCATAATGTAAATTAAGATTAAATTAGTGAGAATTACCGTCGTTAGATTACTCCTTAAATTAGATTAAATATTAATTTTAACAACATCAGCATTTAATCTTGTTGATAAATGTCAGACGGCTGGATTAATGTAAACACGAGGATATCTTCTTGGATAAACAGAGCGTTACTAAGGGACACAGGGTCTTAGGAGTGGAAACAGACGGAGAAAATGCTTAGAGAAAAATTAGAGAGAAGGAAGTGGACAGAGGATTTTAAGAGATGAGAAACTTCTCCACTTAAAAGAAGTAGGGAAACAAAGTGGTAGCGAGAAAATAACCTCGAAGCACTGCTTCCCAACCATAGCTGTGCAGTTGCGTGTGAAGTTGTGTTATGGCAAAAGTTATCCACAATTTCCATATGCTTCCAGTGTCACGTTCCTAATTCACACTTTTCAGGAAAAGAAAATATGGGAAGCGCCGTCACCGGCTAGATTTTCATTGCATAATAAGAACCTTCCTAGGAAAATTTCCCTTCGATTTTTGTTCAAAAATTACGTATAAAAATTGTTCAAAAACGTCATGTTACACAATCAAAAATATCACCAATATCTTCAAATGTTAATCGATTCATCTTCCACTTTGAGATAGACAGAGAGACAGTCTAACTAAGACACCCAAAAGCTTCTTTTTTAAGGGAAAAATGAAGAACTCGAAGTATCTCAAGGAGCATATAATTTTTACTGAGGGTGCAATATTTTTTGTGAAATTTAGGATGATGGTATTCTAGACACCATTGTTAGAGTGGAGTCTCTGAGGCACCAATTACTTGCCTTTTTATGTAAAAGTTGTTCTCCAATGAGGAAACAAGTTAATTCTACACGAAAATGTGTGAAAATTATCGTTGATAATTGAAATAATTACAACTGTTTTCTTCGTGGAGACGCGAAAGAGCATGAGTAAGCGATAGAGTCTAAATGTACATATGTACCAAGCGCAATGGCAAATTTGCGATATTCACCTCGCATTCGTTAGACGACTAAGAAAAGGCGTAAAAGTATTTGTATGCTGAAAACCCCATTACCCTTTATTAGATCACAGGAATAATATTTCACCGTAAAACATCTGGATATAAAGTAGTGTGTATGATATGCTTATCTGTTACTAAATATCTGGTAAGATTTTAATTGAATGATTAAATTACGAATAAGAGTTACAAAAATGTAATAATAGTACAGTGTTTCAAATACTTTTAAATACCAATTAAACTTCATTTCTTTATAAGTTATCATCATATAAATAAAGATATATAAGATAAAGTTATCCGAAGTATCACTGTATTTTCCGTTTGTTTCGTCAGTCGTCCAATGGGCCTATCTTCTTTGCCCTCACTTCCTTCTCCAATGTCTATTTATTACCCCTTCCTAAATTTTCCCTTATCCTTCTACGAATCGTTTTACACACTGCCCTTTCCGCATCCTAAGTTATTTTCTTCCTCTTCCTTACGCATTATCGATTCCAACTAACTTCCCTCGATTTCCTCTCCATCTCCAAGCGCTAGGATCTTTTATGTTCCGAAAAAGAATCCTTTTTGCAGACTGTTTTTCTTTGATGAACGACCGTTCGATAAACATCTGTCCATTTCCGTCTGCTCTGTCTCTAGTAGTTTTCTTCCTTCAATTTTTTCTCATCTCGGAAAATAGCTTTTCTGCCAAAGATGGATGAGATCCCACGTTGCTTCTCCAGGAATTTGTCTATCATACTTTGGCATCCATTTTGAGAAGTGTTTAACAAGGGGGGAGAAAGTTCTTCTTGCTGAAAGATGAAGGGGAAAAATAGCCGCATTTCACTTTCTTTTTTGTTACCAACTTGGAAAATTGCATTGGTATAGACGAAGAAATATTCTAATAGTTATTTTTAAGAGACACACATATCAAGAAATTTGAATCGTTCGGGAATTTAATAAAATGGAGCAGCTTTTCAAGTAGCTCAAGGATATCTGAAACGTATTTTTGCTTTGTTTTGGATTATGAGAGATGGAAAAGACGGCAACTTAGCCTCCAATAAATTGCAAATCAATAGAGAAGAAGACGGTTTAAACTGAGATCTGTTTAGCATGGAGATGCTAGCGATGGAAAAGGATCGATAGTTCTTATTCGACTAAATACTTTCCCAATAAATTTATCTTTCTAACCTCATAAGATGTTAGATGAACATATTTTCCCACAATGTATTTTGCCAATCGATTTCGTCTAAAAGGTAAATGCATACATAATTATGTAACCAAAGAACCAGATCCTTTATAAACAGAGAAAGGTTTAATACTCAAAGGGAATTCTCCTGGAATGAGCCAACGATATCGCTTGAAATATCTCATTCATGGTTTAATTGCATGAAACCATGTGAAGGATACATTCAATGATACCTGAATCTTCAACCACTGTTCAAACCAACAAATTTGAATCTTTAATTATCATGAATATAAAATACAAGTTTTCTAGAAAATACAATATTTCTTTAAATAAAAATACTTTTATAAAAATAAAACTTTAATGAAAATGAGAGAAATTTATAAAAGAGTTATTTTTGTCTCCTGCGAGAAAAATATATCTCTTTCATAAAATGCTCACAACTGATACCATTTAAGCTTATAAACTATTTTAATGATCAAATTGCACTAAAATTATAATGAAGATACATTTGAAAAATTATGCATAGTTACATGGGACGATGCTACTAAGTCTTACTGGGTCAAGGCGTAATCCATTAATATGTGGCGTAAGAACATACTGAACGTCTTAGGTATTATTTCCCTGAATTTCGTATAAAAATCTATTGTACATTTATACCTTGACTTGAAGCAGCTATTACTTAATTAAGAAAGGACCTCCTAACACATACTCTTCACTTGTCAGAATGGTTCATATTTCCTCTGGTAAGAGACGTTACACAATAAACTTACTTTCACCCGATAAGCCTTGCATGAGAAAGAGTGACCGATTGCTTGGCGGAGGGAGCGATGGAATAACAAATTCAGCAGCCGAAAACAGATGCGTATCGTAGGGATGCTGATGCTTGCGAATTGCGAATGATTTTCTAAAGAAAGGAAAATTGTTTTGCATGAAATAGTAGCCCACCTTGCTCTATGGATGATAAATTTGGGAGCGTCGGCAGAAACAAATTGTGTAAGGCAAACGGAGTTAGATTGGGCAATATGAGACGGGCAGAAAAAAAGGTGAAAGGGAGAATACGTGGGTGATGAATGAATGCAGAATGAACGAGATTGAAAGGGCAATATGAAAAGGGTGAATGGAGAAAATGGATGGGAGAAGGGGCTGATTACAGCGCTACATGGTGGTAGATTGCTTGAATTATAAAGAAAGGAAGGAAGATCAAGAATATGTTTTCCCAATCTAGGGGATAAGGCTCTAGAGAAATTAGATTAGGTGTAAAGAATGACGCGATGTGAAACTGGGTGATTTGATTAGGAATAGAAAGAGTGACGGAAATACAGTCATAAGAAAAGGGAATGTACGGACATGGACATGAGACAGGAAATAAAATATATTGAAAAATAGGATGCAAAAAATAAATAGGATGCAAAGAGTGGAATAAGTCGGCTCACAGATCATAAGTTGAGAAAAAGCTGCTAAACGGTTTTAGGATGATGTTCTTCACAAATTACATGAGATGCTAACTGGATTGAACATTTCATTCACTTCAATGAAAACAGAAGTTGTTTTGATAGATTTATCACTAAATTATATTACAATATTTTAGTAATAGATAGAAACAGCTTTATATTAAATCGGTCTCTTAATAATATTAAAAATTATAATCTGTTCACGAGAAGAGAAGGCTTTCTTTGGACGAAATTAGATTCTCAACCATGAATTGCTTCCTTCATAAGATACTGATTAAATATGAACAAGAATTGTACATCTACATCTACATTAATACCCTACAAGCCGCCTTTCGGCGTGTGGCAGGGGTGTGAACACCAGTTGAATTTAAACTACTTCCTTATTCGGTTATTGTCTCGTATCGTTCGCGGAAAGAATACATTTTTAAAACGATTCGCCCTAGCATCTATTTCTCTTAACTTACGGTCATTATCGGATCGACCGAGGTAGCAGGGGGGTTGCATGATACCGATTGTATCTTCCGAAAATGTAGTTTCCCTGAATTTATTAAGCAATCGCAGCCTAGCTTCCAATCTCCTTTCTTTTAAGGATTCCCAACCTAAGGAAAGGGTAAAGGGTAAATTGTACATAAGGGCGTGCACCCAGGAAAAATGCCAAGGAATAACGGACTTGAAAAAAGTCTGACTGGGCCGGGAATCGAGCCCGGGATCTTCTTCTATCCGGGAGGCTGTCTTAACCAGTTAAGGTTAGTCCATTTTTCCTTTGCATTATTCCCAACCTACTCCTGAGAGCATTTTTGTAACGCTTGCTTTTTTATCGTAGCATTATTGTTAAATTAAACAGTTGTATTTGAGATGGTTTAACTGTAAACTTTAATAATTATTGAATCCAATATTTGATAGCAAATATAAAATATTACACTTCGTCATATCCTCTTAGTCAGCAATTAATTTTATAATACCGGAGGTCACACGAGGAGTTATTTTAAAACTTCTGGCTCTAACTAAGGCTTTGATCGTTTTCTCTTCGTGAGAGAATCGCTTGCAAAATAAAGCACCTTTAATTTCGAAGCCTTGGAAGAGTTAATTAAGCCACGGGGATTTAGATGCTGGAGGTAGAATCCAAACACAAATTAGACATCAGCTGATGGGTGCTTCGTGGTTGGAGTAATTCTCAACGAAGCATATCGAGCGAATGCAACGGACCTAGCAAGAGTTCAACGCGTTTTTATCTTCAATTGTTTCCGCCGCAACACAAAGGTTAGCCGTGTTTTCCTCGTGTATGCGTGGCAGAAGCACTTTGTCGATCCACTTGGGCGAGACGAATTATATGGAAGTCGAGATTTTCAGTGCCGTGCTTCTGATCCTTCCAGGCTTAAAACGAGATCGGGCCTAGACCCGTGAACTTCAAAGTACAATAGCTTATGAGGAAATTAATTTACAAAGTAGAGACCTAAGGAGGATTTACGCCGGAGAGGTGACAAGTTTACGCTCGTGGAACGCGATTATAATATAAGGAGCTTTAGGAGATATTTTCTGCAAAAGTTAGTGCTCTGCAAGAAAAACTATCGCGGAAGAATTTAGTGCGTTAACTTGCGAGAGTTTCGGTCATTTAAAGGAGATAAATTCGGCACTATAGGTATAGTTTCCTACTTAAATCTTTCGGGAAACTCGTGTTTATAGTCGAAGTTTTCCTATCTACGCGCAACGAATTTGTAACGTGTGAACTTAAAGTTTTGGCGTTGCCTACGATGATGAGGAATTAAGGGAAAATCCCACTCCCTGCAAAGTGAAGGCCGATTACAGAAAAAGTGATACTCTTTGATTAATAAATGATTGCTTGTGGAGTTGTCTTTCGTATTTTATCAATTTGAAAAAATGACTTCGTGTGTTTTAGAATCATTCAGAGATAGCGAGCTCAGAAGAGACCTGATTTTAATCAATTATAAATAAGATAAATAACGTAATCATTCCAAATGGGAATATCATGATTAATATTGTTACGTAATTACGAGGGATGTCCAGAAAGTAAGTGTACTGACGCTCTCACGGGAGGGATTTTATTTTTGGTATGTTGGCTACTCTGCCGTGTAGCCTGATTCCTCCCCTCTACAATAAGACTGGTCCAATGTCAGTACGTTGATAACTGTCGACGCGACGATAAGTTTCGTGAAAAATGTCAACCCAATCTCCCGCCAAGTGCGAAATACGCGGCCTCATCCGTTACCTTGTTTGGAAGGGAAAAACTCCGTTTGAGGTTTATAATGAGGTAAAAACTGCTTATGGTGGTAAGGCTATGAATTGCACTAGTGTGTTCGAGTGATGTCGCGAGTTTAAAAACGGCCGTACGTTTGTGCATGATGATCAGAGGAGCGGAAGACCTTCAATTGTGACTGACGAAATTGTGGAAAAAATCGATAATGCGCTCCGTGACGATCACAGATTGACTGTGGATGAACTTTCTGCTATGTTTCCACAAATCTCCAGATCTCTGCTACACAAAACCATTACAGAAACCCTCGGATATCGGAAACTGTCTGCGAGGTGGGTCCCAAACCAGCTGACAGACCAACACAGGTTGAATCGAGTGGAGGCCGGGCCGGGCGAAGGAACTGCTCTCCTCGTTTAAATGGGATGTCCTGAACCATCCCGCGTATTCCCCTGACCCAGCACCTCCAGATTACTATCTTTTTACCTCCCTGAAGCTGCACATGGGTGGAAAATTATTTTAAACCAACGAGGAGGTGAAGGGGAAGGTGGAGAAGTAGACGAAGGGTTTGGCGGGAAACTACTTCGAGGAAGGCATCAAAAAATTAATACCCCGGTTCACCATCTGCATTGAGAGGAATAGTGACTATGTCGAATAATAGCTTACATATGTACTAATTTAACCAGGTATTTTTTTGTTCAAATAAAACTTTTTTTAACCTTCAAATAATCAGTACACTTACTTTCTGGACAAGCCTCGTATCCCATGGAACGAAAGATTTGATATTGAATCCCCCCTTGTTTTCAATTTCTCAATCGATCCGTGGCAAGTCATAACAGTCTTCCCTGCAGTGTAAAAGAAACTAACAAAACCCTAGCTTGGAATCTCTTAAGAATAGAAGAATCGAGTATAAGGATTAGCTTTTTCTGGTAGTTATGCACATGATGAAACGGCATATTGAGGCTCTCCGTGAACGCGATTGTGGAAGCAAAACTTTAAATATATTTTGCAGGGATATATTAAGAATTAAGGAATACAGGGATACATTAAGAATTTACTGATTAAAATATCATCAACAAGAGGGAAATTGCAATGTAAATAGGTTGGCGATACACGAAAAAAGGTTATTGACCACTGCTCTATCCTGTAAAAAAAGACAAATTACAATACTTATCAAGATAGAGTAGCAGTAGCTCCATCTAAGCAACGACAACTATCCATATAGTATTATTTAGAATAGTTTTCAAAGGACACATCCTCGTTGTGGGCTTTAAGAAGGATCCAGGCGTGAGGTGTTGGGAGTTGGCGGAAGGCGAGATAAGCTCGGGGAAGGAAAAACGGTCATTTTAGGAATGATTTAAAGGTGCGAGAAAGAGGGAGAGATATTAAATGGAGCAGAGAGAGTACCAAAAAACATAGGCGAGTAGAATTGGACGGAGGGACATGGAGGCAGCCGTAATGGCGGGGAACATAAAGAAGACTGCGCTTTCAGATGAGGCTTTCTTTCTGTTTTAATCCATAGGTGGAGAGAGGATAATGTGTTGAAATGAAGAACTCAAAGGTGGACGTATAGGCGGGCTACAATTTTCATTAATGAAGAAAGGTAGGAAAGATTTTATTGATAAACCTAGGAATGCATATTCATTTTTTGGGCCCTTTCATCAAAATTAATCGAAGAGAGATGTAAACTCCGATAGATGTCGGTCAGCTCATGTCGGATCTTTTAGAGCCCACTGGTATTCTGTTTATGCACACTATTTTGAAACTTTCAAACATACGATATATTAAGCTTTGGAAAGGTTTGATTGGGACACTAGGAGGAATATAGGGTTAAATTTTTAACCCATGCTTTCTTCAACGATTCAGAAAGCTATGAAATCTGATATTAATTTTATTTACAAATTAGTAAACTTCGATATCGATTCCCAAAATTAGTTTTGCCAATATTAATATCATGTAACACCAAATGCTCATCTCTATTTACCTACATGTATACTATCCTTTGCACAACGTTCCCTGCTCTATCGACTTCCTAAACTTTGGAACTCCCTTCAATTAGTCCTTCCAGTTACGAATCATTCATAAAATAATGTTTGTAACAATATTCATGTACATAATCGTTCATATTAATTATTTTGTAATTAAAATGTATTTTATAGGATGTATTTGATTAATTTATTCTTTATTAATTTTAGCGCATGCGTCCATGCATATCTATTGTGTTTTTAAACACGGTTGTTAGCATTTCCTCTTAACTGGTGACATAAATGTTTGTGAATATATTCAGTAACGACATAATTTACGCTTACAATAAAGATCCAACGAATAATAACAAGGCATACTAATAAGTGGGGATATAAGTATACATTACAAAGGAAAGGGTAAAGGATAAATTGTACATAAGGCACCACTAGGCTACCGAGACAGAACATTTCAACAAGCCGTTGTGGGAACTTTGTGTGCAAGGGTGGTTTCGTCCGACTATGCGGCATCGTCCACAAGGTGGGTTTATCCCTAACACCACTTTGTGTTGCCGGTGCCTCGATGATATCTTGGTAGTGGACGATGCCGCATAGTCGGACGAAACCACCCTTGCCCTCGCACACAAAGTCCCACAACGGCTTCTTGAAATTTTCTATCTCGGTAGCCTAGTGGTTAAGGCAGCGGTTCAAACAGAGAAAGATCCCGAGTTCAATTGCCGGCCCAGTCAGGTTTTTTTCAAGTCCGTTTTCCCGTTTTCAAGTCCGTTCACAAGGGAAAGTAAGCGGAGAAGCTGTTTTTAGATTTGAATTTTGAAATAAATGCCATATAAACGGTATAATTAGGTGTTAATCTATCTATACTCTGAATTATTACACCTTAGAATCTCTATAAACGATATTTCAATTCGTTCAAAATTCCGTGGCCCTGTCGAAAAGTACCACTCGACGAAATAAACCGACATTTCATGTTGAACTCCAAACAATCAATGTGACTAAATCCTGCGAGAGTCTTGTTTTCTCTCGTTATAAAGTGCATCTAAAGAGATGAGCACCAAATAGAAGAAGCCTCCAAGCAAGGCGAATCATTTTGTCCAAAAGGTAATCGAAAATGCGCTGTTTCAGATGTAACACAACCTTGACGCAGTTCAGAAAACATAAATATGGCTTCGAACCTAAAGTTTGGAGAATGAAACTTTTCCATAGGGAAGTTCTTAAAGAGACGAAGGAAAAAAAATAACTCAAAGCTTAAAAAGAGAAAAGAATTTAGTACCGAAAATGAATCCCGAAACACGCTGAAAATTCCATTTTGTTTCTTTCCCGCTTCCGAGCCGCAAAACTTCGCTCATTATATTCGGAGCAATATGTAGGTCAAGTGGAAGTCCAGAAGAGTATCTCGCACTAAACATTCCTATTTCTTATACAACGTTAACCCCTCTGGTATTAGTTATAAATAAATAAATATATATATATATATATATATATATATATTTAGCTGTAAGAAACTGTTATATCACACAAAAATCTATTGCAGGTTACAAGTCATAGGAAAAATCGTAAAATAGGCATTAGATAAAATAATGCTTACGTTTCCTACGAAACTGCGACTGTTTTGAGGCATATTATTTGTAGCACTATGCGAAACTATCTAAAATGCGACTAACTAAAAATTTTTTGGAGATAAATATTTCGTTATTACACATCTCTGCTTTATTTAAATGTAATTTGTAAACACTTAATATTTCCAGTGTCTTCTAAGGGTACTTCTCAGGGTAAAACTAAAATACCTCAGTAGAGTACAGGGTAGAGTATAGGGCAAAGAGGTACGTATGCCAACTCAAATTTAGAGATCTAAAGAAAGCGATGCTATTAAAATTTAAATATTATTAAATTTCCATATCTTTTATTTGAAAGGCTAATTTTCCCTTCCAAATAATTTTCAATTCCAGATCGTTTGAATGATTTGTAAAATTTGAACTGCCTTTATCGTTTAAGTTTATTTTGTTTTAATAAATTGATGCTAATTCTGCACATGTGATATCGAAGTAACTAGTAGTAGACAGAATCGTAATTAACAAATATTATTTATATCATACAAAATTATTAATGTATTAATTCAATTAACACTCAAATGCCCTACTCCAGATATAGATAAAAATCTGATGTGGCCAACACATGACTTTCTCCATATCTATTGAAAAAAGAAGCTTATGCCGGTAATATAGAAATAGAAATAGAAAAAAATGTGTATTGTTCTTGGACTTCTTCGTCCACTTGAGAACATACAAAAAGAAATACAAATATAAGATAGCTCATAACATTATAAATTAAATAAACAGCGGATAAATTTTTACAATAAAAAATAATTGACTTTTTATATAACATCATAGCTTAAATGGCATATTATTCACTTTCCAATACAAAAAGATAGTGAAAAAATTTATTTTAAAAAACAGACAAGGAATTGGAATCTTTAATATCATTAGGAATGCTATTCCATAGCTTTGCCCCAGCAATACAAAAGGATTTTTGGTATGTGGTGGTTCTGTGTGGTGGGATGGTTAAGTAGTCGAGAGCCATTCTGGTCGTTACATTGGACTTTTTATCCCTAATTGGAAAAAGTTGCATCAGGTATTCTGGTTGTTGATTTAAAAAAAAACTATACAAATATGATCCAAGCATATATTTTCATCTAGTTTTTACCTTTAGCCATACAAGATTGGCAAAGTAAGGGGTAATATTATCATCCTTTTTTGAGTTAAACATGAACCTAACACACATATTTTATAGCCGTTGAAGCTTGTCGTTGAGTTCTTCGGTGAGGTCATGGTACACTAGGCAGCAGTAGTCAAAATGGGGGTAAATAAGTGTAGATACAAGTTGCTTACGGGTATAACGGGGTGAGAGGTTTTTTTGAGTTTTAAGTTGATAAAGAATAACATTAACTCAATTACATATGGCTAGCACATGGTTGTGCCATGACAGGTTAGGGACCATAGTGACCCCTAGATTTTTTTACCAAATTTGAGTACATATACTATTTCCTCATCACCAACTGTTATTTTGGGTATAACATTAACTTCGACATTTCTAAGTAGTTTGGAATTACCAAGTATTATTGACTTTGTCTTGTTACAATTAAGCACAAAATTGTTTTTTATGGCCCAAGAATTGATGGCATTTACATCTTGATTCACTTTGTCATTTTTGCTATTTAACTCGTTAATATATAAATAATTCCTAAACAATGAGTGTTACAGGACAATTTTTCATACAAAATTTGCAGTAAAATACATTATCTATAACTTTTGTAGGTATTTGTATATACCTACATTGCATTTTGAAAGAAATATGTATGAAAAACTTCCATTTCTGGATAAACAACAACTTCCGGTTAACCATTATCCAAGAATAACTCCTAAATAATCAGTGTTAAAAAAATTTCATACAAAAGTTGTAGTAAAGTACATTATCTATAACTTTTGTATGTAATTGTATATACCAACATTGCATTCCGACAGAGATATTAAAGAAATAAAATTTTGCTCCGGGTAAACCGGAACTTCCGGTTAAGTGATATTCATCAAAAACTAATAAGCATTTGGCATTGTTAGGAAAATACTAAATATGAAGTTTGGAAATTATCGAATAATTATTTTTTAAGATTGAGCGCACACAACCTCTTTTACCACAGACAGACAGAGAGACACACAGACAGACATGTTCGGGAAAAGAGCGAAACCGAGCTCTATGGGCCCCAAAACATCTTTTTTGCGAATACAATACTTTCTCTATGCTACGTATAGGGAGAAAGTAAAAATATAGGAGGGTCATTCCACGCCAATTCGACAAGGAAATCGGCAAAATTGACCCTTGAGGTAACCGATTTTTATCAAATTTGGAAGATCGCTTTGATTTGATAACAAAATGAAATCCCCCAAGCCGTTTTGTAATTAACGCATTTGTTTACGAAATATTGCAATGTTTAAAAATTGAAATTTTACAAAAGTGCCTTCGCATTCGAAGCCATATCTCCGGTAATATAGAAGTTAAAAATACACAACATAGCTTAATTAAAAGGTCTTGTATTATAAAAGATAATGATAGGAAGTTTTTATAAAATTTCAACAATTTAATAATGTTTATAACAATTTAAAATTTTCAAATCGATTTTTGACGATGTAACCACCCCTTCGATTTTTCTCATTTTTTAATATGTTGTACATACAACCCTCCTCTACAATTTAAAAAAATTTGGCGAGGGTAATATTTCATTTAAGAAAGAAAAAAATTTTTGAGTATAGGCGTGACGCTCGCCGCGGCTCCGCGCCGTCCGGCTCGCGCGCTGAACGTTCGGAAGTGTGGCGTCTCATATCTCAGCACGCTTATTCTTCCATCTGCTTTTCACCAATTTCAACTGTTCAACCAATATTAACCGACCCTTTAATTCCCTTCACCCTTACCGACTGATTTAACCAATGGGAGTCATTACACTCCGGGAAAAGAAAGTCGCTTAGGCAGACTGAACGAGACGTTACAATCCCTCGATCAAACACCTATTTCAAGCAAAAAATGCATAAATCAAGGAAATATCAAGCGAGGTAATTGAAAAACACTCTCAAAGGGATGGTTCACCTCAAAGTTCCAACATTGCTCCCTCTGATTTGACTACTGTTACTTCTAATTCTCATAGCTTTGTTAGAAATCTTTCATCTACTTCTTTTTCTCCTGAAGAACTTGACATATTAAACCTGGGTCTGAAATTCGCCTTTCCACCAAAAGTTTCACTGTTAGATAAATTAGTGGCCAGCATAGAAAGTGGTATTCAATATTTGGATAACAAAACCAAAACTTCAATCAGGCTATCTTGTAGGAGAACTTTATCCAAGAATCTTAATTCATTACACTTACCTAACTCATCCAATTACTATAGTATAATAAAAGAATTAAGATCTAAAGATTGCTTTTATTTAAAAGCAGATAAAGGCAATTTAGTAGTGATTTTAGATAAAAAACAGTATTTTCAGAATTCTCAGTCTTCATTAGATGGTGGCCCATACATAACCTTGACAAAATCTCCTCTAAATAGTTATGTTTTACAAATTAAAAATACTTTAAACAGGTGTCATAATTTAATATCATCCTCTTTGAAATATAAATTATCTGTGTCTAACCCTGCAATTCCTAAATTATACTGTTTACCAAAAATTCACAAGAATAATGAAGCTATGAGACCTATAGCTTCTGCCATTAATTCTCCTACTTACTATATTGCAAAATGGCTCAATTCACAATTCAATAACCTACCTTTTTCGTTCAATCATTCAATAGTGAATTGTTTTGATTTTATCAACAAGATTTCCAAAATTGAATTAAAAGACTCTGATCTGAAAGAGTTTCTTTTGATGTTTGCAGTTTATTTCCCAGTGTTCCCGTTGATGATACTCTAAATATTTTACATACTTGTCTTACTGATTTTGGTTTTTCTGATGTGATTATTGCTGAGTATCTTTCACTTACTAGAATTTGTAGGTACCAGAATTGCTTTCAGTTTAATAACAAATATTATACACAAACTTTTGGTACAGCCATGGGAAATCCTCTTTCTCCTTTCTTTGCTAATATTTTTATGAATCATTTTGAAAATGTATGTAAACAAACCTTTGACTACTTCCCTAATGTTTCGTTAAGATACGTGGATGATGTTTTTGCTGTTTTTGACACCTCTATTATGCGCATAGATTCCTTCTTATCAAAACTGAATAGCTTGTTCCCTTCAATTAAATTTACATTTGAAGTTGAACAGAACAATTGTTTACCCTTCCTTGATGTAATGGTCTCTAGAGTCTCTAACCGCCTACATTTCGATGTTTATCGAAAGCCTACTTCGTCAAATAATTTTATTCCTAATTCCTCGTTCCATCCTTTAGCTCACAAACACGCAGCTTTTCATCATCTTGTTCATAGACTTGTAAACCTACCTCTAGATATTACTAGTTATAATAAAGAATTAAGTTTCATTAAAAATACTGCTAACATGCTAGGTTACGATTCTTCGTTAATTAATACTTTAGTTAAGAGACATAAATTTAAAAAATTGATTGGTCAATGCTCTACTCTTTCTCAAACTCCTGATACTTTACGTTCAAAATTTATTAAAATACCGTATTTTCCTTCATTAACAAAAGGTCTCTCCACAATTTTTAAACACAACAATCTTAAAGTATGTATTACAACGATATTAATTTAAAGAATTTGCTAGGTTCAACTAAGGACAAGACTGAACTGCTTCATAATTCTGGCATTTACTGTATATCCTGCCCAGATTGCGAACTAAAATATATCGGCCAAACAAAAAGGAGAACTATCATCAGGTTTAAAGAACATCTAGCCCACTTCAGATCTGGGAGATTTTCTAATTCGGCTGTTGCAAAACATATGTTTGACTTTGCACACAACATTAACGCAGATAATCTAAGCCTTGTTCACATTGCTAATTCAGGTTAAGACACGTGGGAGAATTTATTTATTTATAAAATCGGGAACACCTCATGAATTTTGACACTGATTTCGACAGATCCTTGTTCAGCCTCGTTGATCTCGCTTAGCGACCTTGTTTTTTCCTCCTTCTGCTCGCTGTTTTCAGGTTAATTTCAGTCTCGAGGTTTCTTCTGAAGATGCTACACGTAGTAGCGAAACGTTCGTCAAGACCTTCTGTATTTTTCTTTGACAGCATAAGGTATATCGTTACTCCCTTTATTAACATTGCTGTCAGTGGTGTTTTAATATTATTGGTAGAACAGTTGAAATTGGTGAAAAGCAGATGGAAGAATAAGCGTGCTGAGATATGAGACGCCACACTTCCGAACGTTCAGCGCGCGAGCCGGACGGCCCGGAGCCGCGGCGAGCGTCTCGCCTATACTCAAAAATTTTTTTCTTTCTTAAATGAAATATTACCCTCGCCAAATTTTTTTAAATTGTAGAGGAGGGTTGTATGTACAACATATTAAAAAATGAGAAAAATCGAAGGGGTGGTTACATCGTCAAAAATCGATTTGAAAATTTTAAATTGTTATAAACATTATTAAATTGTTGAAATTTTATAAAAACTTCCTATCATTATCTTTTATAATACAAGACCTTTAAATTAAGCTATGTTGCGTATTTTTAACTTCTATATTACCGGAGATATGGCTTCGAATGCGAAGGCACTTTTGTAAAATTTCAATTTTTAAACATTGCAATATTTCGTAAACAAATGCGTTAATTACAAAACGGCTTGGGGGATTTCATTTTGTTATCAAATCAAAGTGATCTGCCAAATTTGGTCAAAATCGGTCACCTCAAGGGACATCACCTTGTCGAATTGGCGTGGAATGACCCAGGAGTATTTTTGGATTCATATAATTTGGTGTACACTCCTATTTTCTTTTATTAACTACGATACAGTATTCAATTGTGTAAGTTACTTTGCTAATTCGATTTAAAATTTTTATATATTTAGACGTTTTGTTTCATAAAAAAGACACCTATACTGCCAAATCCGATGTTCTTAAATTAGACATTCATTTACTTAACATAAGTATTGTGCAAAGCATTGAACCGTTGTAGAAAAATCATGACAAGTAGAAGAAAATATTCTTTGATGTGGGCGCTTTACGTTTCGTTTGCTGTTGCGAGCCTTTACCGTTAAATGGCATCTAATTTAGGTGATGAATTTTAAACAAGGAAGATGCCTTCCTCCAAACATACACAACTGCTCTGAATTAGAGCAACTGAAAGATATGGAAGACAGCTTTTACATGAAAGCTCTATTCCTACGCATGTCACAGCTTTGAAGATGTACAAGTGACGCCACGTTCCCTTACTTTCATGTTAGATTCTCGTTTCCATACAGCAGAGAATACATTTTAAGTCTGGCATCAAACGGGAAGTTCTCACCCTACAGTATATTTTCTCTGCTCTCCTCTACAATCTGTTGTATTTGCATCCAAGCATGAACAGCATATTATGAGCAAAATTTCTTATTATTAGACGCTCGTGTTTCAACTACTGAGAACCGTGTCATTGTTCATTAAAATTCTCCTCTTTGAATAAAGCTTCCTAACAGGAATTACTGAATTTCCGCGTGGCATGAATTTAAAAAAGATTAGTAATAGAGAATTTAATCCATCCAGAGCGTTTGCGAAGTATTCCCTTTAATGCACAAAGTCATATCGCATAAAATTAATTAGGGAGCCAATTCATTGAAATATATGCGAGCTTGAACCCAGCAGCCTCAGCAATCACCCCGTGCATCAAAGTAATTGGGAAATCAAAAGTATGTCACGTGCTGGCGTGTTTTCTATCTTTAATTGGATCATTTCGCTGAATTGGGAACCTGATCTGAATAAAATATAAATACATTATAATTAATAGAAAAACCTACAGTTCCAATATGATCCAAATGTGCTACAAATGATTATATAGCTTATGAAATTATCGGTGCGTTAATTCCTGAACAAAAATTACGCATTTTAATTATTTAACCAAAACCAGTCATACAGGGATTTCTTTTCTGATGTCAGCTAATTAATTTTTGTGCAGTACTGTTGAAGCCCATTATGTCGAAGGGCGCTATTTTCACCCTCTTCGATACAAATATGATAAAGATGAATAAAAATATGCTTCGATCATTTACTTATCAATGTAATTAGGTATGGCTGACAATTTAACTTACAAATATAATAGGTCCTTTAGTAGAAATTAGTATCTTTTGCTAGAGTTTTCGCTTTTTAAGAGTAATGTCTATACGTCACGATTAGAGAAAAAGGGCTAATTTGCAAAATTTTCTTTTCCAACCCAAATCCTCACTCCAATTATGTCACTTCTCTTATTGAATCGATGTGTTTAATATATTTTCATTGCAAATATCGAGAAGTATTTATTTATCTCACCTGTTTATTTTACTACACAACGTTACTTACAATAAAGTATCACAGAGACGAAAGTATTGCTATAAAAATACACATATTACATAAGTTGTCATTGCCACACTAACAAGTTAAACTATCGAAAACCGAACTAAAATCTAACTCATACTTAAACTAATTGGTCGTAGCAAGTATATGCATTCTTTAGTTGGTGTATACATGAAAGAGTCTATATTTCCACAGTAATGGTCAACCTTTTACTAATAACTTACGTAAACAGTAGCTGAGCAAAATAAAAATGCACGCACTAACTCGTAAGTGTTATCGATTATGTTCCATAACTTAACTGTAATGTATAGATCACACATACTAGTATCAGTTTTAATTTTGGAATAAGCAAGTGATAAATAAACATAGCTGAGCGTTACGTAACGTCGGACCCTAATTAAAGCGAAAGGACGTAAGCTCGCTTGGGCATGACTCTAGTTTTTCTCGAAACGTTACATAAACAGAGGAGTAACTTCAACGCTTTGGTTGCATCTGTTTCGCAGGTGGCAGCCGAAACGCCGAGAGAGACGTGGAAATAAAGCTGTTCCTTGACCTAATTATAGAAATAGGACCGCTGACGCAACTGAGAGGCGGGTAAAAATTAGCGTCACGAAATCATAATCTGCTCTGAGGAACTCGCTCTCTCTGAGGGCAAACGGAGACGAAAAAATACGAAATGATCTGTCAGCGGGTCTCGTTATAAAAAAGCTCTCTTCCATTGATATTTAGAAGGGGAAATTTCAACGAACGAAAACGCCTTAAATGATATGCTCGCGAGAAAAATCGGAGTCACTAAAGCATTTTGAAATATTTCTATTTCGTTACTCGAGAATTTTACATTAATTACTAAAATCGTAGATTTGAAACGGAGCTGCACTTAAACGATTCCCGATGTAATAACAATCATATATTTCGATGTAAAAGCAAAGTAAAGTAAATTTATTTTATCTTGTAAAGAATAAAAACAACATGAAAAAAAATATTAAGAGGTAAATAGGTAGGTATGACCTGTTTCGGGGTTACCACCAAACTCAATATAACATAAGGAGGGTTACTGGTGCTGATAAATAATTAACTTACTTAAAAAACATTAAAAATGCAAGTGGTTTAATAGAAATGGAAAATAATGTGTGTTCTTTACACTTGTTCTTAAAAAAAAAGTCATACCTGTAAATTTTACAAAAATACTGGATACCTGTATATAACAATAATAAAGAAGAACGATACTGTTTCCGATAAGTAATATAATTATAACTACCAAAAATTATTATATTTAAAAAATCTATCAATATTTTCATTTGCCAATAACCAAGACTTGGCCAACTGTAGAAACTTATGACTGCGTTTCTCATTTTTTATTTCTTCAGGCAAGAAATCAAATATCTTTGGATCCATGTAAACGAAAGACCAAATGTATCTGAATACAATTGAGGTTTATTTATTCTTTGCTCAGATGCGAGTAATCTGAGTCAATAAATGGGTGAAAATTCGATAGATTTCATATTGATTTAATATAACTGACCATGTAAAGCTAGAAAAATTTAGGATTCCATTTGTTTTACGTTCGAAATATCCAATGTTTCACAGTTGACAAGAGTCAAAATAGAAGGGTAACAATCTGTGTTAATATTCCCGTATCTTGAAAGTAGTTAAGTGTCCTTCAAACACATTTGTTGATATTGAATGTGAAAACATCGTTTCTGTGTTGTAGAGCATTCTTGTTTTTCTTGACACAAACCTTTTTACAAAAATCTTTAATTACTATGAGGAGACTGACACTAGCTGAGTAGCATTCAGTATAAACACAAAATGAATTTTTATTTAAAGATATTTTAGTCCCGTAGCCATAATTTTATTATTCGATAAGGAAATGTTTTTCTGTCATCATACCAGTAATAAACAAACGAAAAACTTGATGGAACTGCTATCGATTCATTAACTTTGTATTTTCTTCTTCTTTCATTAAATATACCTTCACCGCCAGAGTGATCAATCATGTAGCATGAAAAATATGCAATCATAACGCTGAGCAATAATTTAAAATCATTATAATAATAATTTTGAAAATTATTGAGGGAATTTCGTTCATGGAATGTAATTAATCATCCCAATTAAGATTTTAAAAAATAAGGATGATTATTTAATCGGTGGTGACAGATGTGACAGATGAAAATGTGTTTGTTCTATTATTTATACCAATCGACACACATACCCCTCGTTAAAATCGCATTATATTTCCATCGTGAATCAATTAAAAATGTGTGTAAATTGGACTAGAATTAATCACTCCATCGTTCAATTCATTGCAAAAGAATCCATTTTGATTCCGTGGTGAACTGAAATGTGACATTTGAAGAAATTATTCTAACCTAAATTCGCAGAAGTTCATTTGTACCCGAATGAGTTATTTCAGCTTCTTACATTCAATTTTAATCACTTCAGTTAATAATTCGCTGGTAAACTTATATTAATCAAATAAACTTTACTGAATTCCATAGGAGTAAGTGGGATAGCTAATATTATAGAAATGAATTAAGTTTTAACTTTCGCTATTATAATGAAGTACTTTTTGAAAGGAATTTTCAAGTAATGTTCAATTTCTGAAGTTATTAAATATATATCGGGAATATTAAATTATTAATGATGATTTCTCTAATAAAAAAGGAGTGATTATACCAATTGAATCCATTTCAATAATCATTGAACTACTCTTTCCAACATATAAGTCAGAAAATAAATAAATAAAGGACTTTAATCTTCATAAGGATCTTAGCCTCCGGTGAGCTTACATTGAATAAAAAAGCGGTTTGTTATTTCTCCAAGAGGGCAAGTAGAATATCTAGCTTAAGATATACATCTCTCGAAATCACGATTATTTCTTATGCAAGGGTGCTCAACTCTTCCGAGCACGAAATAACACTCTCAAAGTAGGCCATTACAGAGTGACAATGAGTGCACAAGTGACGAATCATAGCTGCGGAATGGGGAATTCGATCTCTGTGAATAAATCTCTACTCAATTGGTGAATCATGTTCATAAGCACGATTTTTAAATGCATAAGCTACAATTAATAGGGTGAGAGGGGCAAGAATTGCGTCAGAAACGACAAGATAAAAAATCAGCGAAATGATAAGTTTGCCGATGTTTTAGAATCAAATTGACGAACGATATTCGAGAGCGGTAAAAAAGTTACGTATACCGTGGAAGCTAAAATAGCGGTTTCTGCTGTTTTTTTTACCGCGAAGTGGATGCAATTAATTTCAATCATACGCTTGTCCTCTTGCCAAATTTTATGAATATCGGCAAAGGTTAACGCGACTATTTTCGCGAAGCATTGCGTTAATTGCGATGTAACGGAAGAGTTATTAAGCATTCATTAGCGAGTCACTCGTGGCGACATGTTTCGTTGCATTTCCAATAATTTAATAGCGTTAAATTTGACGACCGTGAAAAGTAACACTCAGATGCCTCTCCTTTTGCTTTTATTATCTTTTTCCGGCGAAATCACTTTTAGAACGGATGTCATGGTTGATAAATGCGGTAATACATGAACTCTAATCACTCTCTGATTTAATTCTCGCTTGCAAATCATCTAAACTTATTTTATTCTTCTTTCTGTCCCAAATATCCAATTTTTATCGTTTCTTAGAATGCTTGTTTTCATACTGTACTTAATTTTCTAACCAATATTCTTTATTTTTAAACAATAATTTTAAAATGTTCAAGTATTCTCACAGAAGTTATTCATACAAATTCGTACTGCAGTGAACATTATTGACTAGCATTTCTTCGTCATTACTTTCCTTCATTATATACCCATACAAAGCTTTAATGAATGTACACTAAATTCATACTGCACTTATAAAATACCCATAAAGAGTGTCTAGTTCTTGGAGTGAAAATAAAAACGGTTTACAGTGGAAAATGACACCGGAAACCGGATAAAAACTGTGACTGAACCGGAATATGGGACATGGATAGAACCGGAGAGAAAACCAGAATCAATAATTCCGATTTAATAGCCTGATTTATTTGTTATAAGTTTCATACTAGAAAAACCGGATCAACCGGGTAATACATGATAGTGAGGAACCAAAGAGTGCTCGATTTAAATTCTAGGAATGTGAGTTTCCTGAAAACTAATGAGAAGGAACGAATGGGAAAAAAGTGGAGGCGCAGAAAGAAGAGAGCGGAAGAGAATGGAGGAATGCGTGCGATTCATCACGTTTAAGCGGCCTTAATGCTCGGCATTCACGAAAGGGAAGAATGATAGGCCGTTCTCGGAAGGGAAAATATTTCACGGAAAAGGAGAGAAATGAATCACATCCGCTTTTTACCGAAAATAAGAATAATGCAAATTTCCGACAAAAATCGCGCAGCCGTTTGTCAAAGATGGCACTGCGACGGAAATGTTATATAAATAGTAACGCAATTTTGATGCAACACGCAACTGAGGCTTACTATTGTTTTAAGCTGCCATATTTGAACCTCTCATGGTCACGATATGGTCTCGGAAATGTACTTCCCTTTTGCCACAATTTATCGTAATGAAACCTAACTCTCCCTTCCTTCTAATGACCAGAGGGCACATATGTTAGTTCCAAACTTGTTATTTTGTTGTCTAGTAGTAGTACAGTTGGCAGCACTTTTAGACTATGATAATTGTCTTCGAGATACAGTACGACCGTCGATGCGAGGATTTTGAGCAATTGATTTTTTTATAATTTCAGACTGGATTAAGTCATTTTAATTTATGATAGTCTTGTTATATTTTCACTAATTTTGTGAAATCCAAACTACGAGTATTCATTAGAATTCATTATTACTGGCATTTATTTACTAGAAATATCGCGGTGCTGTGAAAACATTAAAAATATTTAGCACAGCTAATGCCATAAAAAATATCCTTATAATAAATAACGACCATAAAGCTGAAATGTTAAAGAATTATAAGAACAGAGGGAATGATATATAAATAAATGACTTAATGGTACAGATATAATAACGTATTCCTAATATAGAAGGAGCTACTGTGAATCATGGATTGGAAATCCAAAAATACAAAGAATATAAAGGCTCCAAGCATATGTTATAAAGGCATAAACCACGAGTTGATCAATACCTCTGTGTAACTCAGGTATGCCATGACACACTGGAAAACCTCAGTTTTGTAATATTACATCAGTCAGTTTTACATCAATTTTACCGTGATAAATATACTGAGAATCAATTATTTATTCATACATCTTCAATACGATCTAAATGAAAAAATAGAGCAACAGATAGGTTTCAGAAAGAGCATAAAGCGTCTCTCTAGCCTTTAAACCGAGATCGTAATTTTTATTTTCTTTTTAATACGTATCGGCACCGTTGTGTTTAGAGTCATATATCTCAAATTCAATTTGACGCTTCACAGGTATCGATGCAATTGGAGACCTCTACCACGTGACTGTTCGAGCACTGATGAATTCTCCAAGGAAAGAAGACGCCAAGTCAATTAAGAAACGCGCGTTAGGGTTTCATGCACGAAAAAACTCGAACTGAGCTTCCGTTTGATGGAGGCGAAAACGGAGCCGAGATCGGGTAAATAACGACCGAGGATAATTTGAAGCTGATATTCCGCCATCAAAGACCGCATTAATGGAATCGGGGTTAACTTGTATCGCAGACGGATATCGATTCTGCGATATATCGGAAGCAAAGCGATGATTCATGCCCAGATTCGCAAATGCAAATAAGAGGAGGACGAAGGATGGACGCGAAAATACGAGTAAGTAAGTGTGCGGTGAGAAAGAAATAACAAGGGCGAAAGGAAAGGGTTGAGGGGCACCCAGAAATGGCGGCGAAGGGATCGATGCCATTTCATTTCGAAAGCAATCAAATCGCCACGAATGAAATGGAATATTCACATCTGCACCCTTTCGAAAATCGCATCAGCCGAACATCGATTGGAAGTGGCGTCGACGAAATATCAGTCGCTCGAACTGAGATTGATTTCAATACATTGCGGAATGTGTTTATAGATGCATAATGGATGAAAGGGAAAGACGTGAAAGATTTAGAGGATAGAGGAATGGAATCGCTAGACCGAAAGGTGGATGCCCAAAAGGAATTAAGGATCAAGCGAAAGAATCTAAGTGATGAAGACGGGGATGCTCGTTGTATTGAAAGCGGTTCATAAGTTTTGATCAAGACTAAAAATTCGGTAAAGAGCAATGAGATTTTGAGTGAAAAAATTCAATTGTGAAGGATTTTGGAAAAGAAAGAGTTGGGTGCATCTTCAAGGAAGATTGATGAATTGCTCGTACAGGGAATGGAATGCTTGTGAACAGGTAAACATAAAATACGCCGTCCGTTACATGCACTTGCTGAAAGAGATAGTCTCACGTTGTAGTTTGATTAATTAACCTAACACATAATTAATGCTGGTTACCATCAAACATGGCTAATGAATAGAAGTGGACTCAGAGTAACTCTGGGCGACTAGTAATAATGGAGAGTGATACGAATATCTGAGAGTGCTAGGAAATAGAATTAAAGGAATTCATGCAGATATTTTTTACAGCTTATTTAATTCATTATTGCAATCTAATATTATATATGTGAAGACGTTGACCGAAAAACCCGTCTTTTAAAGGCGTATAGTGCTGTAACAAGTTTTTTTGTGATTATGATATCAGTTTTAAATAATTTCAAGCTCTTAAATATTAACCCGTTATCCTCTTTCGAAACCATTAAATAAACCGACAAAATCTTCAAATTTTCTTCTGAAGACCAGAGTTGACTAAGAAGTCAATGTTTTAGAGAGAAGGATTTTACAGTTGTAATTGTACCTACAAGTTTAGTCTGTAACGCAGCATCATTATGCGGGATATGGACCAGAAAAGTGGAATTTCAATTAATAGTGATCAGTGCATCGACTTCCGCGCTACGCAACTTGATTTTGACGATAAGCACCTATCTATTTAAAGTCGCTGTATTAATAATTCTAAGCCAACACTATGACATCCACTGGAATCGACCTTGTAACCATTTCTGAGGTCCATAACGTTAACGAATGCAGTAAAAATGCCACACAAGCGATTTCCATATCACTTGGTGAATCTTTATGAATGCTTGATTTTTATAAGTGACCATTCTGAAAAATATAGTGAATACGATGTTTTCTAGTACCAACTCTGACTTTGAAAGAATAAATGAAATATGCATCGTCTTTCATCGCATTCTAATTAATTTGACTGAGTTTATTTATACGGATGATGCTTCAATTTATATTTCAGAAAAGGAAAGCATCTCACGTGAATTCATAAAACAAACACCGTTCAGAAGAAGTGAAGACTTACGCAGTGAAATTCAAATGAAACAGAATTGCATAGGGAGTATATATTAATAGAATCAGAGTAAAATAAGTTCCAGTAAATAAGTTTAACAAAGAAGTAGAAAATTTAAATTGGGATTAAGTTTCCACCATTAAATCTCATAATCCAAAGTAGAATACGAATATGTAACCGTATGCTGTTCCATGCTACTCAAATTAAATTGATACTGACCGTGGTCTTTCTCAATAATGGAGGGTGGGCCGGATATAAGAAAACTTGAAGAAACTCACCTGCAAGAAAATAAAGCAGAGCATTAGAAAGGAGAAAACGAAACGTAAATCTTAATATTAGTGTACAAATCATTACATGTATATATAAACCTATAAGGCTCAAGATAGAATTAATTAAATCTTTCATAAGCAAGATACACATGAATTTCATGCCCTGAATTTCGACAGCAATTATTTGCATCATAGCTTTCTTCAGGATAAAGTATTTAGAGTCACGATACATAAGTTATTTCTTGGTGTTTATGAGTTTGAATTGAAGTATGTGCTTTGAAAATATATACGTAATTATTATTGCGATAATCACTGTCTAAACCCATAAAAATGTGGCTACTATAAATATAATGATTTTGTAAGCCTTATTGAATTTGGAGATATAAAAACTACCTTGTTGATGATTTTTGCTAATTTAATCCAACGATTTCTTATGAGCTCTCAATAAAGTACAATTAAATATATCCTAATTGTACAGCCTAAAGTTAGTATTTAACTCACCTATAGAAGACACCGAACAGAAATCATCTGAAAGAAGATAAGCCAATTAAAGCCTTTTCTTCTTATGTAAATACATAAAACTTTAAAATTTCTAAACCTAGGATCTGTTTTTCCCTTGATGATACTCTTATATCACAATAAAATGTGCGTATTTTATTTTGGACCAACACAAATGGATATTATCCATCTTAAATATAGCGGATTTTTTTTTAGTAATTTTGCTATTGATGTGTTTTATTTTGCTTGAGATTATAACGCACCATCTTTGCTTCATTATGAAGTGAAGTTTATTGAGTTCAACTGCTTTTTACGCCTTCTTTTTAGTATCTCTATCATTGATACAGAACCTCTTCCCGTTGATTCTTCTCTCAATGAGACAAATAGAAGTCCAAGGGGCTCTCTCAGATAGTTCCACTCAGTGAAGATACACCCGGGACGAGCTAACACTGAACCGGTGCTAGCGACGTGGAATAGAGAGAAATAAAGTTAGGACTTTATTAAAATGCCAGTCAACCCGGAATTAAAGAAAGGAAGACTTTAGAGCAGCCATCAAATTGTCTCCCGCTCCTTAACCACCCATATTTCAAGGGAACGCTATGGCTACTTTACCCTCTGGGGCTTCCCTTTGCCTTCCTCAGAGACATTTTACCCTTCTTTACGTCCCTAACCCTTGCCTTCTAAGAGGAATGGTCTAATTGAGACACTGCCGTGTACTCGAAGGGGAATGCTCTTCTCCATTACAGAGTAATTCTAACGAATTGGGCGAACCGATGAGAGTTATCTGGAAATGGCGCGCCAGATAACGGCTGATGCGGAAGAGGCTATGAGAGAGCAATTAAATGACAAATTAAAAGAGCCCTCGTCGAGGCTAATGAATCGGCCCGAGAGTGTTAAAATTCGACCCTTTTCGTGATGCGACTGCTTTTTCCGTTCACACGAACAGCAAAAAGTTGGGAGCTTCCGATTCTCGGAAGTTCCAGAATTGCACGGAATTATGCAATTGTGTGAAAAGGACGGATCCATTTTGTTGGTAAATTTTAATTGGTCTACTTTCAGTACCGCGAGTGAAAAAAAATAAACGTATGTATTTCATCTATTTTATTTTACTGATATAAGTCCTATTTGCCAGTACAAATGCATACAATAATCATGGAGAGGCAGATTAAAATATATTTTCGATAAGGACATCTCACAATTTATAAATAATTGTGAAATGGATAATATATAGGTTATATTTAATGTAAAATATGTTCTATTTTATCGCTTACTAAATTAATTTTAGTTTTCTATCTTTATTATACGAAAAATATTGGCAAAATGAATTCTCATTATTTTATCTGAATCATGCTTTTACTAATATTGCTTATAATTCAAAATAATTCACAAATTTTGTGGAATTCGTACAAGTGTGTTTGCATTTTTATTTTTGGTGTTTTTAAAGAAGACTGTTTTTAAAGAATATTATATTCAGGCAAGTACAATGTCAGTTGAAAACTGTGTCGGTTTTTGCTACGGTACACAACCCACGATTCATTCATCTAAGGTGTTATTACCCGATACATAAGTAAACACGTGAAATTTTGCTGTGAGGTATTTGTGAATACAATCCCAATTTCTTTGAGCAGTCACGCAACATTGAAGTCGAAACGAACGAACGAAAAAAGCGAGACGCGAACCTTTCTGAAGGGAAAATGAGGCTGAAAATACTTTTTGAAAAGTGCGGAAGTAAATTGAAAAGAGGAAATCAAAAAGGAAATTAGGAGTGAGAAAAGAAAGGAAATTGGAAAGGAGAGAGAGAAGGAAATGACGGGAAATGAAGAGTAACGACGGACTCGGTAATCGTCGGAAGAAAAGAGTCTCAGTTATGAATACAAACAAGTTGGAAGAAATGAAATCGTACTACCGCAAACGTTTACGCCTTCTACCACTCTCTGGTTCTCGAATGTCCAATTTACCAACATACTTCATACCCTGTCAAATAAGCACTCATAGTCTTAGAGAAGCATAATATATAAACTTGAAAAACAATATTTGCAGGAAATACGTTCATCACATACATCAATTTCCTCTTTGAAACCTTAAATTAGTTGATGAAAATATACGTCTTCGTTTCGGTCAAAAATTAGCAAGTATTTTGCTGCAAATAAATTCCTACAGGTAGCGTTTGAACTGATCACTTAATTCAAGTTGTGCGCTAATGTGATTTTCATTTCTCATCACCTTACTGTTTCTCACATTGTGCATATTGGTAAACAAATACACGGGAAGTTATTTTGGATACGCTGTTGTTGATGAAAAATCAAATAAATTCGAAGAAAAATGTCTTTCGCCTTTGTTGGGTCAGTAAATTTTCAGACTACCCACGTAAGTCTACTGTCTAGTGCTACACACGAGCAGCCATGTTTCACTGACAGCTCGGTTAACCGGAAGCTCTGCTCTAAAAAAGTTAACCTTGCAATTTTATAGTATAAAAAAATCGTAAAACGTTTTGATTCTATGTGTCACGATTAAAATGCGCAGAAAATTAAAATTTAATGTTACATACCATATGTATATGTAATCTTGAATATATTCTTTCCAAGAAAAGCTATACTCTATTACAACAACTGCTCCATTTTTAATTTCTTCTACTCATCAAATTTCTGCTAAGTTTCAGGATATTTTGTTTGGTAGTAAACACTTGAAATTATTTTAAGCAACAAAAATGCATTCTAAGAAAATTTAAATTTGAATTTTTCATAGCATTCAAAGGAGCCACGCAGGTCTAAAGAGCTAAGTTTACAATGAATGCGTAATGTTAAAAATGTTATTTATATAATTAAAACGTACACAGCACTGTAGACTACTTTTGTTGAAAGTCTTTTAAATGGGCGATCGTTAGAGAGAGAGCGGGTAGAACATCGGAGTCAATGCACATTCACTCGTAGCGAGAGAAGACGATGCACATTAACCCGTAGCGAGAGAAGGAAAGGGCAGAATGATAGAGCGGCTGATTGATCGTCCCAAAATCATGAAACGATTCGGTGATGACGGGGAGCACTAATAAAAAGGGAAATCTCGGAGCGATATTTAATTTCGGAAACTCCTCCGGATTAAATCTCTCCCTTTTCAGAGGTAATTGAAAAACTGGAAGGAAGAATATTCATGACGTCACTTCCTCTGGAAAAGAGTCGCTTTATGAAGCCTGGATTATATGCAATTCTGCTGTCAAAGCTAAAACCCTTCTCCGCTCAAGCTATTTTCACTTAATTGCTTCTTCGCTTAGAATTATTCAACTAATAAAATCGCTGAGCTGATTTAGATAGAAACTTAAATCCGTCAGTAAAATAATTGCATGTCCATTGGCAGCCCTGGTTTTATAATTAACTAAATATGCTATTTAATTTGACGGCATTTCTTAAATAACATAACATACAATCTAACAATCTTTCAATATAATGTGGTATAATAGATATTGGAATATATTTTATACAATATTGAATCCCATTAAGTTGGAAGCCCTGTTTTAATTAAAAGCGACTCAAGTTGAATAAAATAAACCTATTCCATATAAAAAATTTCAATAGCCTTATTCTTAGGTTTTTAATAACATCGGATGACATTAATCATTAGTATAAGTATTAGTAAAATTTTCTGCGTATAAATTGAGTTTCATGGAAATTAACATGCAATAACAATTAAAGCGATTTAGACTCTTAATTGAAGGTAATTGCCACAACAAAAAAGTTCCGCTATAAATCTCGAAATCGTATTTGAAGGCCCTAGAAGCTAATTGAAAGGTTGGTGGGAAAGTAGTGAAGTCTGTAAGGTATGCTGACGAAAGCTATTGTCTGTGATTCCGTAAAGGGTTTGCAAACTTTAGTAAATGCTCTTAACGATAAAGCAAGGGAGTTTGGTATGAAAATTAACGTAAGTAAAACCAAAGTTTTGAGGTTCACTAAAGGAAAGAAAGCTATGTTAACCGTTAGGGTGGATGGGGAAAAACTAGAGCAAGTAGATACATTTTATTATTTGGGAAGAACTCTCTCTTGGGATGGAAGATGTAAAGATGAGGTTCGTAAAAGAATAGCCTTAGCGAAGGAAGCCTTTATGAAGCGAAGGGTATTAATGACTAAAGGTCTTGATAAAGGAATCAGGAAATGATTGGTGAAATCCCTGGTCTGGAGAGTTAAATATAAGGATATGAAGGAGATGGCTATTAATAGGGATTTTTGATTGTGCCGAACCTACCGAAAGGTAGAACACTTATGATGATGAACCAACCATTTTAATACCGGTCGTTGCTTAACCGAGCAAACATCTAGACTAGACATAGCTGAAAAGGAAAAAATTGAGCTTTGTACCTTCTTCTTTATTCCATAAGGTAAAGTAGACATTTTAAGCAGCATTGCGAACTACCTGCTCCTGACCTAAAAAAACTACGGAAACATTTTATAGGTAATTAACAATTTTGCATCGTCCTGGTTTTCAGTATTTTATCAGATGATATATCCAAGCTTTTAAATCGTTAAAAATGTTTTAGCTGCACTGTATAATGCAGTACAGTAAGATACTCTCATTCTTGATATGAAAAACGAACTTTTTTATATCATTTTTATATATATTACTCTAATAGGTTCACATTAATACTTATTTTTAATTTAGTTAAGGCATTCATTAAATAAATGAACGTTGAAGATAACGAATTCAAGTTTAATGGCGTTGGTTGTTACGAGATTTTTAATAAAATATGCACACTTTTAATTCGGATTTTCAATGGGATTGGTTTATCACAATATCGAAGAGTAAACTATACCATTAATAAAAATGAGAATAACATACACAGTTTCGTATGGCCTATTTACCGATGTTATTTCAAAGTGAATTCTACCCAAAAGATAATATTTATAAAATTAGTACTTAATTTATATGTTTTTAATGAGAAATTTTCGAGATGAGTCAAAACAACCTTAGGATTCCTTTGTTTAGTCTCAGTACGGCCAGAAAATTCATGCATTGCGTCTTCGAAAAGTGCATTTGTAATCGTTTAAAATACATTTCATGCGGGAAATTTTCTGATATCGGACTGATAAATGTACACACCATTTGTTTTAATAGATGATTGAAGTGACGTAATAATATTGGGAAAAATTGCTAAACTTCCTCAATTGCTCCTTGACACCTGGCACGAATGTTGTTAAGCCGCTATTAATACAGAGCTGCAGGATAATCGTGAACTGTCTGGCGAAATTCAACGTGACGGTGAATAATCACCCATTGTAGAGCAGTTGTGCCATTCATTCCTTAAATGAGACGGCAGTCACTTTGCGTGCTTAATATGGAGGTTGTTACCCTTTGCATTCGAAGAGAGGGCAAACCACCTCTCGGAGAGAATTCGAAGTCAATGTGATTGCTGGAGATGAATTCTAAACATAAACGCATCCTATTGCTGCGAAGTTCGGTTCGAACCTATGCGTGAAGTAGGTCATGCAACAGGATTTAGTAGAAAATGAATTGATGGCAGAACTTTATGGATAACCATCTAGTTACATTTGAATATCGGTTTACCATATTCAGGTTAATTTATTCAAGCGGCAATCTCGTTTAACGAACCGTTGAATCCATATGCATTTATTGCCATAGTTTTTTTTCTCATTTTCTTCCCTTTCTTTCCCACTCATCAAATAAATATGTCTTGCATAATATAAATAGTTATTTTTGATCTGATAAGGACGTTACTAAGTTGAAATTTGTTAGCAAATTCACATTTCTTTCTGGAATTATATCTAACGACAGAGGGTCCATCCATATCCATCCGTACCGTAAATTAAAAAGATGGCGATGAATCTATTTATGCCCTCCACTGACTTTTCTTAAACGGATATAAGTTTTAAGTATAAGTCAAACTATTTTATTATTTTCACCGTATCCCATCAAGTATTAAATCTTGAATCGATTATACCAATACCACATTATATTTTCAATTATTGTATTTTAGCAATCAATTTATTTATGTTTTGAAGGCTTCTTCGAATTATTATGGAGTGAACTTTTTTCAGGGATATTTAGAGAACTGATACTTATTAATTGACTGATATTTTATTCCAAAAATACCTAATCTAGAACATATATCTCCGTTTTTTGAACGATTCGGTTTCGGACTTCCCAGTGGATGTCCGTGGTATTTCCTCCATTCTAAGCCACCGACTGAGCAACGCGAGCATCCCTTACAAAACCGGATCATTGGCTTTTCCCCATGAACTTCCCACTCAAGCCGAAATGAAAGTTAGTGCCAAAGGAAATCCTCTACACTGGATTACGGCTAAGGAGTTCGTGTGCCCGGATTGAGGAAGACAGTACGGAGAGACAGGGAGTCGAGTAAGGAGGCTGAGATATTTCATTCTTCTATTTTGGAGAGAAGAGTAAGATGAGTTAAGATTTTGTAGGGGTCACCATGGAAACAGCAGGGATAAAAGAAAACTTTCTCATCTTATCATCCCCGTATAAGGTTACATCAAGACCATGTTTTTCTTTTTTCGGCTGAGAACCTCTAACTTAGATCTTCAGGAAAGAATGCCGACAGTGGCGCTGAGAGTAATCTTAGGCGAACCTTAAAGGGCATCCAGTACTGGAATTAATTTAGAATCTAATGTGAAAGGAGTCTATTTTCGTGATATACGTACCACATAATAATGTCATTACATGGGAAATCTAGTACTACTCTATGGGTGCTATAAAATTCCATTCTAAGCTTTCTCCGGGACCTCATAATAACTCTTTATATAGCCCAATAACTTTTGCCGTTGCCTTAGTTTTCTCCTCGTATCCTTCTTTAAGATACTTTCTCTAACGACCGTCTCAGTCCTCACATTTTTCGAACCTATATTTTTTGATAAGTTTGATTCCATTATTAAAATACTTCGCGATACTTTCGTAGCCATCTTCAGTTCCTTCCCTCTTGTATGATATCGAATAATTTTACTTGATTATGCAATAATCTAATAAACTCTTAGCTGGATGCAACCATATTTAAGGCACTAAATGAAATCTATTTTAACATATTCTCAAGTATTCTGCCCCCATTTAAGGATCTTCTTATCGTAAAATTCAAGCTTTTAATCTGTTATATTTAATTTAACCATTCCTCTTGACTCAAAAAAATACTTCTTTTCACGAAAAACAATTACTATAACTACGACTACTAACTTCTCGATAGATAGAGCTCGGAAATGCAGTACAAGAGATTGACACACAAAAATTTCAACTAGGGAAAACTAAGATTTATTGTTGAGAGTGGAGAAGATTAAGGGTAGGCGCTCTAGGTTACAAAAAGAACGACCATCTAGGTCAGTGGTAAGGTTCGGCCACGTACTTTCGTTGTCATTGTATTCACGAGAAATCACTTTTAAGGGAAACAGTTATAAACTTGTGCGTTCAATGCAGGCCTCATTTTCAATTTTCATTTCCTAATTTATTACCAGGTAGAACTTTGAAAGTTATAGTCAAGAGTAACCACGACGTTTTCTTACTGTATAAAAATATCATTGAAATAAGTTCACAATTATTTAAATACATATTAATGCTTTTTATCTCTATGGTCAATTTTTTCCGATTTAATCTCTAAAAACATCCATTTTTGATTTCCTTGCGAAAACTACCGAACGTTTCTGCCAAGATTTTCTTTCATAATGCTCTATAATGATTTCTTTATTACACTTTACTACTTTTCTTTACTATTCTTCGTTGAAGAATAAATTACTTAGTTAGATAAGAACTTTGGAACAACCTATAAACAGAAATACTGAGTTTTATAGTAACAACTTACACATTCGTAAGATGTTTGCCATTTCCAACATGACTGAGATCGCAAAATAAATCATAGTTTCGATCTATTTATGATCTATTGCAGTTGAATTTGACAGAGATGTTATTGTTTGCTACTTTCGCTACACGATAACGATATATCGCTGTTTACTTTCAGTGGGAGAATGATCACCAACAGATCGATATTTATCCCGAGGAGGAAAAAGTTATAATTTATAATAGTTCCACTTGAAGTTTTTTCGAGTTTTTTTTTCAGAGAAGCCTTGTGTTGGATGTAAACACGATTCATGGCGTGAGACGTCATTTAATCCTTATTGCCTAGTGAAAGTACAACGAGAACCTCACCGAAGTATGATTAAAATTTATCTAGTTATTTTTGTGAAAAAAATCTTTCGATATGACAACAGCGAGCTTTTCATGATATACGAGAAATGGAATTCTATGATTTGTTAATTAATTAGAAACATTTTAACTATAAATTAAGAATAAATCTGGTACTTCTCTATTATACGTGATTAAACATCTGGAATTCTATATTTTTGTGATTTAATTTTGGGCAATGACGCGTGTTTCACCGGTTTGGGCAATAAATTCGTTGCTCGTTGCTTGGATAGTATTTAATGCAAAAAAATCATTTGGAAATGGATTGATAAATTAGACTCCAATAGATTATAATATATTGTATTTTAGATGAGGAAGAAGTATCTTAAAGATCTGAGGATTGAAATGGGTAGCAAAATAAAAGATGAAAATTTAAATTCATTACAAGTCGCAAATATTCTGTACATAATTTGTGAAGCACATCCAACATGAATTACACAAACAAATAAGGTGATAGAATTAACGAAGCGATAGACCTCGCTGGTTTGCAGTACCTGTTATTCTTGAAATATTCGTATGTGTTTTATCTTTTTTATGCTACAATTCTTATATTTAGATTTACTGCCATTTGTGAAGATATTTTATTTGAAATGATTGCTTGTAGTGAATGTATATTGTCTATTTTGCATATTTTTTATCTGTTCATTGCTTGTCTTTCATTAATCTTTTTATTCTCCTTCACAAAATACAGTTTCCTACTGTAGGTTTCGCAGGTTTTTCACACTCCCCTTCCTGCGAGTGCTTTCCTGCGGTGGAAATTTTTTCCTGAGCCCTCAGCTTAGTTTTTTTTTAATCCACATACTAGTTTTCTTCGTGTACTTTTGCAAACTATCTCTTTCTTTCTGTTTCGCATATGATGATGGGTTAGGTGTAAGAAGAGACTTTCTAGTCTCAATCTCGCCCGAATAAAGGCCATTTATTTTTATTACTATTTCTTAACCTACATATGTAAGCACGAGTGGGTGACATTAAATTTTCCGGTCATTATCATTAACTTTTATTGAACGTGTAGTTGAAAAAGTTTATTTCGAAATACTTGTAGTATCTGATTTCATTATTTAGATTAAGAGCTATAATTCAGTTAATTGTAATTTAATGGAATATTTCCAGTCTCCATTGTAACTAAAATTGTAGGCAGAGTGGCTCAAGAACAAATTTATAAGGACGTCAGTATCTGCACAGATAAATAATAATTAGTTTAATACCAACTGATGATAAGCAGTACTATTTCATTGAATCAACCAGAAAATTGCAATTGGAGATCTCATGTTTAAACGTCTGGAATTAAGTGAAACGTGATGAGGATTTGAAGACGCCGTCCTTTCAGCATAAAATACGATTCGTTGGAGTGACATGTGAAACCGAACGCTATGAATGGAGTTCATCCGAATCGCGACCTTTGACGTGTGCGAATTTCGGGCCAAATTACCGCGGAAGCGTGTGGCGAGGCCTCTCTTGGAAGTGAAACCTCGAGATTTGAATGATTAATCAAACATCACGCTATTCGGATATTCACGTCTACCAGTCGCAGCTACATTTGCCACCTCCTTACGGAAATGAAGCATCGCCTGTCCCTGAGCTGATCAATGATCCAAGCGAGACGACCGAGTTTGTAAACTTGACCAATTCTTTCTCTTCGTCGAACTCTAATGGCTGTTCTCCGCTCCGATCAGGATGAGTTACTTCACAGTAACACGAGACCGAAAGCTATAAGGGGATGGGATGCATTTCATTCTCTATAATAGTTTTCTCTCGTATTTACCAAGATTCGCGATACGGATATGACGTAGTTTACTGAAACAAAAGGAATTCAATGTGAAATTAACTCTAAGAAAAGCGTTTAATTTGAGTCAAGACAGTCACTTAAGTTGTCTCTGTCAGTAAATATCCTTTCTTCGTAAAATAAAATTGAAGTTATTTCTGACGTTAAAACTTGAGCTCTATTTAATCTACTTTCTGAAAACATAACTTAAGAAATTCAGTAATTTTCCATTTTTTTGCTTAGGGTAGATGAAAATGTTCTGTTTCATTTATCTTTCATAGTTGTCGTGCTATTGGAGCTGCTGAGGTGTGATTGATGCCTACGAATGGTAAACACCCTTAAAATTTAATGAATGCTATAAAAATTATCATTTACGGCTCAATTGTAGTACATCTGTGTGAACTTGTTCTATATATCTAGTGAGGAAAGCAAGGGCAAAATGACTTAACTTCTCATCTTGTCAAGCAGGTCCGCTCAAAATACGCGAGCGAATTGCGGTACTCAATGGGTACAGGAAAACCTAATAATTCACAAACACATTGTATTTTGCTGAATTTAAAAATAAAGATGTTAAAGCGTTGAGAATCATTTGGAAGAAATTTTAGATTATAAGCCTAAAAAGTCAATTTAAGAATTCCTTAAAGTGTAATTAAAAATTCAAGCGTAACAAATCAATTTATTCAATATGTAGCACTAATTTGTCTTGTCGATTGTGAATTAATCTTCATTTTCGCAAACATCATAGTATTATATAGTATTGGCAACATCCAGAAGGCTCTTTATTTCAAGTAAATTTGGCAGAGCTTTTGCTTCGTAAGCCTAACTTCGAAGCATTTAGAATGTGACGAAGAAGGGGTTCCGAGTTCAAGCCTGCGTGAATTGTTTTAAATCTCGAGGGTTTTGCAATCTGCGAGTGACGTCATACAGTATGGGGAATGTAGGGTACATTTTATGCGGCTCGAATTTAATCTAACTCATAATCTATCTCATTGCTCAGACGAAAATCTTTCCTTGGTATTTTATCTTCGTTCCTTTCCCAACTTAAGCGCCACCTTTGGATAAATAGCATGGGTCTCCACACACCACTCACCTCCGATAGAACATATTTAATCGCTTTACGAGTTCCTTCGAGGACCTAAATTGAGGAATAAAAGGAGCGCATCTCAAAGTTTGAGCCGTAAATTTGAGGAACGCTCGCGCGGGTTCAAACGAGTGCGGTGGGCGGAGTAAACGTTCGTTTTTGAGGTTTTAGCAATTTCAGGAATTTCAGAGCCTTAAATTCTGAAAGGAAGGATCCGAGACGGGATGATTTTTTATGCAAGCTCCCTCTGTTAATGCGTCGTTAATCGCCTCATGACGAAGGTGAATGTGAGACGTCCATCTTGTTTTCCTCGATATTTCAAAGCGGAATTGGAGGAAGGCTTTGGAGCGAGGATTACCTGCATCATAAGTAGTAGTATGAAATAGTATTGGGTCAATAAAGATTCCTCGAATCTGAATTTCTTATAAAATTACGTGGATTTTATGCATTCGTGGAAACATATTTCTTTTAAATATTCTTATATTTATTTTTCTCCTCTCTTGAATGAATGTGGATATTCTACCCATCAAATTGAAATTCATTTGTTTACAATTATAGTCACGGCGTGGATATAGGGAAGTAGACAATACTTTTTGTGATATTCTAAACAAATGGTAAATAAAGCGTTAGCGTGCAACTATCTAATATCAACAGCGAGCATGTTCACCACGAGCACACTGAAAACTAAACCTGTGAAAACTCAAGTGCCGCCTCAAATCTAAGTACAAACGAAATGCAGGAAACAGGTATGGGATCCGGAGCCCAAATCCTCAAAAAAGTAATGGCGTTGGAGGTGGATGTAGGCCGAGTGCCTTAAAAGCCATCGGGGATTTGGGTAAAAGCAGAAATGAGACGTCTTGAAAGGAACGCAAAGGACTGAACCAAAACAAGATTTCAGTGCCTTGCAAAGAAAAATTGTGGTGAAGATGATTGTGAGAAAAGCACAGGAAATCGAAGCATGTGGGAGTTGAAATAAAACACACCGCGGTAAATAAACCATTATGATCGTATCGAATTGGATACAAATTGTCTCTTTAACTGATCTATAAAAAGGTTATGCCTAGAGCAAATATAAAGTTGTTCATTAGATATACGGAAACACAAATGCAAGCACGTATGGAATGTAAATATGTTAATTTAATATGCAAATCCAAGTAAATAGGATTACAGGATTCGCGAGATTGCGGAATCTTCGAGAATTATTTATGGGATACAGAGTTTCCCGAAAGTTCTCAACATTACTTGCTATCGTAATTCTTACGAATGTTAGGATCAGGAAATACAAAATACACTCGTATTTAAGTTCATCCGCAGATATTCCATATAGTTTGGCGAAGAGAAGGAAGCTGGTTGCAGGAGGCACGAAGTTTTAAAGAGGAAGGATGAAAAAGAATAAATCGCTTCTTATAACAGTCACATTTTCCTCGCATACTATCATGTGCATTCTGATAATTTTCGTATTTCCATCTTTCTAAATAAAAGAGTGGAATTGGCGACCTTTAGCTTACGTGGGGAGCTTACTGCGTCCATGCGGTTAATTCTCTCTGCTTGAAACAAAATCGGAAATGTAAAACAAATTTTAAATCTCTCATATGTGATCAAATAAAACTGTAATTCAGAATATTCTCCTTAGTCTATATAGAGATAAAAGAAATTCATGCAGGTCAACATGGTTTTATAGGCAATATGTTAATCAAGAGGGTCCTTACAGTAAAACTTGCGGCCTAATGAAAAATAAGTACTTCCTATGGAAAAAGATTACCTTACATCTGATCCAAACCAAAGTAAATAAGGCGTTTACTGTGCTTACTCTTTACATTAGTCTGATTTCATTGAGAAAAACAGAATATAATATTTAAAACATATAATGCTACCAGGCTATCACAAGTATTAGTACAATTGTGCTAACCTTCTGCTTTATTATAACCTTAAGAGTGACTATTCGAAAAAAATTGTCGTTTTTCTGAAGGCAACCGCTAGAACGCCATGGTTAAACTAGACATGGCAATTCTGACCCTTTGCGACGTTATTTTAAATTTTGAGGACACTCTGGGATTTTAGCTACCAACTTTCCAGGGACCTTGGACACTGAAGAAGGCGCTAAAACTCCCAGGCGAGAAGTAATTCGCGTCCGAAACCACACAAAGAGCGGACATGAAAGAGCGGCCGATCAAAAGAAGCCCTTGACATGCAAAAACACTATAACCTCGCTTTTCGTCTCGCTCTTCCGTCGGAGGACTCAAATCCGTTGCCTTTTATGAAACCCGAATGTCGGCCAGGGGCGCCCTTAAGTGAGATGGAAACAGAGAATTATTTGAATGGGGAGAGAAGAGGAATTATGAATTCGGGGAAAGCTAGATGGGGAAGTTAATGGCGGTCTTATATGGAAAGTACTTCAGGAGATGAGATGGATTTGGTGGGGATCGTGAGGTATCGATGGGAAGGATTCGGTGGGGAAAACAAACCTCGTGCTTCCTCTGAGTCGTAGCTTATGCACCACAAAACCACACACTGCGTAGACAAGGGAGCGTAGAGAACTAAATGCTTCAGTTAAACGTATTTCTATCAGATGTTCTGCAGTTAGAATCAATGAAACAACAATATCAATCTCAAACTGGTAACAAGGCAGTACGTAGTAGTCTAATCAAAACATAATGTACACAGTATGTACGCAGTAAGACAGAAAAAATGTTTGATAATACATTTCTAATAAGTTAATTCTAAGAAAAGAATCGAAATGTTTATATCTTAAATAGGTAGACATGGGGACCATTTAGAAAATGAATAGTAGGTCATATTCTGCCACGGTACACTATGAAATGATTTGAGAAGTTTGAAAAATTAATTGTGTGCAAATAATGGTTCTCCAGCATAGTAGAATATACATTAAATAGATTTAGATTTAGATATATACCCCGCGAGCCGCCAGAGGCGTATGGCAGGGGGTGTAATACACCACCATTATTCATTCATCCCTATTAGCATCTCTAATAGCCTGTGGAAAAAACAACCAAAAGTAACTACCCGTCCTTGCGATTACTTCCCTATAACGCTTCGTCGATGCCTCTCGGAGATCGCGTTCGCTCCTTGCTACCCTTAAACAGGGGCGGCTTAAATGGTGACTCTCAGGATTAAGGAATCAACCGAGATTTTTACTCATCTGCGACATTTATTTCATATATCGTTTAATGGTAGCCATGTATCGTGGAAGCCGATGGTCATCTAAATAGATTTCACAGAAAAGTTCCTGACACCCTATTAAAAATATCGGTTTATTAAATAAAGGTATATGAATAATCACATAATGATAGCATTAATCGCACATTAGCGATTTATATTCGATGTAGGCGAGCTCAATATTTTGGAAAGGAGTCCTCCTTTATAATTCCACAAAAAAATGGTTTGTTTAGAACTAGAGATGTTGAGATTTTACTGTCAATAACGGTAAGCCAGAATGCTATAAGCGGAACATGTCCACACAAGTGAAACACAAAGATTCTACGAGTAATACCATACTAGTCGGTCCAGCAGGATAGACCTAGGATCAGTGCAAATACTCACTCATAACTTAGTAGCCTTCATTTCTACACTGTCATGATCAAGACTGTAACAAAAGCAGATAAAATATGCATTACTCTCCATACTACCCAAAATTAGAAATGAAAATATTCCATTCGCCAGAATATGGTAGCAGGAACGCAATAATGATTGAAATAAAATTCACTATCTGAAAATTCCACTATTCATTCTTTAATACACGATCGGTGCAGTTCATCATCCGGTACCCCTTTAATAATAGTAATGATAAATTTGTGACCGAAACTGGATGATAATGAAGTATTTTGTATTTATCTTTCCGAGTATGTAAAATTTACGAGAGTTCCGATGTTTTGCTATCTGATCCAAGGGGTCAAAAAGATTTTGGATGCTATAAGCGCTTTAAAGATAGAAGAATTAGGGAGGCAGAAGGGGGAACGTTTGGTGATGGTCTGGGAGGGCGCATGGAAAGTGCAAGGAGGGGACGGAGACAAGGAAAATGGCGGAAGGGGGAGACTAAAAGATATATAAGAGAGTCGCTTTTATTGCTAAAGTGCCTCGGCAGTTCCTCAAAATTTCCGAAGGGGGGATCAGAGCTTAAAAAGGAAAAGAAGAAGGAAAAGCATAGTTAGGAACCCTTCCTAACACACGCCAAGTAAGGAGATCCATGCATTCCTCCTCATACCGAGGATTCCCTTCCCTTGTGTTACTTTTTACTCTCTTTCGGAGTTGAGCGGGATTCAAAAATCTTTTGGAGGAGGAATATGAGAAAAGTTATTTTCGGCGGATGCGATGGATCCCCCGATATCTTAACTTTGGAATTTGGAGTAACTTATCAACCTGCAGATTTTACCTCAAAGTTGAAGCACGCCGGAGCTGAAAGAGGCTGAAGTTTATGAAAAGGATTGGCAAATTTACGAGGATGAAATTTTATAAATGAGATTGATGTATTCTTTTGATGAGTAGCACAGAATCTTTGGCATTTAAGTAGTTTATCGCCATCCCATCTCCTATTATGCTACTTTAGCTCTTTGAGAACTCATCATATGTTTCAGTAGAAAATAAGAACAACGATGAAATTATGTAAGGGACGACAAAAGCCAATGCTCCGTGTATAGGAGCAATAAAGTTTCTTTGAAGAAGCATATTTACTTATATTACTATGGCCTACAGATTTTTGAATACGAGCAGAATTTACTGAAAGAATCAAAATTAATTTGAAATTCATGAACGGAAAATATTTATTAATTAAAGTTCACGCGGAAACAGTTAGGCAGGGTGTTTTAAAATTATATCTCAATGTTTATTGTAAAGTAATGATAAATCTGATTTTTTTCATTAAAAGACATGATAAAAATAAATTAGATGGCAGTAGTAATTTTATATCTTAAATTTTTGCAACGCACGTTCAAACAGTGATGAAGAAATAACGATAGGAATTTATTGTAGACAAAGAAATTCATTTCTTTCTTAGTTATTATATCTGCTAAGATGTATTCAATCCTTTCTAAATTCTATGCACAGAAATATCATTTATATCAGGCATATTTTTTTAGACTCAATGAAGTCACCACTCGATATAGTTAGTCTATGAATGCAAACAGTAAAAAACAAATTTTTCTCGTTTTGAATTTGACTCGGAGTTATCACTCTGCGTCGGCTTCTCTATTTCAGCACTATTTTTCATCATTTCTAAAATCAGGGCTTTCTTTAGACACTAAGTAAGTGAGGAATCTGTCATACGGCTCACTAGCCACTTGTAGGGGCACAGTACATGTTTCACGGGCACATAAAGCCATAGAATTGAGACCTGTAAATTACCTGTGCAAAGACGAGATGCTAAGCAATGATGCGATTTTTTTAAAGGTTTCCATCAACAATGCTGCAATTGAGAAAGATTGAATAATGAATAGTAAGTGGCTGGTGCAACTAGCGTAGAGTTAACTAACGAAAATAAACTCCAAGATGCAAGCTGAAGTGTAAGAAATCAACTCAGGAATACGGAATCAAATTTCACGTCGTAATAGTATAATATAAATAATCGGCATATGAACAATGATGGAATGTTTCTTAACTATTCTGTTAAGAAACGAAGACCTACCAGTAAGGGGGCTGTGCATCCGAATCCTCTACTATATCCAGTGGAAGGTATATTCGCTTAGAAGTGAACTTTTCCAGCAGCGTGGTTGTGCATTCCTGGAAAATTCGGATCTATTATGGGAACGTCTTCAGCTCCTAGATAAGGAAGCAAGAGGGTGGAATCTTCCAATTTGGAGGGTTGGCTCTAGAGGAAAGATATGGGCTCCATTGTTTTACGATGAGGGCCGGAGAGGGTGCGTGATTGCAGTGAATAGAAAGGGAAATTGACTCCGGGAGATATGCGCAGTGTAATACCGAGAGGGGGCGACGAATTCCTTCCTCCAAATTACTCCTTTGTGTGCCTCCAAGTCATTTGAGAGATGCAGAAGGTGTGACGAAGATTGTCATAAGTCCCATCGCATGCGAGCGTATCATGATGCGGAGTAAATTGGGCATGAAGGCATGCCTTCAATAACGAGATTTATGAATTATTAAATATAAGGAATGACGTATAGGATCAAAAGTAAATCGTCTGAAATGTTATTCATTACATCAAGGAAAGATAAATTTAAAGAATTAACGTTCACGCCTCAACTATCACAGGCAGTTTGATAAATGATTTGATAGCGTTTATTTGGATTGAGAAGTATTTTTAGTTGCTTAAAAAGGTGCAATTAATCCAAGACGATATACTCCATTATTTTCTATAACATCGCTCTATTGTAACGTGTTCCTTATGCACACGATGCAAATATAGTAATTTTAGTCTTATAATAATTATAAATGACTTGTTTTGGAATATGTAATTACATTTTCATATGTGGAAGTTGGTAATTGGCGGTATTCGAGGTATTTCCGATAGTAGAAGCAATTTTTTAGTTTTATTGCTACGTGGTATTTTAAGCGATGTTTTACGCGATAAATTTCAAAAATGTCAGAGACTTGTAAATTGAATTTCAGTAAATATTCTAAATTATTTGTTTCTTAAATTAGTTCAATTATACATGAATTGAAATTTAATTTAATTTTCAGTTCCTATGTTTGTATAGTATTTTAATGCAACTCTTCCACAAAGTTTCCTTTAAGCATTTATATCCTTCTTATACCAAAATGATGAAACTAGAGGGATTCAAATACGGAATTCTTATCTTTTCTTCTAATTTCATTAACAACTCACGTCCTAGGGTTGAATTTTTCTTAGGGTTTACAAACAAAGATAACCATCGCTGTTATTTCACTACCATCCTAGTTTATTATCCAGTTGTGGATATTCGTTTGACTCCTTAAATTAAGATGGTAATTTAAGGAGCCGAATTAATGTTGTTTTTCGGGATTAAGGTCCCTGAACTCCTATATGAATAACGGATTCCTTTGTATAAGAGAAAGAATATTTAGTCCCTTCCAAAGGCGTCATAAAGAATATTTACAGTTACATTATGCACGCCAGACTCCTTTAATAGAAGCGAAAATGTTTAATTCCTTTTGGATAGCACTCATACGAGGTTCCCTTGAGTATAACTTATTAGATCCTCGCAATACATTTCCGGTTTCTGCCCTCAGTTATAAGCAATTGAGACGCATTAGATGCAAAACACATCTCAAGGGGATCGAATCATAAAGATATAGCGCTTCTCCCTGTATTCTGAGAAAAGTTGATCTCAAAAGGTTCCTTGATCCCTGAGGTTGGATGAAATTTTTTAAAAGATGCTGCCATAAACGAAAACCGCTTTATTTCTGAAAATATCTCGCCCTGGACAAAACACCCTTTGACCGAAAGGTTGGTGAACCTAATATGGAACACGTTAAGGTGCGTTCACACGAGGGGACTTTTGACGCGCGGGTTTTATGGTTGAGGCCGGATGGGTTGCAGCTCGCATTCACACGGAGGAACTTTTTGAGGGTACGCGCGGCTTCTAACGGTTCTTAAATCTCCACTGCGGCAAAGCCGCGACGCTGAGTTGCAAACTTGTTCACACGTAGCAACTTGGCCCTCCTGCATCATCAGGCGCCAGTTCTCAGTGGATGGGATTGGAGTCAAGCGGAAGAAGGATATCAGTTCATCTAGTTGCGTAGTGTAGTATATAGTAGTGTATTGTGTAGTGTAGTATATTGTGTATGAAGTATAGGGTATTTTGTTCAGTTTTGTATTTGCTTGTTTAATTAGGTCCTTAGTTGTAAATATGCCATCATTTATTCTTTTCTTTGATTACAACTTACCAATTTTTCTCTTTATAGGGGAACCTCCATAAATCATAATTGTTCACAAACCTTCAAGAAACCGTAATTGAAATATTCTTGGAGCTTTGTGAACAACTCTGTGAACAACTGTCTCAACAGCCGTGTTCCTTTTCTTCCAAAAATTTAATTAACTTATTGACAGTATCAATAGCTTTTTTACAATTTTTTACTCGTTATAAATCTTTGTGAATCATTTCACGCTGATGCATACATATCCACATATTAACTTCGGTATTAGTGTACGTCAAATTCGATCGGATTTTTTATAAATAGGGTATACTTAAAACTGTCCATTATCTGAGGCTGCAATTGTTCGATTTGCCTTGATTTTTACTTGGTTTATACCAGAATGTTTAAGCGTGCGAGGAGGTTGGTGTACGCAAGGGCGAGACAGAGTTAAGGATGTAATTAATTCCTCATAGTTCATTCATAGAGAGTATAATTTAGTCCTCAGAATTTAAGCCTGCCAAATTGATTTTAATCTCTTTTTATTCTAAGGGGAAAAGAAAAAATAATTCTTGAATAAATTGGGTAAAGGTAAAGAATAAAGGAATACTCAAAGGAAGTGAAAGTTTCATTCAGGCTAGGAAATGGGAATGCATTCCTTGAAGAGATTAAGAGACTGGGTTTTGCTCACAATTCTGTGTGTTCAGACTATTGATAAATTCTTTCGAAATAAGGTTGGCACAAGGTTCTACGAACTCATTCAAAGACAGGAACAATAGCTAAAGATAAGACATCCTACGAATACTATGGGGACCTCCTGCGCAGGAGGTGGTCTACCTTTTCTAAGTTCACATTTTACTTGTTGGGAAGGATATACATCCTGCTGAGGATTCTGTTTCAAGATGATCAAAGCTACTGCCGACACTTTCTGGTTGAGATGACAATCGTTACTAAAAGCATATTTTTCCCGAACAGCCATTCTATTCTCAACAAATTCTTTGCACCATTCTCTTAACCCGTTTTGAAAAAAAAACCGAGTCACTGATGACATTTTGGAAGCAGGTCTTCATTTAAGAATGGAAGGAGAGGATGGGCGCATTTCGAAAGCATTTGGAATAGAAGAAATAATGAGAAATCTTAAAGTTAAAGTTCATTTATTTATAAGGTTCACTTTCTCATAAGTTTAATTTTGTGCAAATGTGCGAGGTTATTTTCCAACATTTTTAGGTAGAAATATCATTACCAAATAAATAAAATAATTTTTAAATCCAGTAGTGAGATAGTTATACCGATGAGAATACTCCCTCCTACTGCTACAGCATTCAAACTTCATTTTTATTTTTTATCTGCACCACTATCAGAGTGGTTTAACACTCCGCATATTCGTCAACTCTCTGCGCGGCATGCGGAAAAGTTTCAGCCGGTTAGAACTTTGCGTCAATGTTGCAGGAGCCTAAAAAGCCCTATTCACACGGAGCGTCTTTGCCGCACAAGAAAGCCGCAGACACCCGCTCTCAAGGTCACAAAAGTTGAGCCGCACAGTCGTTCACACGTCGCAATATTTGAGGCGCGCGGCATTTCGGGACGCGCTGCAAGAAAAGTCCCCTCGTGTGAACGTACCTTTAGGCGGAAGTAACCTGGCGTGATGAAATTCGTTGAGCTCCTTGGTTTCCTCTCAAATCATAGCTTACGTGCCATGTAAGTTAAAATCCCTGTATATAGCCAGAGGTAATTGATTCTCTTATGTTCTCTGGTGGGATCCTCGAAACGACAAACTTCACGAATTTTGTATTCAACATGAGCAACCTTTGTTGGTGTGATAGCAAAGTTGTATGAAACACTTTATGATTTGGAGAATTTTAATGATAGAACTCAGCGGATTTTTGTTGTTGCATCACACTCTTTTAGTTCTAAAACTAGGAATGAATTTTGAAAGGAGGCTGAAAATCCTCATTTGATATGAAAGACAGTTCCTTTTTGCTTATTTCATCCTCCCGATTTTAGTTTGACTGTTTAGAGGCACCCATCGAGTTAATGTATCAATTATGAAAACACTAAATATTTATAGGGCAATAAAGTAGTGAAAATACTATGACAAATTGCTGATATGATGCTGTGCTGATGTACAAAAGACTAAATTAAGGTCATTAACGTATTTAAAACTTTAACTCGTTGTGTTTATTCATGTATTTGAATATTAAAATAAATATTTAAATTTATTATTTCACTGCAGTGTGACGAGATCACACTGCAAAGTCTTCCTAGCAGCACGGTGATCTGGCCAGATGGTTCAATAGGAAGGAGCAACCAACCTGTAGTTGGTGGATTTTGGCTCGAGTCTCTCTTACCATGGCCGTTCCTCATCGGGAATATAGTCAATAGCAATACAGATCAAATGTCAACGCCTTTTAAGCTTCTCTATGAACCTTAAAATATTCACGGAAACATCCAGTGCCTTTCCTTCGAAATTATAGATTAACCAATGAGCATAAAAAAGATATTTGACCCTACCCTTTGATCGCCTTGCGCGATCTCTCCGAATTAGAAACATTTATGTTTATCTGGAATTTTTTCCACATTTCACTAACTTTCAACTCCCAGAAGGCCAATATTTGAATTAAAAATAAGACAATAGGTTTAAACTTTGAGAAATATTATAACATGGCTAATTATTGCAGATGTCAGAGAACTATTTCCATTTCAGTGCATAATATAGGAAAGATAAATTCAGGTCTGGTCTCCGGGGACCACATCCGAGACGAATTTCGTCGGAATTGCCGAATTTGGACGGCCGCTGACCCAGAGTAGCGGGTGGTATTAATATCGTTCCCTTTTCCTTCCTTTAGTTATTTTTTTGTCTCTCCTTGAATAACCTAAGGTATTTCGCTTGGGGTCCCGTTTTTCGCTTATGTAAGCTCTCATCGTGAGTGCGCGCTATGGAATATTATTTTCTTTATCGTGGTTTTTCTCGTAAGTTGTTAGCGAAGTTCTAATTTGCCGTATTGGGCATCGTTGCGTCGGCGTCGGTTGGCAAATTACTATATATTGGTTTGGCGAGTCTCTCCAGTTGAGTTCTTTTGTTAAATGGTTTATTCTTCTCTGCTTAACGCCATCCAACGATTTGGTATAGAGCCTCTTGTTATCTTTTTGTCACTTTCCCCTCCCGAAGATTTAAGAACACAGGATGGTTATCTCCGCGGCAGCGATTCCGGTTGAGGTAAGGGAAGATTCCAATACTTCCTAAAATTCTGTGGTCATAGGACCAGACACCCGAATCCGGAAGTCATTTCGTATGGTAAATGGCTTCGCAGAATTAACGGCTATAATAAGTATCTTTTTAGATAATGATTCTTGAGAATTTCAGAAATTGAAAATGATATTATACGCAGCTGATCCCGAATAAATTCATCGAGAGTATGGTAAAAGAATCGCATCGTTACATTTCCGATTTTATTACCCGCAATATTCGCCTCAGTTCAAACGACACGGCATCTCCCCTCGTATGCGTTTCAAACTCACCACATCAAACAGCAGAACGCCAAGCTGGATATCGTGACGCTTCCGATAAGAAAAAGTCAGAAAAAATGATAAAGAGCGAGGTAAACATGTTTGGAGTGGGAAACACGCAGAGGCACATTCAACGAGGAAAAAATGCAACGCATCGGAAATAGTCCCTTTGCGAATAGCACCTGATGCCCATCCTAGGGTCATCGAACCGAGGTCTCCCAGGGAAAAAGCTCTCGCGGCGGCTCACCATTGCGTGGCAACAATGCAAAGTGCATTCTGGGGCATCAAACCACTCTCCCGGAATGATTTCCTAGCTTCCATAAACATTGATGCGACCTCCAGCTACTTGGGGAACTTTTCCATATCCCTGTTTTTTTTCGCTATGCATGCATAATGTAGGCGGCTCTCAAACTTCCAAGTACAGGCGAGGGGCCGCTTAAACAGCTATGGAGATGTCAAAACGACTGCGAGGGCAAAATTTACATTTATTACCTTCCTTTTTTCCTTTTTGGAAAGCGAAAATTTCCTCTCCGCGAATATATGGGATGTGGTATCGGTTGATTGAGATTCTCGTGGGTTTATGACGAATGGATGGAAAAATATGAATAACGGGACTCTTGCAGGTGAATATTGAGTTTACTCTAGCAGTTTGTAGCACTAGATGTGGATTTAAATAGCTGCATAAGTCAAGAGGTATCATATTTTAAATTTTACGAACATACAAACCTTGGCAAAATTACTGAAATATTTTTGGTAAAGTATACTATATTGTGTGGTATGGAGGACTTCAAAGCCAGTGGATATTCCATGATAGATAGATATATAAAGGTCTTTATTGTCGGGCGAAATTGAGATTGATTCGTCCCATCTTACATTTAACCCGTTGCAAATGATGAGCTTCTTTCGAGAACGCAGCAAAGATGGTTGATTCAATGAAGCTCATTATAGTATATTATGGTTAAATGATACTTATATAAATGTAAACATCCGTTAGCGGCTCTTAATTATAAGAAATCTGAAAGGAGTGATATCAGGATTCGATTCTGGAGAACCGTTTAAAATAACACTTTGCTTCTTCCTTCTTGGCTAGCTTGAAAACGGATGCATAAGTGCATTTTTAAGAATTTGCGTACAATTCCTGGAACGATTATCATTTAAAGTTTTTTTTGATGTTCTTAGACAAACGACTTATTTACGAGAAATTCATGGCATGTACTCACGCTATCCCTAATTCCTTAATTGATTTAAATATTGAAGTATGATTTGGAATTAGACCTTCATCATCGTAGCTCGAAGCATATGCATCATGCGTGAGAGTTAGTAATGCACAGGCATTATATAATATTGACAGAGTTATATGACTTGTACATCATAATATTTGTAAGTTCCTGAGTGAATTACGATGCCATCTTGATATGTTTCAACTAGTGCTCAATTACATATTTTTATTCAAAACGAAAAGAGTATAAATAACTAAAGCCATTTTATTTATTAATTATACATATTTTCAACTTCTGTTTTCTCGAAATTCTAATCAATAGTTTCATAACTTCTTAGCAGAATCTCAGCTTAAACATTTACGAAAGTTCGGAATACTCTTAAGATGGGCAAAATTTGCGGCGATTTCCTCAAGCGATTATTATTGCTGCATCGTCAAGAGAGAAGATCCTCCAAGTCCATGGTCTTACATAGTAAAGTTTCATTACGAAGTTAATTAGGATGATAGGTAACTCAGATGCAATCAAAGGAGCACTTTGGAAACTCATTAATGTATGTATGTATAATGTATGTATGTATAATGTATGTATGTATGGATGTATGTATGTATGGATGTATTAATGCACTATTTTCGGGACTATTAATGAATTTAAATATTGGAGTGTAACATACATTTTTTACATCGTCTTCAACGAGCATACGCAAAGGAGAGGAAGAAGAGTACTCAATGCAAATAAGCCATTTTTATCTCCTACTCGTGGCAAGATCGTAAACAAGCTCGTGTACGTGTATACAGGATAGCATAATATATTACTACTACATCTCGTATAGTCATAGGCAAGAGTGGCCAATTATTTAAGCTCTACTCGACAGCTTTAATATGAATAACTGCACAGTATCTTCATATTTAAATCGTAAGCAATTATGAGGAATGCAGAGGAAGTTCCTATAGGAAAAGGAAGGGTCCTGAAAAAAGAGATAAGTTGAAATTATGGAAAGAAAAATCATGCAGTAGTGAATACTTAATATGATAGTTAAGATACTTTATTATTTTTATTTATACTGAGAAGCCTATATATTAAATCAGAGAAATAGAATATTACATAATAGATTTTTAGTTCTAGGCACACTGTTTTTTTCTCTTGCTAGTTCTTTGCAATTCTTTTAGACCTTTGGTCAGTTCGTTTTTCTGTAATCATTACATATTGTTCGCGAGAACTTGATATTTGCTAAGGAGTTATTCTCATAATCGATTTTTATTGCAGCGTATTTTTGATCAATAATCCCGGATTGTCGAATTATATTCTAACAAAAGATGTATCGTCCTGGACAATAGAAACTCTACGCAATTCGACGATTTCGCGGAGAGTCGCGGAACCTAATGGACGGAGGAAGTTAGAGGGTTACGTGACAACAGTGTAAGCGGCAGGGAAGGGGCTCTGGGTATTGAGGATGGGGAGAAGGTGGATCGTGTTTCTTTCACATCACTTTTCCTAAATACGGGACTCACAACCAGCATAGGAACGTATGGGAAGAAGGGATCCATAAATTGGTATATTCCACGGAACTTGCGGTCCAAAGGATCGGCGGGAACTACGCGCAATCAAAAAATGTTAATGTTAAACCTTATCCTGGGTTACAAAATTTCACAGCTGATAACGTTTCCATGGATGGTTGAGGACAATTTTTAACTTCCTTTATATTTGATAGACTAACCATTCCTCGCTAGAATATTACTTCATCTTATAGACTATAGACCGTCCCTATTAAGATCGAACAATATCCATTCTTCATTTCCGAGCATCGATGTAGCTGTAGAGCAGAGATAAATTCCACAAACGGATCTTATCTCTTTGAATACATAAGAAGAGTTTGTTGTTATAGTTCTTTGAACAGTAATCATTACGTTTCAAGGGTTTCCAGGGTAGAATCGAATCAATAGGGGCACCCACTTGACCATCCGTTAACTCATTTCATGTGCAACTCCCGACTTTACAATCCTACTTCGTTACTTATAATTTATCGTGTGTATCCAAAATTGCAAGTTGCAAAAGAAAGTTGCATTAATCTACGCCCGATCTCCGCCGTGTGTGCGACTTGTGAGATAGATAGAAGAGTGATAAGGGAGCTGAAGAAAAAGGGCTGCTCGATATCATGGGAATTTTGCCTGCATCTTATCAGTTAGGACTCCATTCTAACCGTGTTTTCATCATGCAAGGACTTTCCCTTCCCTGAAAATGAAGCTTCTTTGCTACCGGCATCATCTAAATCATGCTGGGTATGGAGAGTAATGTCGAGTGCACTTAGGAAATATTGATCAAATAAGTGCTAATAAGTACTAGGTGCTAATATTATAAATAACTAAATATAATTATGATATAACCAATTCTTTGTACAATCTCATACTGAAAGGTTAAAATTCGTGCTGGCTTCTTTTACTGAATTCTTTTATGCTACCGTGAATCTAATTCTTTAAATCCCTCTAGGTATCCCTTTAGAAATACCAACAGACCACTTCATCCTAGGAGAGGTCTCACAAATGTTACGGGAAATATCTCTCCATTTACGCCAGATCAAATGGAAAAAGTACCTCAGAGAGATGCGGCCTCGGTTTACCAGAGCTTTCCACTAGCCTCGGTGGTACTCTCCGTGCAAAAAGCACATTCCCTAACATCGCGCCAAGATCCTCGGCTATCTCATTTCAAAAGGGTCACCTTTAAAAAGACCGCGATTCCCCCGCACCGACGCATTGACTGGCGAATCCAATCCAGAAGGCTCCGCAGAAGGGCTCGAAAAGGAAGGCCCTTCAAAGAAGACTGTGGAGATTGTGTGGGTCTCGTGAAGTGGACAGGGAACAAAAGGTGCAGCTCCCCGTTGAAGCGGACTCTCGACTTGGGCACACTTTCCTTCGACGCCGAGGAAATTCGCCCTAAATTTCCTTCTTTGGCCGCGAGAAAGGCACTACACGGGATCTGACCTATTGAATTAAATCGATGAAGGACATCGACGCGTTGTCCAAAGGACGTTCCATCTGAAGTATCATGTTCTAGAAAAGAGCAATATCTGGGGGAAATCTTTAGTGGAATGAACCATGAGATCCACAGAAGAATATCGCGGAAATGTGAAATCAGGGAACTGCAATGCAACAGCCATTTAAATACATTACTTCCAGAATTAATAAATTATTATGCGCTTTATTGAGGAGGCATTCATGTCAAGAAAGATCAATCTAATATTTACAGTTAACCAATGAAATGACAATACAATCAATAAGAATCTTACAAATTTTCCTCAGGAAATTTAATCTAGACCGATCTCGCAAGCGTGCTTACATTTTCAGGTACAGGAAATTAATGCTATTTTAAATTAAAAATTATATTTAGATATTTTTAAGATTATTATATAATTATTAGAATATTTTATTATCAACTTAAAAATGTTATCAATGGTTTGTCGACACAAAAATATACATTTATTTAATAAACGCGAATCTGTTTCTACACCTGATGCCAGTTACTAGCAAGGTTGTGAAACCGGAGGTGATTAGAATCAGATTATATAAAATTTCAAAATTCAACAAAACGAAACTTCAATGTGCGACCGGTTTCGAGCTCATCATCTGGCACAGGAAAAAAATGCAACAAAATCTTTAGCCGTTGGGCGTAGGGTGAAATAGCCTGTAAAATAACTAATAAATAAGGATTAAATAACCGGAGGTAATTAAATAACCAGAGAAAAACACTAATGGGCAATAATTTAATATATATAAGTATTCAAATTTTGGTGCTCCAAGTGCACAAACATAAGGTGAATAGACAGAAGGTACAAGACCTAGCTTCGAGTCCCAGTCACGTAGAAACATACAGTTTACTTGTATATTTTGGACAGTCAACTAGCTTTTTATCCTCATCCCGTTAAATTGTAGGAAAAGTGGAACATAAAGAATATATTTTTGAGATTCAGCTACCCAATTCTTGTTTAGGACCTGCCCATATTTTCACTTTTTGTATACGTATGTTCTGTGCGACATAAATTACAGAAATCAATCGTGTATTTGAAGGAAGAACTATACTGAATGTCTGCATCACATTCACCATAATGATTGTGGAACCCAATGCGATGGTGCAGAGATTTCCCTCCCTCGTCTATGAATTGGCAAAGGAATTTTCTTGGAATTGGACAAAGAGCTTAAATTAAAACTTTATTGAAAGTTCTTTCGATTACTTGATTCTTAGCGTTTTCCGAAACAAAATGGTGCCTTAAAAATTAATTGTAAATAAATAAGTTGCCAATCTATATCTATATATATAAAGCAGAAATTCTGTGGGTTTGTGGGTTTGTTTGTCTTGGATTGGAGTCCGTTTGACCGTTTGCCCGATTTGTCTCAAACTGCATACGTGTCCTCTGACGACAGAAAGGAAGTACTGTTGCATTTTTATTCAAGAATTTTGCTGGGTTCGAACCAAGTTCGCTCAGATAGATTTTCATAAGAGATACACGTAAGCTTCACTTTTATCGGTTGCAGGCTTTATTTCTTTTGAAGAATTAAATTAGAAGAAATAGTCATACAGAGTTGAGACAAACACCGAAAGAAAGAAAATTAAATAAAAAATCTTATATTGGTCATGGAATGTTACTTTCGATTAGAATTTGCGAGAATATTGGTAAAATATACAAAACTTTCGTGAAAATTCGAGGCTATAAACAACTCATCCCCCTGACGACCGATCCCATTGTTGAATCCGAGCTCATGTTTTACCGTAAAAATACTCGTGGACTTTAGGCTCATAAAGCTGATGATTGAAGTGGACGATATATATCATGGATAACGAGAAATTTTCTGTGAGAAGGTAACCAGTAATTGCAGGTACGTAATTTCAGTCAGGAGATTGTGTGTCTTCGATTTTAGTACAAACAGTTTGCCAGATTTGCGACAAACTTTGCGTACGCGTTTTCTGGGACCAGGAAGGACATATCGTCTTAATTTTATCCGATAATTTTGCTGGGTTCGATCCAAGATCGCTCGGATTGGTTTCCATAAAGAATAAATCTAATCTTCACTTTAATCGGTAGCAGGCTATATTTCTTTTGAAGAATTAAAATAGAAAAATAGTCGCGCGGAGTCGAAACAAGAAGCAAAAGAACGGAAATTAAACAAATATTTTAATTTTTATCGTGGAATAATGTTTCCGAATCGAAATTTCGAGAATTTAGATAAAATACGCGTGATTTACCCAAAATTGTTGAGGTTGTAAACAACCAATCCTTCTCACATACAATGCGATTGTTGAGCCGAGCTCATGAATTTTCCTGCAAAAAGAATATCTTGGAATTTTAGACTGTATTCTGAAGGTAATTTACGCATTGCACGACCGGCAACTTGAATTTAATTTCCTTCTATATTCCCCGTTGAGAATCAACGGGCGCTTCTGCTAGTATTGTTATAAATTTAATATTAATATGCTCATAAAGAATTTATCTGAATAGGTTGAATTTTATAAGTTGCAAGATCTACTACAGATCAAATAAACCAAACATGCTAACTTCAGAGAGGAACATCGATTGCTAACTGAACGCGGTTCTCGCACTAAATATTTGTAAGTTGTGACCCATATTCATTCAGCTATCCCTCCTTATCAGGAACACATCTCTCTATAGAATATTTCAGAAGGAAAAACGTCCTAAAATCACCGGCATCACCCAATACACACAAGAGGATACTTCGTAAAAATGAGGTAATCGCCTTTCCTTCTTGAATCCCTAATCCATTCGTGCAGAGGAACGTAAAATCTCCCTCAATTCTGCTATGCGATTCGGAGGATTAAAGTCTTCATTTCATAGGACACAGTTTTCCGTCTCTTTGCACCGACGCAATATTCCTCCGCCGACACCTGCTTTCATATCCTCGAATGGATTCCTCGGCAGACTGCGTCTCCAGGGAATGCTCCGCGGCAAAAATTAGTCCCATAAAAAGTAACGGTGGAGATACGAATAAATGGAATTCGTTCCGATCCTGAGTTTATTGCACCTGAGTCCTAAGACCCGTAAAAGATAACGACGCAAAGAAAGCAAAGAGTGGAGGATTTTCACATGTTCTCTTAGGTCTCGAATTATGAAAATACTTTCCTAATGTCTTCTTACGTCGCTTCATGCAGTGTTGTTTTGTATCTTAATTTTTAACGACTGGAAATTTTATTTATACACTCGGGATTCTAGGTAACAAACGAGACTTAAACATTTTTGTTATTTGGCATCATACGTGCGATTACAAAGGAGAAGAAAGACTTTGTACTCATCCTTATAGTTTATAAGCAACTGGATAAGCTACTACGATGAGGAAAATTCGCTAACAAACAGTTTGCGAAATACTGTCTTTACTCTTCTTCTTACAGTGGCATCCCACAAAGTTACCTGAGGGCATATGGATTTTATATTTGCGATTTTTGCGTGGTATTTTACCAATTCAATGAAAATACTAAAAAAAGTTAATTCAATAGATTCTTTTCCTTGTTAAAATTAACAATTGAAACATTTTCTCCTTGTCTAAAATATCAATTTTCGCTCTAAATTGATTAAATCATTGCTCAGTGAGCAACTAAATTTTAGCTGATTCTTATGTGTGAGAAGGAAAAGTTGGGAACCATTACCTTAAACCAAGTTAATAGTTAGTTAGTTAACCACTGCACAACGATGGAAGATGCCATGACGCCATGGAATCTGAACTAATTTATTTACTATACACTGATAATGACAATTACATATTTTATCGGAATTAAATGTAAGTAAAATTTTCATGTTTAACTTAAGGGTGTTGTCTTGGGTATTGTTTAATTCTGGCGTGATTTTTGAGATTTTCGCTAAATCAAGTAAACATTCTTTTTTTATATTTTGAATGGTGTGTGCATTTTCTGAGACTTTTTTAATGGAAGAAGCAAATATGAGATTAAGGCGATATTTTGATATATCTCTTTTTGAGTCCCAATTATTACTAACAAGGTCTAAATCGTTAACCGTTTGATTTATCGACAAATATTGAAAGCAGTTCACTCAAAGTTCAAAATTTGTATATGTTGCTATGTGAAAAGCGCATAAAATTCTAAATGTTTTTGCACATTTTTTAGCTAAACATATGCCTAGGTTAAAAATTTAGTGGTCGAATGTCAAGGAAAAGCTCTTGTTTTTAAGCCATAATTTCTAATTTTGTGGAAATCTGTAATGTTGTGCAAATTTGTGTGGAAAGCTTAACTATTTTATGGTTGTATATCTTTTTATTCAGAATCAGAAATAGTAATTTATAAATCAAAATCCCTTGAGTAGACCATTTGAAAAAATAACCTTATTCGTGAGGTCTTAATGACATTTTTATGCACAGTAGGAACCATCTGCTTCTTCTGCCAGAAAATTGAAGATAAGAAGAAAGATAAAATCTTACCCCTCTAGTCCCACCTTTATGTTTCAGGTAAATTTCGAACGATATAAATCACTTATAATCGAAGAAAATTATATTTTTGTAAAGACTAATGATCCATAAAAAATATAAATTATTTTTCCGAGTAAAACATTATGTTCTTTTGTGATTACGATGGTAAAATACGGGAAAGAAGAGTGAATTTGGAAGCGTTGATCGGATTAACCCTAAATCTATTTAAGTGTTGCAATCAGAAGCCATTAAGACGACTAAAGTAAAAGACATTACCACGAAGGGGAAAAACCCTTTTGGGATCGATGATTTCCTTATTGGGTTTCGCAGACAATTGAAGGGACACTTTGCGGTAATTCCTCCGAATAGCAGATGACGGGCGTTAATCTGACTGACGTTCCCCTTTGCCTTACTTACCGCGAAATAGGATGGTGCACTTGTGCGTTATGGTGCCACCCAGTAATCCTATTTTGACCTTGCGGTAATCCTTTTTTGTATCGATCGATATATGATATTAATATGAAGGTTCGGATTTACTGCATCTTAATATTTGATACTTTTATTGGTAACTTTAAGGAGGAATAAGAATTTAATTAAAATAAATATAGAAACTCCTCAACACCGTATGATATTTCTTAAATTAACGATATCGGTTTGACCTTGCGAAATTTATTTTAATTTAAAGGACCTTTATGTTTGAAACAGAACTTTATTTTGTTGCTTTGCAGAATGCTTTTTTATAAAAGAAATTATTTCACAAAGTTAGTATCCTTTGGTTCCTCGAGTTTAATCCATCCCTCGTGAAAAAATGACTTTAACGAGTACTTGTATACTTTGCCTTTTGATAATAATAATTCGTCTTCATTGATGGTCGTATTTTAGTCAAATATGACCATTCTTACAACATACCCGTTTTTTAGCACCCGAGCAACAATTCTCTAAGCAAGACTCGAACCCTGGACCTTATCGTTGCAAGGCTAGCGCGTACGTAATCTAGTGTTCTTTTCTATTTAATTTCTTCTTTATGGCAATACTCACATGAAATCTTTCAAGTAATTAACGTTAGAATATGTAAATACTGTTTTTTGAATGCCATTGAAAGTGTATTAGTTGAACTACACTCATGTGAGGGTTTTCTCCATATCTATGGTAAATTAAGGAAATGAAGGAAAGTATACCGCTCTCCTCATCTTGCAAAGTAAGACTCATTCTCTCTCCAGTGACTTATCTAGCTAATGATGCACAAAAAGGATATATCAAGTATTTCAGCTGATTAATATTTTATTGTTTTATCTCTAAACTGAAACTCAATTGTTTTATCGAAACAAATTACGCACTTTTACTTAAATTTGGGGAATTATTTATCTTAGTTATGGAAGCTTTGAAACTGGACTATTTATATTTTTGGTAAGGACAAAGGGAAGGAATACTTGATGATGTGGCAGTGACGTATAATTTTAGTAAAATACTTAGAGCTATTTAAGAAATATTTATATTAAGGTACCATTCTGCAATGGAAATTTCTACAATATTATATAGTATTGATCTTATGATAAAGATGCTTCTTTCAAACGAATTATTTCCAATTGATCGGCATTAGAAGTATAATTCCTTCCTGAATTGTATCCTAATCTATTGGTGATCGATATGTCATCGCGGTGTTTATCTTCAGGGCTAAGCGGATTCACCTGTTCCTATTTACCGGAGAATGTGTATGACCGCCGGAAATATAACGCTTCATTTGGCTTCAGCAAGAGGGCAATGTGACGAGGACAAAGAGAATACGGGAACAAAGCGCAGCTGAGGCTCGGGGATTAGGGAGCTGTATCGAGGAGAGGAAGGCAGAATAAGTGATCGAAATACCTAAACCACGATCATCCGCAAATCATCCAATAATCGTACGTTTACCTTAAACGCTTCCGAACTCTGCAAAATGGACATTTATGCGGATAAAGAGAGAAAAAAGGCATGCGTCGAGGCCAAATATGCGATTAGATGCACGTTGAGACAAATTATTTGATAATCTTCGGAAAATGATCTATGACTAAAATAACGATAAAAACAGACTAACACGTAAATTTAACATTAATACTACCCCTTGATTCGTTAAGAATAATGATCGATATCAAACTTGGACAATGATTAAAAGGCTGCATTCCTTTAAAAATGTATAAAAATTCCCTTTTCCGAAACTTAATAACTTATATTTGGTTAATTAAGTAAATAGAATAACCTGCTAGGCAAGTTTTATCATCCATGCTGTGCTTTATAATTCATATACAAAGAAATTTACACTGTAAGTAGTATAACATAGTAATAATCTACGTGGATATCTCACTGTTAACCAATGAAGTACATTCTGAAATTTTGATTTGGCATACATGCATAAAATTTGCACCTAATTAATAAGATAAGTCTACCTCCCATCGCTCTTAACTTTAAATCTTGTATCAAAGGCAATTGTATCGTGATCGTAGAGTTACCGATAGCTAAAGCTTCAGAATGAAATTCATTCATTAGAATGATTTGATCTCTTAAGTATCGAATCATTTCTTTCTTTAGGGATTTTCTGAAATATTTTCATGATGTACCTCGTATATTAAGCCTCTTTAAAGCAAAGAACAACTTAGGCTTTGTCATGAACAAACTTTCACTCCAAAATAAGGAAAACGCCATGATACGAACCGACAAGCTTTCTCTCTTTTTAATTGTTCCATACACCGAGTCTTTCTCAAACTTACTTACGAAATATTATCGCAAGAGTAGAGTGGACAATATCAGTAACGTAAACATCGTGTAGGTCATTTTATAACATTTAAATTTTATAAATACTCTTTATGTGCTCGAAAAATGTTATTTGCCTAAAAGCTTTATGACTAAGAAATCTCTCGTAAAGGCCGAGAGAGATGGCGAAGAAGGGATACATGGTAAATGGAATACTTCTTTGCTATGGATGGCTAAAAAGGAATACTTCTTCGCTAAAGCTTTCCTTGAATAATACGTATTTTCAAAATATCACTCAAGGAAAAAAATGTTATTATAATAACCATATCTCGCTTTCAATGATGAAGTACAAAATTAACTATAATGATTCATTTTTAAGCAGTTCACCTCTCTCAGATTCTAAGATATTTGTTTGTGTGAATATATTTTAAGATTTATCTCACTTAAAATAGCCGAAAGCTAAAAAAAGAAAACAGAATTTCACTTTCCATAAATAGAAGCTCCTCCAGGTAGCGATCCGCTTTTCACCCGAACTTCCTCCATTTCCCGAGAAAGAGACAGTGTGTTTGCTGAGACCATTTTTGGAAGCAACCCTTCGTAATAGAAATTAAGATAACGAGTCATGGCTTCCGACACGAAAAATGCAGCGAAGAAAGTTGGGAACTATTTTTATTCGCGGGCGGATGGAGTGAAAGCTCACGCTCACCGTATCTACAGAGAGGAGGAAGATGGAGACTATTAAGTACATCCTACGCCAGGGAAACGCCTTATTTCCATGCAGCTTATTTCCTTCGATATGCCCAAAGTGAGCTATATTTTGGCCATAAATAGGTTTAGAGGCGCCTCGCGGAGCAATTTCAGCTGAGATGGTCCCTTCGGAATGATAAAGACCGGAGGGGAGGGTTAAGGAGGTGCTGCATTGGTATTAGAAACAACCAATGTATTAAACAACCTCTATAAGGAATACATTTCGTTTGAGTGCTGGATTCAACTGAAAAACAAACGATTCGTTTTAATCTATAATATTTTAGGGAGTACTGGAATCCAATTGAGAGATTTAGTTGAGAAATTCAGTGAGGCTGCAAAGAATATATAGATACAATTTAGTATATATATAGATATAATATATATTATATCTATATAGTAATAATAATATATATTATTTCTATATAGTAATATATATTTATAATATATATTATAATTTAATGCATGAAATTCCAAATTTTAAAATCAGGGTGGCAACATTTTCAAATGATAAACATATACAAATACGTATACCATTAATAGTATATTGGAACACGAAAAAATATAATAACAGGAGTGACTCATAACCATTTTATGAACCTTCACATTTTATTTCCTCAAAAAAACCATTTCCATAACAGGAGTCTGATATATTATTTTCGGTTAGTCTTTATGCTGTAAAACATAATTAACATGGTTATCTAACTCATACCAATTATACTTTACGGTTAATTCACTCCTGTAAAGAATATTTATAAAAGAAAATTAATTAGATATTAATGATATCTAACTACAATATTCGTTTCACTGGTTAAAATTATGTGATATAATATTTGCTACTAAAATCTCCCTCTCCTAATTTTTCAGAATTAATATATTTTCTATAAATCTAAGCATATCCGCGATGAGTACATACAATCATCTTTTGTAAATCTCCTTACCTCTTTTTGGAATCAATGATTTATCCATACATCAACCTTAAATCCTTTTGAAAAGTTAAAAAAGGAGACTTTGAAATTAAACCTATCGTGGATTGTTTTTAATTTTAAGAGTTAATCAGACCCAGCGAGACATTTAAAATATTATTTTATTAAGTTTCAGTAACTGCAAAATATATACCACATATCACATACAGCATCTGTTAAATGAATAGAGATAAAACTATCGCATCGGCGAAATTCATTTGTGGCGTGGAGAAAGATGCTCTCAAATTAAATCTGCTCGAAGAGAGGCTGTACCCTTCGAAACTTTCACAATGGTTAACGAAAATCTTTATCCTTTCGCTCGTTCTCATCCTCCTTATTGGCTTCTCCAGTGAATACACTTGTCAGCGACACCTATCGTTCCAGAAGCCGTGTATACTTGCCTCGGGATACCTTCCTGCCTCATTCACAACGTCGCCCCTAATTATCGTCATACACCGCCCTTCCCATTGGAATAACCTCCTCTCTCCTTGCATTTAAAAACGAGAAAAAATAGTATCTAGTGCATACAAAGTGACGGATATATAATGCTAGTTTTTCATTAATTTCTATGTTTCAATAAAAAAGGATATATTATTCTTTGTAAGTAATGACGGGAAAAACAATAATATAAATTGGTAGGGATTAAGTGTTTTATAAATATTTATCTCAAATAGTATTACAAGCATTTGCCCCCAAAACTTTATTCATAAATCTGTACAATATTAACTATCCTTGAGTAGTTATGAGTTGCATTTAAAATATAATTAATATTAAATACTTCTCATTTAATTTTTTTGCTTTCTCTGATAAAAATTACAACGTACATTCTTATTTACATCCCTAGAAAATCTTGCATAAGGCAGCTTTCAGATGCTTTCGAAGTAAGCTCGCTTTATTTCCGCAGGTAAGGAAAACTTTCATTAAAAGTTTTCGATATCGACGTCTTTCTAATCTATACTCTTCGAGAATTTTATCATTCTTAGATCATCGAATGAGCTGTTACTTTGTGGAACTTTATAAGACAAGGAAATAAAATAAATTTTAATTATTTATTTTATATTTTATCAATTATATATAATTTATTATATTATTTTGAGGTCATTTTATTTCCTTGTGTTAAGTTAATTTTTAAACGATAAAATGTACCTCTTTCATCGAAATAGTGACCATTATTTTCATTATACTAAAAGTATTACGATTAAGCTATATTTTTAAAACATGCGTAAAATATTTTTTACATTACGCACACGTAACATTACTTTTTCTAATTATTATCAAACATTCATTTCGCTATTTAATATTCGAATTTCATTTCCTCATATTATTCATATTTTACAAACGTTTCAACATTTTCCGCTCGAATATTTAATAAACATTCGGAAGTGGAATAATTGAATCCATATTCCCTCAGGGAAATAAGGCGTGGAGAATAAAACCCGTGCAACGAGTAAAAACAATCGAAAAAGGAAGGATAAAGTAGGTCAGCCATTAATGGCATAATTTATATGGCGCGCATCTGCTCTGTCTTCAAGCGTCCATTAATAATTTAATTTATGTTTTAACGGCCGTCGTTTGCTTCCCATTAATTGTCGATATTAAAGTATGGCTAAGCGGGGGCTAAATTGGCCGAGGGAATTCGGACAGACGGTGGAAAAAAGACGCAGCGGAGCGCGCTCTCAAAGTCGATTTGGAGACGAGGCGTCGCAATATGCATTAAACAGTTGCCCATTCGGCGATCACTAATTCCGCATCATCTGCCGCCGGACTGTAAACTGCCTCTTTCGTTTTCCCCAAGTCAAAGAGGTCAAAGACTTTAAAAAGAGGAAAACGAGTGCTACTTTATAAAAGGGCGGATACTGCAAAACGTTAGCTGAGTTCATCCGAATGAGATGAAATTTTCGGTATTCATGTTGTACGCTGTCTGCACCCGAAATCCGAATTTCGCGAGTGGTCTACTAAATTTTTTGATTAAATCGTATACTTTTCGCGTTTTATTTAAATATTAAATTACATTATTAAGTCTTAAGAATTCATTATACCTTATATTCGAGGTAAATATAATAAAGACGAAGAACGTCAGCAAAAATCGATCACATGAAAAAAATTCATGGTAACAACTTTTACTAGACCACTAAATATCTGAAAAAGCACGACCTAGGTTTCGTAGCGTCGCTACATCATCAGGTGACAAATAAAACACACTTCCAAATATATACACACATGAAATTATTACTATGAATACACTATGAAATTATTACTAAATTATTATTATTAATTATTTATCTCAAAGGTTCTCAATCACAAACCGTTGAATTGCAAGATAGACAGAACTACAAAGTAAGAAAATCAAGAATTACAAAGTAAGGCAAAGGTCACTAAATTCAAAGAAGATGCAACGAGTAAGGTGAAGAGTAACGGGGGGGTGGGCAATGGGCGGGATGCTAGGAAAGGTGCACGGAAATTAAGGAATGAGGGTTTGTAATATGGGAGAAGGATTAGGAAACAGGAATTCGTTGGCAATATTCGATGAGGAGTCCCTCGCGATTTCTAAAGTCTCCAAAGCGTTAAGTCTCTCACTTTTGTCACATTTCAGGAGCACCTTCATATCAAATTCACTTGTATGCCCTCTTTCAAGCAAATGCTGGCTGAAGTGAGAGGCAGACGGATTGTTATTAATAAGAGCACGTTTAAGTTCTTTTTTCTGTTCTGAGAAACATCTTCCGGTTTGTCCAATATAAAAACAATCACAATCATTACAATTTAATCTATAAACACCACTTCTGTTAAACACCTCAACGGGATCTTTGCACTTAACTAATAAGTCTTTCAGTTTAGGGCCTGTCTTGAAGGAACATTTAAATGTAGCGGGAAAACTGTTACTCACTGAGTAGGAGATTTTAAAGATTTATTTTTCTGTTTTTTCAGATATTTAGTGGTCTAGTAAAAGTTGTTACCATGAATTTTTTACAAATTAAGAAATACCACAATGTGAACCCTGAGATGGTTTCGTTTATCGATCACATGGGTATAGTTTAAAAAGGATTTATCTTAATCTGAAGAGAATAGACTCACAGTTGTTCTAAAACGATTTTCCGTCAAATGGTAGAGAATTCGCGGGAAATCATTAATCATTCCGAGAAAGTTGGAAAAATCATGAAAACCATCGTAGATATCGGAAATCCTTCAGTTAATTTCCATACTGTGTTCATTAATGCTATAAAATCTTATTAGTTCATTGGGACAGTAGTTATTGATATGTACTCACTCATCAAAATAATTTAGGTAATGGAAGACAAAGATTTAACTGGAACAATTCCAATGGTAGAATTACGAGCCAATGTGGAGGAATTCTTAAAATAGAACCCAAAAATGTTGCAGAAAATAGAAAGTCTTTATAAGTTAGCCAGTTTTATTACATAAAATTTGGAATAATATCTAATTTATTACATTTTGTAAATTTTTAATCAAGTTTATAACAATAGGCAAAATTTTTTTAAACATATATAAAAGTAAGAATTAGGTGAAAAGAATAACGTCTCCAGATTTTTTGTGCCAAATAATTATCTGGCGTGCCACTTTGCGCACGAGCGCCATAGTTCCTCCACTCCTGACCTAGATGTTCCATTAAAATTTCAGAGTTTATGGCGCGTTCCGTCATCGAGATCTCACGGTGGAAAATGCGGTGGAAAATAGACTGCCATGAAAAATTAGAACAAGATTTACTTGCACAGTCTCATATATTTATAGCTGCCTTTGAATTTATTTTAGATCTCTCTCGGGCGCAACTCTCACACCCCGCCAACCTCATCTCTCGACATATTTCGACGTTCACACTTTGACCACTTTTAATTCAGCCTCTCATTTGGCCCGCCTTCATTTGTGCCACATTCTCTCTCCACCTCGATCCTCATTTTCGCATCGTGACATTCACTTTCCTCTCTTTACCTTAATCGGACGAGGCTTTCACCCTTTCCTTTTTTCGGTCCACGACTCCAGCATCCAATTGCTGCGAAACTCCCCGAAATATCATTCTGGCACTATCTTATACTCAGTGTCACATTTTCCTATCCCTCTAATTCACGTAAATAAATTATTTTGATAACTATTTTATAGAGTTTTCAACCATTTCATTCGATATTAGAACTAAAATATCCGTAAAATTAACTTTGATCATGGCTTCTATTTGGCGTTGATTTACGAGTAAAATAAAGGAATATAATTACAAGATCTTGCCGATAAATAAGCCAATCAATCTTGTTGATGTCATTACAAAAAAGAGTATTATACAATTCTTAAAATTATTCGGTTGCTATATTGCTATTTATGGCTAGTATTTTTATTTGTTATTTAATAGGTTTCTGCATAGTAAGCCTCTCTTTCTACCAACATCAAAAATTAAACTCTAAGCTATATATCATATCTGTAAAAAGGCTTGTAATTTCAGAATATTATTGAATGAGAGCTATTAACCATTCCTTGACTGTGCCGTGAAAACTTCCAAAAACAGCTGTGCGGGGTACTTGGGTACCCCAACGCTTTTTTCGCGAATATTACGTTCTTTTTTGGGTTTCTTTTACATAACCTTTAATTATGTTTAGAAATACAGTATTGATTATTTTTTGAGATTATCTCATATTTTTTTGGAGGTAGCATTAAAGTTTTGGCTATTATATGATGTCAACCCAGGCATACCCAAAACATCCCTGTACATGAGATTTGGGATGATAATGTGATATAATTACCGTTTTGCAATAAATAATGAATCAATTTAAAAATCTGTAACAAAGAGTGACTGAAATGCCACAAGCACACGACATGACATTGTGTATAGCAGTCCAAGCAAAAGTGGCTGTGCGGGGTACTTTGGTACCCCATTCAAAAACTATAGATATTATGGAAAAAAATTGGTGAAACAAACTTCTATCAATTTCATTGCATAAAATTAAAATTAGTGCACGAATACATGGAATAAGAAACATATGTGGTTAATAAATAAAACTTTGCTATTGAATTTAGCTATTTTGGGGTCCTCCAGTACCCCGCACCGTCAAGGAAGGGATAAAGGAATAAATTTGAATTCCTACAAATTTTGCAGATGGATATGTTTTCGTTTACTTTGCTGCTTTAGAAAGAAATAAAATTAAACCCTATTTTTTAATTTTTTGAATATATTCATTCTTAACCACTTTCCTTTCTACGCTTGTTACTATGGTGTTTTTAATATAATATTAAGCTCATAAGCTATGTTACAAAAATGTAGTTTCACTGGATCTCCTTATATAATTTTATATATTGTACAACCACTATCAAATGCATTTCATAACTTTAAAAAATAATTATACCTTCAAAAGATTCAAATTCAGAAATCAAGATTAGTTTTTGGAAATATTTTGAAGGCATTGAGACATATCATTCCATTTATTTCAGCATCATCTTTTCATTTCTCATCTTCATTCAAATTAGTATTTTATAATCGTCTTATACTGCGTTAAAACAGCCATGGATCCACCTTTTCGTCAAGCGGTCTCTTTGTAGTCTTTCTTATACTCATAAAACTCTACTCGGCCACCGAAAGCAATCACTTTCATTTCTCAAATCCCATTGGAGTAGAGTTATTAGTTTCTCCATTACTAAAACACTACATACTTCTCTATTTCGTCATAAATTCGGCGTCAATGATAGTAAAATGAATTAATTATTACTTTTCTTTGTGCCAATGAATGTAAAGATGGAAATTCCATATCCTTTTCTTATAGATGGTTGCATACAATAACGTAAATTAATTAATCTACACTCACAAAACAAGCATAAGTAATGTAAATAGTACGTTTTCAAGGCAAAGAAGAATTCCTTTGCAGATAAATGTCACCAAAATGTAGACAGAATTATAAATCCCAAGCCAAAAAGGGCTAAACAGGTGACAGATGACTGATATCCGTAAAATTATCTACCTACAGACCAATTAAAGCTATAAAAAGATTAAAAAAAATATGTTGAATTCACGTTTGTAATGAAAGGGTGAAAAGATTTAACATATTGTGGTTCTGTTGAAAGAAATATATTAAATTAATAAATACCTTAATTTAAAATCTTAATGTTATATTTTCTTAAAAAATATAAATATACTAATAAATGGATGTTTTTCAACAATAATAAAAATTAATTTAAGGTTTTTACGGAATCTATATTAAATATATTAAAATGTATATATATATATATATTATATATATATATATATATATATATATATATATATATATATATATATATATATATATCAAATATAGATACTTCTCCGGGTTCATTCACATATATATATATATATATAGCTATATAGGGATATAGGTATATAGATAGGATACTAATTCACAGGCTAAACCACAACCGTCATTGACTTGAAATACAGCGAATAGGCCCTAACGTGAAACCCCCAGGAAAAAGAGGATTTTGATCCTCAGTGTAATGGGTTCGAATCCAGAGAGCCCCAAAGTCCCGATTTTTTTCCATTTAAATGCATTGCTTTGATATTCGGGAATTTAAAAAAAATACTTCCCCGATAGGTAGAGAATCAAAACTCTAGGAGCCTACATATATGGTCATGATCTATCGAAAACATAAATGAGTTTTACGGAAAATATCCTGAGTCAGTTACACCCAATATTTCTGCTTGAATTTTCACACATAGAGATGGTGATCTTCTGTTGTACTGCATAGTAAGTATGACCAGGAGTAAAAAATTCATAAGACCGTACTATTCCTAGGTTCGATGCCGGAGCACATTAACATTTCTCTCATAAGGAATATAAGGGAAAAGTAAGACGTCGTTTGAGTAAGTTGCAGCTTATATTTCTGCTTGAATTTTCACACATAGTTAGAGATGGTAATCTTCTATTGTGCTGCATAGTAAGTATCACCGGAAAGACCTTGGTTTGACTCCAGACGAATAAATTGCAGTGAATATTAAGAATATATTCAATCCATTTTTTTTTCTTTTAAGGACTCACTCTATATGATGCTGACTCAAAATTATTGTTATCGATGTGCAAAATTTTACTCATATATATATATATATATATATATATATATATTTACACACTTATATATTAAAGGCTATTTAAAAATCGATGGATGTTACCGTCATTTTAAATAACTCTATAACAAGGATGAGTAATAAATTTAATTACTAAAGTTTCTTTCTCATCCTCATCCTCATACCCATATTATTTTCCGTAGTTAATCCTAGTTGACATAAATATAAATATATATATATATATATAAAAGGTATTTCAATATAATTTATATTGACTTATTTGATTTGTCTTAGCCTTTGGGATCGTTTTCCTAACTAATCTCCTTCAGCACTTTCTATTCCTTTCATTTCTTTCCTTTGTCGTGTCCTCCAGCAAACTCTGCGATCGCCCTTAATCTCAAATGGGAGTTAGTGAAGGAAGAGAAAGAGGCCCTCGAGGTGAAGGAAGCGGACCGGAAACTGATAGCAGAGCTGAGCACGGGAAGAATGCGCACTAGAAGAGGAATATGTGGTTTCAATCGTATCATAAATTAAAGAAATAGGTCAGAGGGAGGAAAGGAGACATACGTCGAACTCTTTATTTAAAGTCCGTCTTTATTCTCATTAATTTTTAAGGGTTTGAGTCATTACAGTCGAAAAAAATAGAATGCAGTTATTTCAACATGTTAGTTCTTAGCAGATCCAAATGACATGGAACTCTGCAACAGAAAGGTAAGAATTCTCTAGTCCTTTAATTGCCTTTGTCCAGTGGGACAGAATAGAGTTTGAATTCCCAGTGAAATCAATGACGAACCTTATATGACGTGTAAAGCGAAGCCGAATCACTGATGATCATTAAAGTTAGTCCAGTAATTCACATTACCTTACTTTAATTAGCTTAAGATATCCATTTTGAGTTATAATTCTAATATGAGGGAATGGAATATGTTTCAATTAAAAAAAACCCTCATTTCAATTTTTTCTAAAAGTACACTTCTCGGATTTTTTGAGATTTGTAATTAATATAACGCCTTTAGTAACTCGCACTATACATTTCTGCCTAAACTTTCATTGTCTGTTTTAATATATGTTTCAATACTAACATCGCACTATAATCTAATTACTAATAAATTAATTCGAAAAATTAGTTTAATAAGGTTATCAATAAGTTGTCACAACTGTAATTATGATATTAGATATGTATATTTTATTTTAATCGGAAATTTTCTTATCCCTGCAGGCATGAGATACATTCCAATGAGAAACCATTTTTCGACGTGATCGTACGTACATCGTTGATAATTCAAATATATTAGATCGCCATAGGTTCATTATTCACAGTTTCGGGGGTCAATAAAGAAATTTCATACATGTAAAACTTAAACACTTTTCCTCTCTCTACATTACAGATTCCATTATTCAGTACTCACATTTCATCTCATTTCCGCTAAAATGAATTCTAAGAGAGAGTTTCAAGCCCCCATTTACGCGGAGTGTAGCAGTTCTCTCAAAGAACGTCTAAATGTATTGTAATAAATCTGCCGCCACATCCTTCTCGTCCATTTCAACTCCCAAGTTATTCCCCGAAAAACCTCAGAAAGTGTTGCAACGCCTTCGCAATCTGATTAATATATACTGCGGCCCATGGCGATCTTCCTTTGAACCAATAGGAGGGCTTTTAGGGCAGATGAAACGCATTTACTTCACGTAGGAGCAATGAAAACCGTGACCCTGTGGTGAGAACTGGAGTGACCTTAGGTCAGCAGAAACAGCAACCACGCGATTCTAAGATGGAAACCTTTTCCATTGACCTACTCTGCAATCGATTGGCATCGTATACTGCCCAACCACCTGTTATCAAACTAAAGCACGTAATGGATTGCACGAGCATAGTGTCTCTACGTTTGAGTTAGAAAAGCCACCGAGTTCATAAAAGCAGTTGATAAACTATCAAAGTTTAGATAAAATTACTTGGTGACCCCAGTTCTGATGAAAGTTGAGTTAAAGTAAATATCACATTTCCGTTTTTGATAATTAGTAATTGTCTCGAATAAAATAAAACAACCATGTATAATCTTATCATACACTTTTTCAGGTTAATCAGTCCGAATGATTTTCCTGCCATATTTTTGTAAAGAATATTGTCCAAAGCATGAAAATCTAATATATAATTCTTAGTAAAGCATATCTGAAGGACAATATAATGGAAATGTGAATTTAAAAGGGCTGTAGAGTCATTTGCATTCCTTGAAAGCTTCCAAAAGGAACCACGGAGGTGAAGAAAGATTTACATTTATGACTTCTTATGTGAGTTTTCAATTATTTTCTTTGTTAAGTGAGGAGTAAACGCTGCAAGCAACTACGACTGTTTTATTGAACAGTCCGAGCTTTCTGTCGTGATCTGATTTAATTCGAAAGATTTGAACAGAAAGCCCGTTGAAGCTTATTAAAAGCATGAGAATCAACTGAAATACAAGTCTTTGATAGTATCAAATTTTATGTAATGTAAAAAGGCTATTGTAAATTAAAAAATGAAGATTGAAATATTGGTATCATGAATGAAGACATATTCCTTTTTTTGTGCGTTGTCTCTTGTCATCGTTAACAGCTAAATGTTCATTTACATCAAGATTAAGTCTTTCTAAAATAAATCAAAGCAAGGCTGTTATCAAAGGTGAAATTTTTGCAGTTAGATTAAGGAGAGAATATAACAACGTGGAGCCGTTATTGTTTGCTCTGACGAACAATCCAATGTTAATTAATTCAACCCAACGGAGGAATGCCTGAAAATTTTCTAACCAGATGATACAAAACAAAGAATACCTAGTGCCTTTGAAAATTCACGCTGACAATACTTGATTTGTGCTTATGGAGATCTTTATTGATTTGCTTAGAGACCCAACATTCCGATCTAAAGCGAGGGCAAAGACAGACTTTATCACATTCATCCAATTACTCGCAACGTAACGCTTTAGAAAATGGTAAAGTAAATTACTGTTCAAAATTTCAGAAGAACTGAGAATTAAAACTACGCTGTTGTTTTAACTTTACTAAATGAGTCAAAGAAGCAAACGAGGATTCACTAAGTTAACTCGTTTCAATGAATAGCATCACATTCATCTCAAGTTCCTGTAAAAGTAGTATCGCTACCCCTCTCTGTGAAATGTTAATACCAAAAATAATATGAGAAGAAATCTCTTCGATTTAAGGTTCCACAGAAATTTGAGAGATATCTTAGCTCTCTAATTATGAAAGCATATTTCTAAATAAGTCCCTTTAGGCATATTGTAGCAGCAATCAACTCTATTGAAATTATTACCAGAAGCGAAACTCATTGAAGTGAATTTTAAGAGGGACTCCTAAAACAAAAGGTTTGGCTAATATTCTTGGATGTTAGATACATTGTTGGCTCAAGAATGGTCCAAGCTCTCAAGCGTTCCTTTGAGCGTTGTAGTCTCTCGTTAGAATTCTCATCGAAACTTAAACGTGAGCTTACCACTAAAATAATCATCGAAATATGATTTAAAAATAAGAAAGTAAATGATGAAACTGAAACAATTCTTACGTATCCAAATAATCTACTTCTACATTAATACCCTACAAGCCGCCTTTCGGCGTGTGGCAGGGGGTGAAAAACACCAGTTGAATCTAAACTACTTCCTTATTCGGTTATTGTCACGTATCCTTCGCGGAAAGAATGAATTTTTAAAACGATTCGTCCTAGCATCTATTTCTCTTCACTTACGGTCATCATCGGATCGACCGAGGTAGCAGGGGGGTTGCATGATATCGATTGTATCTTCCGAAAATGTAGTTTCCCTGAATTTAATAAGCAATCGCAGCCTAGCTTCCAATCTCCTTTCTTTCAAGGATTCCCAAACTACGTCTGAGAGCATTTTTGCAAAGCTTGCTTTTTTATCGTAGCATTTCTTATAAAAACGAACCGCTTTACGCTGCACTTTCTCGAGTTTGCGAGTACACGTTTCATCCGCCGGATCCCATATACTTGCCGCATATTCGAGAAGGGGTCTGACCAAGGTAAAATAACATCGCTCTCTCACCTTTTCATTGCATTTACCGACAATACGCCTTACAAAGTCAAGTCTTTTGCTTGCTTTGCCGCAGATTTTTCGAATGTGCTTGCTCCAATTTAAGTTATTAGTAATGTTGATCCCGAGATATTCAACTGAATCTACTACTCTTATATTAATTCCATTAATTTTGTATGGGTGATTTGGACGCAATTTTTTATTTTCGAAGAAATTAACTACGGAGAATTTACCTACGTTAATATCTAATTCCCATTTTTCGCACCACCTTAGGATGAGGACTAAATCGTTTGAGAGAGATGTTCGGTCTTCCTCGTTTGTTATTTCCCTATATATAACCGAGTCATGTATATAATATCATATAATAATAGTTTAGCATTCTCTAGGTGAAACATTTAACAAAAGAATCTTTAATGTGGTAACATAAATATTTTTGATCGATAAATATAACGAAATGATTAACTTTAAGAAAATTCCCGCTGTATTTTCCAGTAAGAACATTCAATAAGCTCAAATATTGTCTCCCGGCACTGTCATTTTCTTATGAAAAAAAAAGCATCACTCAGTTAATCATGGATAACGTAGTAATGACTTTATCAGGCTCAAAGTAAAGAGGTTTCGAAAATATCTGTACTCACCATTGGTAGCAGGCTGATGGTGTCCCGACGTTGGTTGAGGTGTTGGAGTTGTGGTTGGCGGCGGTGCCGGAGGAGGTCCTCCATGTCTTCCCAAAGGTACGTAAATGTTCAGATACAAGCAATCCTCCGAAGAAGTCTGCAAAAGTGGTAAAAGCCTTCGGAGATGCCTCAGTCTGCCCCTAGGCATTGCCAGCAAAGCCTCGGTAGCGTTCTCCACCCTGGGCTTCCCCCTCTGTGGACACACTGGGGGTAGGGTGTCCGCCACTTTGGTGCCCCTCCAAGGGGATGGGGTCAACGGGGGCATGTACCGCAGTCTCCCCAATGGGGGCGTGGCATAGGGCACTCCTAGGAATGCCTCCACTGCATAAGGGTGTCTCTGCCTAGCAGGTCGGAATGGCCTCGGACGCCTGCTGCTCGCCCCACTCCTCCGTCTTCTCCTCTTTCGCCTTTTTCCCTTCCGCCACTTACCCCTTCCTCCCCCAACACCTTTAGTCACCCCTTCCTCCTGCCTAGAGTCATCTGGTTCGACCCCCACCTCCTCCTCTTCCTCTCCCTGGACGTTTTTCTGCGAATCTAAATTGTCCTCTTTCCCCCAATCCTCAAAAACAGTCCTTGTGGTCTCTGGTTCCGAGTAAGTGGAACTGTTCCCAACTTCGGAACTCAACTCCGCGCTCTCGGTTAGCGTCGTGGACTTGGCGTCGTCTCCCAGAGTTGCGACGCTCGAGGGCCCTCCCTCTTTGGTGGGCTCTGGAGAGTAAGCCGACCGCGGGTGCCTCCCGGAGGTGGGCAGTGTGGAAACCGTGGAAGTTAACTTTCCGTATTGTCCCCTCCCTGTCGCATCTCCGAGTGCTTCGGTGAATGGGGCGCTAGAGGAGCTAGTAGGTCTCGGAAGAGAGTGGACAGACCTGACTGACTTGGACGTTCCTCCGGGTCCGTTGGGCCTCCGCCTCTGGGAGAAGCCGGTGGCTGGGGACGCGGAGGGGGAGGGCCCGGACTGAGAGGCCGTTGGGGAGTTGGGGGATGGAAGAAAAACGACGACACCCCTGAGGGCGCCGTACTTTGTCCTCACGACCCTCGTGCTGTACTTGTGGGTGTATCCGTGGTGGTGCTGGCAGGTGGCGATGGCTGAGATGGCGACGAGGGTGGCGAACACGAGAATGATGCGCGAGAGGGTGGGGGCGGTGCTGGGATGAGGGGCCGCAAAGGGGCGCTTAGGAACAGGGAAGCGGCGATTGCCAACATTAGCGGTGGACCGCATCCCGGTACCCATCCCTCCACTTCCGGCGTCTCCGACGACCCGGAGGACGCTTCCGGGCGGACGCCGTGAACCGCTTTCCGTGGCGTTGGGGGGCCATCCATGGCGAACCGCCTCCTCCTCCTCTTCACCTGTCACCTCCCCGGCGGCCATCTTGGTTTTCCAACACCGGAAGTGGAAGCTGCAACGGCGCGCGAGCGGCCATGGCGGCACTTCCGGTGACTTCACCACGGCGCGAGGGGGCTCACTTATTTTTGTAGCGTGTCGTTCTGGGCTATCTTTCCGAGGCGGATTTATGGCGGTGAAGGGTTCGGTTACACTGCCGGAGTGAAGGGTCTGTCTTATCTTCTGGGAGTTGTTCGGAAGCTCATGCGGAGGGTCCTTTGAATCTCTGGTCACTCACAAACTCTTTGTTATCTACCGCCTATCCACTGACACTTACAAAAACATTGATGTATAGCACATATAAAATCAATATATGGGGGAATCCAGATATTCTTTAGCGATGAACTTTCCACAGTGGCTCTTGTGTTAATATTCTGCTGAGTACATCACTCACAGTTTCAAGTACGTCGAAGGTCCAGCAGTAGGAGAGGTAATCTCAGGGCTGAAACATCTGAAAATAAAATAAAACCCAATTAAACAATGTACTGTCGTAAAAATTAATATAATTGTATCCAACATTTCCATTTACTAATAATGTTATGGTCAAAAATGTCTGATGTTAAAAATGTCGAAGTTCATGCTGTGCTATTGTCTTTGGGTTCCTCTTCTTGAAAATTCAGGCTAAATTCAAAATACAGTATGGAAGAATAAATTATTCAGTAAACGCTATACTAATAAAATACCTTTAATTCTCAGACATACTAGTAGGTATTCTATAACACTAATATGCCTTCACAACCGCAGATTCCTGTCTACCGTAATGATAAAGATCAGATGTTATGATATAATTCCAACTAATTGTATCAATAGATTTCGTTTTAGTTACAGTTCCAGCGATAATACTAATGAATATTTAGTAACTATCTTACTTTTGTAGTATTTTTCTCAAAATATTACCATTGTCTTACGTGTTTTGTTTTCTTAAAGCAGCGCTTCGTTAGTGAATTCAAATACCGTCAATGTTAACTAGAATAACTAACCATTTATCAAATCCAAAATTCCTTAAGGTAGATGTTAGATCGACTGAACCTGCATTCTATTTCTGTGTATGCATTTTAGCCAGTGAATGCAAATCAGCCCTTTCGGGTTTTAAATAGAATATATATTAATCAACCATTTACTATAAAAATAAAGCGATCATATTTCTCTTTACCTTTCGAGTTGAAAATATGACTTAATAAATAAAATTGAAATTAATCAAAAAGTAAATAAAAGTTTATAATTAATTTAGCTACATTGAAAATATTTTCTAATGTTGACTACTTTGGGTTTAAGAAATAATGTATTACTTACCTGAGAAAGGAGACAGATTATCCCTTATGTACTCTTTAAGATAGAATTTATAAGAAAAAAATCACTAATAGTCTGAATTTTTCAGTAATCACCCAACTCAGATACATTTCCTATTAATGCTTTAAAACTTCCGTCAAAATAAGAAGAAAAGAATTTAATCCGGCTTCCAAATCTCACATCAGCAGAATTTCAGTTGCAACGAATGTAACCGCTTCCAAAAATGATACGGTGTCGTCGACAGCCACTTTGTGCGCGCCTCGTAAATTTGCTCGGCTTAGTAATCGAAACGGATACGGTGGAATTTTTCATCGAGCCATTTAAACTAAATGGAGTTTCTTTTTATCGCGACTTTGTCGGCACCACAAACTAGGTCAGCGGTGGAAAAATGTTAGCAGGAGGGATCGAGAAAAAATATATTGCATTTAGTTAAAAATTGTCGGGAAAACAAAAAATGTTCCATTTGGAATTAAATTTCCCTGAATATGAAAACATGGATCTGAAATAATATTATTTGATTGTTAACGATTGACATATCGGCTTAAATTGATTAGACTGCAGCTATATTAAAAATTGTTTTTTTTATGTAAAAGAAATATTTATAATATTTTATCTATGGATTCCAAGGCACATTGTACATCCACGTCACAATTAAAGATACAGTTTAATTTAAATTCCATCAATACTAAATTGATAATAAAGAGAGTTCTATTATTCATAGATTATATAACTATAAGAGTGTAATCAAAACTAATAAGAATGATTATGTTTTATATTCTGTAAGTAGCATATATTTTGAATTAAATGAAGAAATATAGCTAAAACCAAATTTCAGCGTATATATTAAATAGAAAACCAGGAATGAGTATCTCTAGATGTTTTTCGCCGTGAGCTTTAACAGAATTTTAGAGGATTATAATCAATTCATTGTATGTGCATTGCTAATACCTGAAAATGAGGTTTAACACGAATAGGTCGAAATCTGGAACTTTTACTTCCAGATTTATCCTGTACGATTACCATGTTTCCCTATCGGAGAGATATTTTTATGAAATCCTTTCTACTCACACAACTTCCAAAAAGTAGTTCGAAAATGGAGTCTAATGGAGTACATTTTTACATACCATCTGCAAGATCGGCGTCTCACTCAACAAAACAGCTGTTCTATTCCTTTCCTTTAGCCCGAGAGGAACTCCGTATGTCCGAATCACCTGTATTCCCCATCAGCGCCTGCGGCATATATAAATTATGCAGAGAGTGAGACTTGGAAGTTGCGAGTGTTGCCTGTATCTACGGGGCCCTCGGGGCGGAGGAGGAGACGCGCCGCAATTTCCCGCCAAACAATCCAACCAACAACAAGGTGAAACCGGAGAACTTTTGACGCCACCAAAAGAGTCCTAAGCGTCGGAACCGTTTTGCTATTCAGTGTCGTTTACAGCCGAATTCCCAAGGTCACTGATAGGCCTCATAAGAAGCGGATGCATTGGTTAGCAAGTGGATAGTAAGGAATGGAAATGCGCTACTGGATGTTTTCTCCCACAAACATACCATTATGACGCTCAAATCACATTACAGATAACAGGACAAGAGTGGAACGCAATGGAAAATAGGACTATTTCCTCGCGGATCACATGTGGAAAGCTGAGATTCACCTTGCGACTTCTCACTTTAGAAATAATGTTTACTTAAAATGAGTACAACCCCTTGAAAGCTGAAAATAACACTCAGTAATAAAGTTTCTTAGTAAGAAAACTGAAAATTTTTGACCTCTTGTTTGATTCTAAATTGTTGAAATGTTTGTACATGGAAATGCTAATGTATCGAACTCATTATACGTAACTCCTCTTTCGTACTTTACCGTTAAATGAATACTCCCCATATAACGACAACATGCACTTTGCCAAAATGCTTCAGCTTCAGCATCATCAGTCATCCTTTCTTTCACGCCAATAAAGACCTTCTTCTATGTTGTGCAAGTCTAGTTTACAAATTCATTCAGAATCTGACTACTTCAAGGTCAAAATATGATGTAACAATGAAAATTGAAGCATGCTGATTCTTCATAAAATGCTTTAACTAATAACGTACACGGAATTAGATTTTAAGAGACTATCGACACTCAAATCGTTAATTTAAGAAAAATAAAAGAATCGAGAGAAATTTTATTGCAATTCAAATAATTTCAAATTCAATCTATAATGCTAAGGATCGTGAAAATTCTTATAAGGATATAAGAAATAGTCGGTCTTATTCAATAAGCTCAATGTAAGGAAATATTGTATCTGGGTGAATAATATAATATAATTATATTGAATACGATTCAGCTTACAAAGACATGCGTCTGTAACCAATTGAGAGATTCGGTAAAATGCATCAATTCCATTCAAGAATGTAAGCATCATTACTGAAGCTCGTGCTTTCCATCTTATCCAATGCTCTTTTATCCAGCAAGAGAGAGATTGATGGAGTTCTTTCCTAGATTCACTTCTTTGTCCAGAAGTCGGTGACATGAAAGTTTTTCGTCAAGAATATCTAGGTTAGTAAAACACTCGGCTTTGACGTCTTGAAACGATTTTGCTTCCTAGTTGTAAAATATCAACTCGTGTGCTGTGTAAAAAACATTGAATTAACATCTATTTCTGCAATTCAATGATAAATGACAAATACTTTGGAATTACCAAGTTCAGATGAAAAATAAATGAAATTAATATTATTTTCAATTCCTTAAATATTTTTATGAAAAATTTCTTTAACATAGTTTTGAAAAATTAAACTACAGTAATTTAATCACTAAAAGCCCTCACAACAATAGAGGACAGATCACAGTGTTTTTCTTTCACTGAGCATAACTCCATTCTTCTACTTGAGTATTTTTCCGTAAAAATGTTTACTTTTCCTAACAAGCTTAATCACTTTTTTGCACAAAATTCATTTGCGCATTAACTTATCCTTCCTTTAAGCTACAAAAAAGGCAGAGGTTAAATGTCGACTGATGAAATTATTCCCTTAAATTTCCATTACGCTGGCTACCAAAATTACATTATTGAGGTTGAATGTCACTTAATCAATTTCATATTGCTGCTGTGTAGCGGATGTATTATAAAGGTTCAAAATTTTTAGGACTTACCCAGTTTAGAAAGATTAAAGGTATCTGAAATCCAAGACGCATCCGTTAATGTGTTCTTAAATCTCAATTTGAGACAAAGAAGCACCTATTCTCTTAAAAATCCTAGATTAGCTTTTCTGTATCTAATAACAGCCTAATCAAGTAGAGTACAGTTAAAAGGGGAACAAGGAGTTGGTTCTGCGAAACAGAAAACACTGCAACCGCATTACCACTGGAAACAGCGAGCAATGGAGAAATAGCAGCTCGGGGGCGTTCGTTACGAAAATACCCGTTTCCATTAATCAAGAGAGGTACAACCGTCTTCCGCTCATCGAGAAGTAAAAACAAATCAAAAACCAATTCATTACCGTAGGCAAAGAAGATGGATCTCTTAATACGTGGGCAATCAATCACAGCGCGCGTGTCTTTATTCGGCGACAATTGCGACTCGAGCTGAACATCGTATTCCGGAAGAGGCGCTAAATGGGAGGATGAGATTGCATCCCAGAGGCAAGATATCAATGGAATTCGCGAGCACAGAGAATCTTTGGCGATCAATCAAAATAGGATTCAATGAAAGGAATCGCTAGACGCGTATGTAGTCTCTTTCTGAATGACGGGCCCTCAATGGGAACAATGCGCTAGTTGGTGGAGTGAAAGGTTTCGCGGAGCCTGTAAGATATCCTGTTGCTTGTAATATCCTAGTTTCCTTTCTGAGGTAAGGATTGGAAAGAATCCAGGCCCCATGCATTAGCTTGGTAAGCTAACACGTTGCTTTGTTTAGTGGGACCTTGCTATTTTCACATTATATGCATTCAATATCTATGTTTATCACAAAATTGATCTACAAGATAATATGCTAAAGTAAGATAAAAGGCGATGTGACCTTTTTAACACTGATTTTTTGGTCAATTTTTACGAAAATCTAATCAGAAATTCAAGTTACTACTACCAAATAATTCGCTAGTAACTTCACTGTGCACAGAACACAGTCGATTCCTATCGTAAAAATCTATGAAAATTCAGGTGTTTATGTCATACAACTAAAATATTACATTATATATCACGTTATTTCTGTACGTATAACATTATTCATTCACTTAAGCTTTCACTTTTTATGGAAGACTATCGAAGGTTTAAAGGAATGGGAAACGCCGAGAATGAGATACAACGATTAAGTTTGTCGGGTAGTGAGTGTGGAATCGCTAGTTTTAGAGAAATGAGGAATGAGGGTCATGTAATAGATTCTAACATTCTTGATTCCAAATTTATTTAAGCAGTTTTCCACAAGAAATTTGTGCCCTGTCACTCTTAGGTTGCATAATAATATCCATGAACATAATTTGATTCAAATTTTTCCCTGTACATGCGATTTATATTTAGGAAAATTTATCGTTGAATTAAATCACTTCTAAATGTATAACAATTTTTATATACACTAATATATTTCTTATTCTACAGACAATATTCTTAATGGAATAATGGTACCCACGGGTATCCTACATGAAGAAGTCTACCAATAATGAAATGGTTACATAGAACTTCATACAGCATTATAAGAATGGATTACTCAAGTCTGCAATGCATTTCTATCGAAGTATTCTCCTTTTTCACAAATTGGACTCGGTACAAGATTGAATTCACTCCAAAAAGTGTGGCAAGCTTTAGAATGTCAGAAAGAAAGGTCACAGGAGAAGTACACTTCATATGAAGTCATTGCCTACGAAGTCTTGGCTAAAGGAAGGTTAATATTCTGTATAGCAGAGATGATTCAACTGCATTCAAAGTGAGATTTTTGTCTTCGTAGTCACTCAGCTCACTTTGCAGTTCTATTTGAAAGAAGCAAAATAAATTTAAGTCAAATCCCAGGATAGATGTCGTTTTAGAAGTACATTGAAGATGTGACTCAAAGACATCGCAAAGAGAAACCTTTTTCCTCGCGAACAGAATCACATGGCATCCTACACGGAGAGTAAGAAGTCTTTGGTTTCTCAAGACTGTCCTGTGATGTTTTGCCTTTGGTTTATCCCCAAGAATATAGAGCAAGCTGGAATGGACTAGTCAGCACTTCTTACTCAGGAAAACACAAGAAGATAAAAATATACGGTAGCAGTAATGAATATTTGCATAAATAAAATACAATAATAACTAATTAAAGAACGTAACCTGTAAACATTGCTTGAGTTAAACTTAAACTACATCACTACATTTCGGCTATAGTCGACTTTTCTCGTATAATTTCAATATTTGCTAAAGTTAATCGATTCAATACGGTTCTTTAATGATGATAGTCTAATTATCTATATATTTAATTTACAACATTGGGGATGATTCGGAGACATTTAAAACTAAGAAAAACAGTTGTGATAACCATACATATATGATACTATTTCTTATTTCTTGGAAGGTGATAAAACCCAGGAAAAGTAATAGAATGCAGTCGATCGATAAGAGAATATTGTGTTTATATTCTAATTTTCTTAATGTTAGCTTTCTAATTTGAGTGTTTTGTTTATTTTTTGGTAAGTTCATGTACACTACAAATTCCGACTTTGGCTTTAATTTCAAGATATCTAAGATGGCATAAACAGATTTCAATGTGCCTCATTTTCCTAGAATAAATCTCTTTCTCAAACCTTCGGATCCCTTAGTCCAAAATTTACTATTTCTTGTTTGAAACCTCTTTCATGGTCAAGCTTAAGAATGGTGTTTAAGACATTGAAGCATAATTAAGACCATTATTATTTATGGAATGTAGAGAAAAATTTAAAACCTTACCGACGATAAATATTTACGATATTTTTATCAGTAATTTTGCAAAAATAATTAATTTGAAATATTTTTCACCTTACAGAAGTATTCAGAAAATACGGAAAAATAATCAATGTTACTATGTATAGAAACAAAGGTTTCTCTAGATATCATAATCATCTTCTGCAGTACCCTATCACTTATTGCAAGTGTTCTGTTTCAATTGTTGGTTGAGATACAGTCGGTAAGACCCACATATGATAAACAAAACTTTCCCGGAGTAAATGGGACACCTAAGAAGTTCCAGACACGCTGTACACTATTTAATGCAGCTTTGCTTATGTATATTCTTGGGAGGTGATCTATTTGATGCTTAACTCAACCATAAAACATTCTTTTGAGTGAAACCCTTTGAGAAATTTATTTATTCATCTCATTTCGTTCAATACGAAAACAACTCGAACCTCGCCACTTCAAACGGAATACATACGCGAAAGAACTTTTCCTATTTATGCGAGACGGAAAAAATTACTTCTCTTTTCTCCCCTACGGCGTTTAAAACAGATGAAAGCTGTAGGTAGTGAGGAAATGAACTTGGAAAGGGTTTTTTAAAAGGATCTGACAGTAGAAGACTCAAAGGGTTGAAACTAAGAAATCTCTTCAGTAAAAAGGTTGGGTAAACAGTGAGTAAAAGAGTGAGTGGGTGGCGTGGGAGTGTGTTTAAGAAAGAGTCAGATGAAGTGACGGAGACAGACAATGACAGCCCGGCCACAGAGAGAGGTGCGCGAAAAGGAAAATACAACGCTTAATCATATCATTGGATATGTCAATTCTTCTTGATGCTCTCTGTCGAGGTAGGCTTTCAATTTGAAGATGGACATCCTAGAGTGCCGTCTTTCCTAAAATTAGGTCTATGAGAAGATTTGCTCTGCCTCGGTATTACACTTCTCAATCAAAAATCCAAAAATATATAAACTTTTCCAATCCTGCATTATGATCTGAGCAAATCACCATGGTAAATATAACTTTAATTTTTATTTAGATTTTGAAAAGCAAAAAAAAAATCCTTTTTCGTACCGTTGATAGACGGATATTTACTTTGATCACCTAATACGATAATACTCCTAATACGGGTGCTCATCTTAAATTCATAATAATTTTATAAGCCTTATGGGTAACAATTACCAACAAAAATACTACGTTGCATGAAAAATCAATACTTTTATCATAACCAAAAAAATCATATATTTGCGTTTCTGCTAGTCATAATAATTCAAAAACTCAAATTATTCAAAATTAGAGTTCGATTATTTTATTAGTCTAATTATAGCCTATTTCTACACATAATAATTCAGAAACTTTAATTTCTATATAAAGCATACATAAAATAAGCTCTAAGACTCTTTTAATAATGATTGAATTGCTAAAATTAAATAAAAGAAAAAAGGAGCTTTACTATCCAAAAATTCCCTTGATAAATTATCATAATTCTAAATATCTATAATGCAGGATTAATTCATACATTTAATGAATTTCAATAAATATTTTTATGATTATTTAATTATCAAATTCAATTACTTAAAATAATTATTTTTTCGTTAGCACCAAGCATCAATTTCACATGTATTGTTTAGTTATATTTTATAAATTCGATGAATATGAAAGGAAAACTAAATATCGTGGTTCAAACACCAAATAAAATTTCCTATGATAGTAATATTTTAAATTGTTTTAAACTCTTGAAAATAGTTTTTTTCGGAAAACAACGCAAAGGGAGGAACGCGGAAATAAGTCAAACGTTCTCACTTCACATTGCACTTCGCAACACAAAAGTCGAGTCTTTTTTTGATCGGAACGAGTAATAAATGAAGGAAATCGCGGCGACCGCATCTGAACGTTGGCCCGGTTCAAAGGCTTTTGTGAAATTTCTTGCTGGCGGAACATCCATCTTCGGAAAATTTTATTGATAAAAGGTCGCCGGAATCGAGCCATGAATTGTTGAGAGTATCTGGGTCAGGCTTTTTTAAATATGCCGCCACCTAACAATAAAATCAGCGTTAATGGATTTACAATGCGATTTTGCGAATATTTGATGCTTGATTTATGTGTTTCATGCAGGATATTTAGTTTTTCTCAAGCCTATTTACCGCCAGGATTTTTAGAATTTTTAGCAATAAATTCACTTTTATGGAGAGTTCCAAAGTTGGTGTTGTAGCTAAAATTCCTGCATATTTCCATCCCGTTTCTTTTCAATAGATGATGCATGTCTACATAAGAGGAAAAATTTAAGGATTGATTTATTTTAAAGTGTAATATATTTTTCCTTTTCTTACTATGATTACAAATTTCTATGTGAAAAGCTATTATAATGCACAGTTTTGGATAAATTTTGTTAACTGGTTTAAGCAATACTGAACCAAATAATGTTTCTTTCTACAAAAGTTTATTTATCAACCTAATTCTTTCCGTTTCAAAATATTTCGATATAATGAAAAAATGGGTGATTTTGGATATATCGCTTTTCATTAGATTGATAATGCTTTGCAAAAGTAAATTGATTTATACATATTTTACAAAGAATTTTAATAAGGAGATAAAATCTTATTTCAATTCACTAAGCAATTAGTGGTAGTTTATTTCTACCCGGGATTATAGAAAAGAAAAATGTTTGTCTTTTTTCATAGGCCTTAAACTCAAATTGGATTTGCTATAATTAACTGTTGTTTTTTTCCTTATTGTCATGTAAATCCATACCTATCACTTTTACAACTGACTAACACCTTCATTGTAATATTAATGTTCAGAAGTTACTTTGCGGAGAGCAATTTGAGTAATGAAGAAAAAGCTTAGTTAATTACATTACATAGTATGTACAAAACTTTGTAAATGATATTTAGAAATATTTTCTCTTCATTTCTAACACTTTTTATAATGATTTTCTCATATTATGTTTTGATTGAATTTTTTATATCAGGGTATTCACTTAATCTCCTCAAATATATTTGTTAGATCTTACGATTTGTTAAAGTAATTTCCTCAGTCACTGCACTAGATTATTAAGAATTTCACTCGATAAAACCTCAAGATATTTTTCAGGTATTTAATTTTATCAATAGTGTTATTATTACGAGCTCTAAACATTTTTAAATTAATTAACTATAAAAAATATCGAAAATATCTGTGAGTTTTTTGTCATGAATACAATTTAATAGTTATCTTTTTTCTTTATCATTTGGAATAAATATAGAAATTTTAGGTTGAATTAAGATCGAATATTGATAATATTCTAAACTAAGCCGTTTTCACATTAGAATTTCTTATAGTGTATTCTGCTCGGCAGCCAATTTAGCTCAACCTTGTTACGATTTGTGAATATACTTAATGAAATTATGTTATCCTTAGAATGGAAGTTGGAGATTGTTAGTTTTTCTATTCAAATTTGTGCTGTGAATAGGTAGTGAATGCGATTTGGGATTTTCCGACGAATCAGAACCTTCAATCATAAATTTTGGCTTTTACGGTTTATTCACATTGCCTCCATAGTGATTTGTGTGCGAGGATTCGTCTTTATTTTGAGTAATAGTAAATTTTAGACTTTAATGCGCCTTAAGTTTGATATTTTTACTGCACACAGTGCTCATAACACCCTCCCGAGATTTATTTTTATTTATAGTAATCACGATTCATAGTATTTAAACATTTTTAAATACAACTTTCAAAAGTGCAAAAATAACCATAAACATTTTATTTAAACATATTTATCGATAAACGGTAAAATTTATGTAAAGTATTCATTCTAGTTAGTTGAAATCGCTTTTTCGAACACATAGTATAGCCTCGTTTATTTGTGTATACACTTCTCTGTTTTGAATTGGAATCAATAACGGAATAATGATGTTTTATATAAATGATTCCAGTTTTCGTTTTACATTTTCTTACAGTTTCTTACATGCTTTACGGGCACCAGTTTTTCACTCCGGAGTTTCTTATATATAATATTATAAATATACGTTTTAGCAATTCAGTTCCAGTTGTATGTTCTGTTTTATCTGGTAAATGTGTCCTCAAAACAAATATCTTTTTCCTGGAGCAATCGCAATTTTCTTTGTTGTTAAGTTCTAACCTCATCGCTAGTGAAAAAACACGTATCATTATCTTAAACTGTTTTTATAGGGCTTTAGATGCTTCTATTATAATTTGCTCTATAGGAAAAACTATCAAAAATCGGAGCATGAGAACGGATTATCCCTCCACTATAAGTTTCATGAAAGCATTTCCGAAATAGAGATCTCCTTTAGCGTAGGACGGGACATATGGTTTCTCAGCCAATCGAACGTCGGATGGGAAGCTCTCGAAAGAAAATGAGGAGCAAGAATAACAAGGCTTCCGAAATAAATATGCGAAGCGTCTCCAAGAAAATTGGGGGAGGCGTCTTTATTAAAGGAGAGATCGGAAGTCTCCTATATTTACGGGGTGGAGAGAAGAGGGAAGGAGGGAGAACGAAATTGGGGGAAAACAAGCGAAGGAATAAATAAAAGCGAAGCGATAAAGTAGAATTACGGAGGGAGCGAGGGAGAGTTGAAAAATTGCGATCGTAAAAAAACGAAGAGAGATGCACAGTATGGCATATTGCGACTCCAAATATTAATTTCAATTTTATTCCCAGTATACTACTGGAAGTTTTATGTTATTGAGAACTACTGTGCCCTAAATTTTACAGGATTCGTCATAAAGTACTATTTTATGATTTATTCTCCATTCGCAATTCAATGAAAATGCAATTCCTTCTAAAAATATCCAAATCTCTTTAGATGACAAAAAATACAATTACTATCAATTTCACTTAAACAATGGATTGTACCACGGTTCTATATAAAATTTGATTACGAACATCAGGTAATCAAATACGTTTGAACACGTTGCAACGTAAATTAGAGTGACTATGAACACTAATTATCTAAGGATAGCTTGACAATACAATGTACCTATTACATAGTAATGTAATAGTAGTTATAATGTATAGTATGTTTACGGTCATACAGAGTGTATGAATTTAAACAAATGTTCACTCACATTACATCTCACGGTTCAACGATTTTCTTAATGATGTTTAGAAAATTACTTGAGAAAAAAGTCTAAGAAATACTCAACTGACAAGAAAATTTAATAATTTGCTTCACAAATATCTGATATTTATGAATTTAATGTCGTATAATAGTGTTGTTACAACCATAGGTAGATTTGTTAGAAGTTATTTTCCAAAATGTAGAGAATTTAAATTTTGTCCAGAATCCTTCTTAGTATTGATTAAATTATATAACTGTGGACATATGGTACGAGTAACATTATTTTACTTATCTGAAGTTAGTTTTAATTTTCTCATGTATCAACAGATGGAAAAAAACGAGATATCGAACGCAATGTGAATGAAAAGCGAAACCTAAGCTGCACATATCAAACGCAATTTATTTTAGTTCAGATACTATGGAAAGTAATCTCTATGAAAGGAAAAAATACCAAATATAATTCGGCACATCCCTACTAAAGCTATAAGCAGAGCTTAATGAGTAACCGAGACATCTGTAATTAATGTGACATCATTAATTAGTTTCTTTTCAACATCGGCGATTCTAACCATTTTTTATGTATGCATGGTAATTCAAATCGTTTTGTATTTAATGTAACAACACTGATTTTAAAGATGAAGGCATTTCGTTTACATGTATTCTTACACCTACTTATTATGCAAAAATGCTAAGTAGAATCTGAAATGAAATACTTTCACATGAGGAAATCAGGAGAAATGATTTCCAACCTTCATATTTTTGAGCAAAGAGTAATATATCTTGGGAAAACAAAGGGAGTTGAATGGAGAAGGAGATGAAGGTGAAGAAAAATTGCTTCTTCCGGGAGAATACTTTTCCCCGTCCGAAGGTAAGATGCTTCGGATATTAGGGAGCCGCGTGAAATATTCCTCATCGCAGGGTTCTTTGGATCGAGAGAGAAAAGGAATTTTTCCTTTAACGAGGTGGGCTTATGATTCATCGGCGCAGCATCCAGGGAGCACCACGAGCGAAATTCATCCGTAAGGCCCCAGCGAGTCTCCAACATAGAGATCGGTTTCTCATGGTAACGAGTTTTCATTCGCACAATTTTATATACCTATTTAAAAACTATGACACTAATACTTTCTGTTGTATCTTTTACTTTTATGGAGTAGAAAAGTGTTAAATTTATAGTTAAAACGGATTTGTATATATTATGATAAAACGAGTGTTGTAGCAATCAAAATTGAAATAAAATTTGTATTATTCCACATTCAAATTTTAAATAAATAACAGCTTCATAATGCAACGATTTTTTTAAAATGTACTTGGAAAATTACATTTTACCTATTTCCTTAATTATGGCTATTCCTAAGGCAACGCAAATAAATTGATGAATTCATTTCTTGGAGAAGAAAGCTAGCAAGATAAATTTTAAACCATTATTATGGTAATTTTGATGCTATTATTTATAGAATATTGTTACCCAATTCCTTAATCAGTTAATATAAGTGACTCTTAATTTTAAAAATATCAAAAGTATAAAAATATATTTAATTGATTAATAACTGAATTAACTACATTAAATTTCGTACATCTTTTCGCATCTCTTCAACGTCAATTTCAGAATCATTTACGAAAATGCATTTAGATATTATTGAAAACGTATTCTGCTTCTAGTCAGATGTGTACTCCTATCTTAATTATTATATTTTATGTCAAGGAAATTCCAGGTTAAACGCTGCAGGAAAACATAGAATTATTTTTATGTTATAACTTATGAGATGAGTTTTTTAAGATTTAAATTTCTTGAAATAATTTTCGAGCTATTATCAATAATGCAGGTGATCTAAGGTAACCTAGGAGTGTTTTGTTCAAATCAAATTCGCGTTTCCAATAAACCAAGCATTAATATAATCATTTAAAAAGAAAAAATAGCATAATTATTGAATGGTATATTTTCAAATGGAAGCCTAACGTAATTACTTGTTGATTTCTCTAGTACAGTATCATAAATATCTGGCAAATAGCACCATAAAATTTCCTATTTTAGAAAACTGAAGGTTGAAATTCGCATGGAAAAAATTATAAGATAAAATCATTATTCAGTGAAAGATTTTTTTTTTTCAGTACAGTTTCTGAAGCCTTTTATATATGGTTACGAAAATATTCAATAAATGCCAGCAAGAAGTATTTTCTAACTTCAATTGTAAAATTGATATCCCTGTACAATGATCTTTATATATAATTTCCGAAGTGTCCGTCCGTCCGTCCGTCCGTCCGTCCGTCCGTCCGTCCGTCCGTCCGTCCGTCTGTCCGTCCGTCCCCCCCTTTATTTCAGAAACGGTTTGACTTAGCGATTCGAAACAAACTGCATTGTGTTTCTACGAGTTAGAAACCCCTAGGAAAACTATTCCCATTACTAAGAAAGCCCGGGTTCGAACCCAGGAGTCCATAATACGGTTCCATAAGGAATACACGTAAACTTCACTTTTATCGGTTGCAGGCCTCATTTCTTTTGCAAAATATAATTAGAAAGAATCATTGTTAAAAGTCGGGCATACCATCAAAAGATGGAAAATTTATTAAAGTTTCTTATTTAAGTAGTGGAATAGCGATTTCGATTAGAAATTGCCAGTATTTTGATAAAATAGAAGAAATATTAGAGAGATTTTTGAGGTTATAAACAAGTCCGTTCCCATTAACGACGAATGCAACTGATTGATAGCGCAACGCATCATGGGAGTAAACCAGTGTAAACAAGTAATGGCGGACAAGCTTTACTGCTAACTTATCAACTCAGTTGGTTTGTTGATGAAAATTAAGTTTATACTCCACAATTTCTGGAAAATATTTGTTCGGATATTCTAATTAAGTTGGTATGACTCCAATTAAATGTATATGTAATATTTTAAGGTCGTTTTTTCTGTCGCATTCATTACGCGTAGAACTATGTTGGTTCCGGAGATGTGTACAATAAGTTATTATATATGTAATAAATATAATATTAATATTGGGATGATTTTGAGCATTTAAGATATCAAGATAATAGTCATGATTTAACAAGCTCTTCATTTTCTGATGTGGAAACTACTGGCCAGAAAAAGCAAATGTCGTGTAACTTAAAAGAACATTGAAATTCGTGTGAAAGTAAAATTAAGGAACTGAGGAAACTATTATACAATTATATGAATTAATAGTAGGCCTGCCTGTCAACGTGTTTGGTCTCAAGTATTGCTTTGAAGGCTTCGATAAAAGTATTACCCGCGAAGGTGCATAACGTTGGACGTACTTAAGTTACGCAAGTTACTTTTTATACTTATTTGTTGATAAAAATTATTGAAAATGGGGAAAGATATCTAACAAATAAAATATTAGAAAGATTTTAAGCAGAGTGATATAAAACAAAAACAGCCAGCATAATTTCCTACCTCAGAAACGAGTCCCTTTAAAAAGGGATGCTTATCACAGGTAAATAATATTAAATAATGCTGCTAAATACTTCTCTAATAACGATATTTATTATTACCTCACATAATAGACAAGAAATGGAAGTATTGAAAACGTTTCAAGATATTGAGGATGACGACGATGAATTTTTATTTCGAGTACTGCTGAGAACAAGAAATCCTAGAATATTTAAGATTCGACCGGATTATCTCAACACATTGAGTGAAGAAGTGTTTTTTATAAGGTTTAGACTGAATAAAGAAACAGTGGTTAAGTTTTTAGAAAAAATTACGATGAAAATAGAGCATCGAACAACAAGGTATTGCAAAGTTTATTCAAAGTATCTGATGTATGAAATAACTGCTTGATCATTACACTTCCTATTTTAAGAAATAAGGCGATGTCAGCAATGGAACAGTTTCTACTGACATAAAGATTTTATGCCACTGGTTCGATGCTAATCGCTTCAGCAGACTTCACTGGTGTCCATAAATCAACTGCTAGCCGAACAGTTAAGAAGGTTACTAGAGCCATTGCTGAACAATCAATGACATATATAAATCTACCAACAAGCAAACGAGAGATTGGACTTAACATGCAAAAATTTCACAGCATGGCCTCATTCCCAAGGGTCTTGGGAGCTGTCTCCCAAGGCTGCATAGATTCCACACACATAAAAATCATATCACCAGGTTATTAAGTGTTCTTAAAATCTCAAGCAATGTTGCTGTAATTAGTAAATTAAATTAATGATATCTTTTATTACTGCTTCTATCATCCATATCTTTGTAAAATAATTAAGATATACGGATATTAAAAAATAATGAAGATCAGTGTCATGGTTAAGTACATCACATGTCTCTTATAAGAAAGATTTCTTCTCAAATTAAGAAGGGATATCTAATATATAAATAGAGTGTGGGTGTGTGTGTATGTATGTATGTTCGCTAAAAACTCGAGAACCGAGAGTCGCAAAACTTTGAAATTTTGTACATTATTAAAAGTCAACCCCCGCAGAGTATAAACTACTTTTTATTTCCCTAAGGTCCACGGTTCGAACCCAGAAGATTCAATACGTTTCCATAAGAAATACACATAAAGTTCATTTTTTCGTCGTGAGGTTTATTTCTTTTGCAAAACTAAATTAGAAAAAACAGTTGTAGGAAGTCGAAACTAGCATCAAAAGAAGGAAAATAGAATAAAGATTCTTATTCTGGTCGAGAAATATCATTTGCGATTCGAAATTGCGAGAATATTGATAAAATATACGAAACTTTTAGGTAGATTTCCATGTAGTAAACAACTAAGAAGAATTATTTACTATTTTAATTTTTTCTCATCAAAGTTCCCAGTAGCTGATGCGGTAGCATCACGGATTCGTAATGAGAAGGTTGCCAGTTCGAGTCCTTGGAAGACCAAAATTTTTTTCCTTTTTATTTTCACAAATTTTGTTTTATATTCTTCTTATTTTGTAATTAATTTATTATTATACTGATAATCGTGCAAATATCATCATACATCGTAAGAATATGCATGATCGGAAATATTGTGTATAGGAGAATAATGAAGTCACGAAGAATAGAAATTATATTTGTGCTTATATTTATTCATAATCCGATTTTTTAATCATTCGCAAGCACCCAAATGATAATTATCATAAAAGCATTCGAAGCCAAAGATATTTCGGTAATTTGAGCAACAAATAAATGATGGCTGCTGACATATACAAGGAGTTTTGAGCAGTTCTATTGAAAAGCAAACTTAGTTAACATTCCTAAAAATTTTTTGGTTGTCTGTTAATTTTGAGGTGAACCAGGCGTATTGAAGCATATCAGTAAAAATGGGAGATGATATTGGCTGTGAACTATGGATTGAAATTCGATGCAATCTTCTCGGGAAGTAATTTCAAGTAAATGACGCCTGTGGTTTAGCCTGTGAATTGGTATCCTATCTATCTATATGAATGAATTCGGAGATGGAATTATATATAATAGATACATGAATGAATCCGGAGAAGCGTCTAAATATAATAGATATGAATGAATCCGGAGAAGGAATTATATATGATGGATCCCCCTTTTCTTTCGTTTCGTTTCATCACTGTTGCATTTTTAATCCAAGGCGGGGTTACTCTAAGAAAGTCTTGGTTAGTCTTGGTTATATATACACACATTCACACGGTCTCATTCACTTATAGACTGACACTTTGAAGCATTTGTTTATTAGGGTTTTTTTGGGTCGGGTGGTCTCACTTGGTACTTTGCACCACAGAGTGAACCAACTTCTTTTGCTACGTATGCTTCGCTGCCGGAATTTTAAACTGAGGCATGGTTATTATATGAAAATAATGGTCATATACATGCATACATACACACATTCACACGATTTCATTTACTTATAGTGGACAGTTTGAAGTAGTTGGTAATTAGTATTTGGTTTATCGTTTGGAGCTTTTGTATTAGTATTTGTATTTAACAGTACTTCCTTCTCCTGTTGAGATGCAACGGGTATATAATATATAATTTATCTCTCTCTATTTCGAGTGATATACAATTTATTTCTGCAATGTATGTTAAATGTTTGATTCAGTTGTCCTCTTGTACCTGTATGAAAACGTTACATTAAACGTGGTACTGCTTATCCTAATGTGATCTTAGAGTAAACTTATATATTCTCAGTTGAAGAAATTTTTCATTCAAAGTATATGAGATAGAATATTGAGTTGGAGCGGCTTTGTAGACTTAATTGTAACTTACATTTCTTGATATATTGGTTTGGAAAGTCTGGTATTCGCTATTTACCAACAATTATGAAGCATTTGTTACGATCAAGGTTATTACACTGGTATTTATGAAATTAAATATCCCCGTTGAGAATCAACGGGTACTTCTGCTAGTATATATAAGTTACGAGTAAAGTGTAGCTTGCATACTGCAAGCAGATCGACAACACTAATTTCATATCGGCATCATATACCGGGACGGACATCAAAAGAAAAAAAAAATTCAAAATATTCGTAGAATTCGCTGCAATTTAATCACCTGGCAGCGAACCCCGGTCTTCCTGGTGTACTTACTATGCAGCAAAATAGAAAATTACTATATCAAACTATGTGTGAAAATTCAAGCAAAACTATTAGGTGCAACTACCTCAAACGACGTCCTACTATTCACATACACTCCTTATTTGAGAAATTATAATGTGCTCTGGCATCGAACCCAGGAACAGCATGGTCTTATCTATTTTTTTTTCTTAAACAAAGTGTTAATATACATCTTCCATCTAAGCAAGAGCTCCCTTACATATCGATAAATGCATAAAAAAATTATGAAAAGATACCCCATAGTATTATATATGGGTGATATTTTTACTGCCCGGCATCGAACCCGGGTCTTTCAGGCAATACTTTCTATGCAGCACAAAAGAAAAACACCATCTCTAACCGCGTATGCAAATTCAAGCAGAAATATTGGTTACAACTGCCTCAAATGACGTCCTACTTTTCCTTTATATTCCTTATGAGAGAAACGTTATTGTGCTCTGGCTTCGAACCCAGGAACAGTACGGTCTTATGAAAATTTTTTTCTAAAACTTATTCGTACCATACATCTTCCAGCCAAGCACGAACATCCTATCATTTCGATAAGTGCATCTAAAAAAATAATGAAAAACGGCTCCCATGTATTTTAAAGGGCAGATCTTTGCATCGTCCTAGCATCGAACCCAGGATAACTTTTGTAAAAGTCATTGATGTTTTCGAAAGTCCAAGACCATAAATATAGGCACCTTGAGTTTTACTTCTCTACCTATCAGGAAAGTATTTTTTTTTAATTCCCGAAAATCACGGCAATGCATTCAAACGGGAAAAATCGGGACTTTGGGGCCCTCTGGAATCGAACCTATGACACTGAGGATCAAAGTCTCTTTTTTCCTGGGGGTTTCACGTTATGGCCAATATGTCATAAAAATTTCAGATCAATGACGCTTGTAGTTTAGGCTGTGAATTTGTATCCTATCTATCTATATAGGTATCTATTATATATAGATGCTTCTCCGGATTCATTCATATATATACCTATATAGATAGATAGGATACAAATTCACAGCCTAAACTACAAGCGTCATTGATCTGAAATTTTTATGACATATTGGCCATAACGTGAAACCCCCAGGAAAAAAGCGACTTTGATCCTCAGTGTCATGGGTTCGATTCCAGAGGGCCCCAAAGTCTCGATTTTTCCCGTTTAAATGCATTGCTTTGATTTTCGGGAATTTTTAAAAAATACTTCCGGGATAGGTAGAGAATCGAAAATCTAGGAGCCTTTATATATGGTCATGATCTATCGAAAACATAAATGAGTTTTACGGAAAATATCCTGGGTTCGATGCTAGATCGAGGCAAAAATCGGCCGTTTAAAATGTATTGTGGCGATTTTTAAGATTTTTTTTGGACCCCTTCCCGATGGCATGGAAACTTGAAATTCGGCATGGAGTTGGAGATTATAAATATATTTCATAATCAAATTTTACATATTCGCTGATGGTCCTTGGTTCGATCCCAGAGGGCCATTTACATTCCTCAATGCATTTCTTATGGAGATAACGGAAACAAGTTTAAGGTACTTCCCGGCATGCTATCGACTTAAAACTTAGCATGATAGAAGAAGCAGTCTTAACAAATCAAACTATGCATTCATAGCTATCAATGTGTCCTGGGTTCGACACCAGGTGTCTCTGCAATCAGAAGTTGATCCGATTTTTAGGAATTATTTTGAAACCTTTCCCAATAATATAGAAACCTGAAATTTGGCATATAGATTGAGATCAATAATAACTTTCAGAAACATTTTTTAAATTTCCAAGATCGTCCTTGGTTCGAGTCCCGAGAGCCATTTACATTCGTGAACATTAGAGCGTCTTTTGAGGCAGTTGTAGCCAATATTTCTGCTTGAATTTTCACACATAGTTAGAGATGGTGATCTTCTATTGTGTTTCATAGTAGGTTTTCCAGTAATACCCGGGATTGATTCCAGACGATGAAATTTCAGCGAATTTTAAGAAAAAATTAAATCCTTTATTTTTCTTATGAGGACCGTCCCGATGTGATGCCGATATGAAATTAGTATTGCCGATCTGCTTGCAGTATGCAAGCTACATTTTACTCGTATATATGAATGAATCCGGAGAAGCATCTATATATAATAGATATATAGGGGATCAAAATTCTAACCATGTTCCACACGTGCCAACGACTTGAAATTTTTACTACGTATTGGCCATAACGTGTAACCTCCAGGAAAAAGCCGACTTTGAACCTCGGTGTCATGGGTTCGATTCCAGAAGGCCCCAAAGTCGCGATTTTCTCCATAAGGATACATGGCGGGGATTTTCGAAAATTTTTTTGAGGCACTTCCCGGAAAAGGAGAGAGTTGAAATTCAAGGGACCGCTGGATGCCGAGCATATCTTAATTAAACCATAAAGACATCTACGAATATTATCCTTTGTTCGATGCTAGGTCGGGGCAAAAATCGGCCGTTTAAAATGAATTGTGGCGATTTTTAAGATTTTTTTTGGACTCTTTTCCGATGGCATAGAAACTTGAAATTCCGTATTAAGTTAGATACCATAAAAGTATTTCATAATCGATTTTTTAATATTCGCTGATGGTCCTTGGTTCGATCCCAGAGGGACATTTAAATTCCTCAATGCATTTCTTACGGAGATAACGGAAACAAATTTTAGGTACTTCCCGGCACGATATCGACTTCAAACTTTCCATATAAAAAGATCAACTCCATACAAATCAAACAGTGCATTCACAGCTATCAACATGTCCTGGGTTCGACACCAGGTGTCTCTGCATTCAGAAGTTGATCCGATTTTTAGTAATTATTTTGAAACCTTTCCCAATAATATAGAAACTTGAAATTTGACACATAGATTGAGATGATTAATACCTTTCAGAAACAAATTTTTAATTTCCAAGATCGTCCTTGGTTCGAGTCCCGAGAGCCATTTACATTCATGAACATTAGAGCGTCTTTTGAGGCAGTTGTAGCCAATATTTCTGCTTGAATTTTCACACATAGTTAGAGATGGTGATCTTTTATTGTGTTTCATTGTAGTTTTACCAGTAAGACCCAGGTTTGATGCCAGACAATGAAATTTCAGCAAATTTAAGAAAAAATTAAATCCTTTTTTTTTCTTATGAGGACCGTCCCGATGTGATGCCGATATGAAATTAGTATTGCCGATCTGCTTGCAGTATGCAAGCAACATTTTACTCGTATATATATATAACTTATAGGTATATCCGGAGAAGCGTCTATATATAATAGATATAATAGATATAGACGCTTCTCCGGATATCTATTATATATAGACGCTTCTCCGGATATACCTATATCTATTATATATAGACGCTTCTCCGGATATACTTATATATATATACACTGGGGATCAAAAGTCTAAGCATGTTCCACAAGTGCCAACGACTTGAAATTTTTACGACGTATTGGCCATAACGTGTAACCTCCAGAAAAAATCCGACTTTGAACCTCGGTGTCATGGGTTCGATTCCAGAAGGCCCCAAAGTCGTGATTTTGTCCATAAGAATACATGGCAGGGATTTTCGAAAATTTTTTTGAGGCACTTCCCGGAAAAGGAGAGAGTTGAAATTCAAGGGACCGCTAGATGCCGTGCATATCTAAGGAAATCCATAAAGACATCTACGAATATTATCCTAGGTTCGATGCTAGGTCGGGGCAAAAATCGGCCGTTTAAAATGCATTGTGCCGATTTTTAAGATTTTTTTTGGACTCTTTTCCGATGGCATAGAAACTTGAAATTCCGTATGAGGTTAGATACCATCAAAGTTTTTCATAATCAAATTTTATATATTCGCTGATGGTCCTTGGTTCGATCCCAGAGGGACATTTATATTCCTCAATGCATTTCTTACGGAGATAACGGAAACAAATTTTAGGTACTTCCCGGCACGATATCGACTTCAAACTTTGCATATAAAAAGATCAAGTCCATACAAATCAAACGGTGCATTCACAGCAATCAATGTTTCCTGGGTTCGACACCAGGTGTCTCTGCAATCAGAAGTTGATCCGATTTTTAGGAATTATTTTGAAACCTTTCCCAATAACATAGAAACTTGAAATTCGGCATATAGATAGACATCATAAATAAAATTCAGAAACATATTTTAGATTTCCAAGATCGTCCTCGGTTCGAATCCAGAGAGCCATTTAAATTCGTGAAAATTAGAACGTCTTTTGAGGCAGTTGTAGCCCATATTTCTGCATGAATTTTCACACATAGTTAGATATGGTGATCTTCTATTGTGCTGCTTAGTGAGTATCACCAGAAAGACCCGGGTTCGATGCCAGACGATGGAATTTCAGGGAATTTTAAGAAATATTTCTATCAATTTTTTTCTTTTGATGGCCGTCCCGATATGATGCCGACATGATAATAGTGTTGTCGATCTGCTTGCAGTATGCAAGCAACATTTTACTCGTATATATAAGTTATATATAGGGGATCAAAATTCTAACCATGTTCCACAAGTGCCAATGCCTTGAAATTTTTACGACATATTGGCCATAACATGTAACCTCCAGGAAAAAGCTGACTTTGAACCTCGGTGTCATGGGTTCGATTCCAGAAGGCCCCAAAGTCGCGATTTTCCCCATAAGATTACATGGTGGGGATTTTCGAAAATTTATTTGAGGCACTTCCCGGAAAAGGAGAGAGTTGAAACTCAAGGGATCGCTAGATGCCTCGCATATCAAAAGAAAACCATAAAGACATCTGCGAATATTATCCTTGGTTCGATGCTAGGTCGGGGCAAAAATCGGCCGTTTAAAATGCATTGCGGCGATTTTTAAGATTTTTTTTGAACCCTTTTCCGATGGCATAGAAACTTGAAATTCGGCATGGCGTTAGATATCATAATTATATTTCATAATCAAATTTTACATATTCGCTGATGGTCCTTGGTTCGATCCCAGAGAGCCATTTACATTCCTCAATGCATTTCTTATGGAGATTACGGAAACACATTTTAGGTACTTCCCGATATTATATCTACTTGAAACTTTGCATAAGATAAGATCAAGTCATTACTAATCAAACTGTGAATTCACAGCTACCAATGTTTCCTGGTTTCACCACCAGGCGTCTCTACAATCAGTAAATGATCCGATTTTTAAGAATTTTTTGGAACCATTTCCCAATTATATAGAAACTTGAAATTCAGCATACAGATAGAAATTATAGTTACATTTCAGGAACATGTTCTAAATTCCCACGATCGTCCTTGGTTCGAATCCAGAGAGCCATTTACATTCGTGTAAAGTAGAACGTCGTTTGAAGCAGTTGTAGCAAATATTTCTGCTTGAATTTTCACACATAGTTAGATATAGAGATCATCTATATTGCCACTTAGTAAGTTCACCAGGAAGACCCGGGTTCGATGCAAGACGCTAAAATTGAAGCGAATTTTAATAATATTTTCAATCCTTTTTTTTTCTTTTGAGGACCGTCTCGATATGATGCCGAAATAAAATAATATTGCCGATCTGCTTGCAGTATGCAAGCTACATTGCACTCGTCTATATATATTAATTTAGTAACGTGTCCGTCCGTCTGTCCTCAAAAAAGGGATGTAACACTTTAAGCAAAATCTCAAAAACTAGACGTCGCACAATGTTCAAACTTTTAACATCATTAAATGTCTTCCCCCGGATGATAAAGTAGTACTTAAAATTTGCCTAAAGTCCACGGTTCGAACCCAAACGAGTAAAACAGTTTGCATAAGAAATACACGCAAAGTTCATTTTTTTCGTTGCATGATTCGTTTCTTTTGCAAAACTAAATTAGAAAGAACAGTCGTAGGAAGTCGAAACTAGCATCAAAAGAAGGGAAATAGATGAAAGATTCTTATTTTGGTCGTGAAATATCGTTTGCGACTCGAAATTGCGAGAATTTTGATAAAATATACGAACATTTTGTCTAAATTTCCATGTAGTAAACAACTCATTCCCTTGACGATCAAGGCGATTGCTGATTCCGAGCTCAAGCGTAATTCTATAAGAAGACGGGGAAAATTTTTAAAATTTCGAATTTTGTTGACGAGTCTGTAGCAACCAAGTTTTATTTATAGCAACATAATTGTTTACCGTCTTTTTCGTAAAATAAATGAGTTTTATATTTGTGGTTAACCAAAAATTGATTTTTCTCGAACAATTCAACGAGCTGCGTATAAATATCCTGGTAAGTTGAGGACGTATTGGATATATATTCTTCTGAATTAAGTATTAAATCTAATCTATTTGCAATAATGTATATTTAGCGATTTACGGAAATGGAGTTAGCGAAGAACGGAAAGATTACCCCAGATTCGGTGTTGTAATCTTTGAAGAGTTGAACAGCGAGTTGTAAAGTTGTAGCAAACCTCCAGCATCGTATGATAGAATAAAAAGGTAAAGAAATTTTATTTTATTACAAGCAGAATATAAACATTGATTTAATCGTTGTTTTTAAGTGCTTCCAATCCATTTATATTTACCATCCTTCTGTTAATGGTTTTTAATTTTTGTTCCTATTTTGACTTCATGATAATTTCTGTGTTATTTGTGTTCCGTGCTTATGTTACACATTTTAAGATTGAGATACGAGTCAGCTCCGTAATACACTTACTTTCCCCAAGAAAATTTCATCGGTGCTTATTAGTTGATATATAATTTATTTCAGTACCTAATTTATGTGTAATATTTTATTACTTTGCCACCCTGTACCTGAATGAAAATTTCTCTGTAAAGGTGGTACTTATTGTCTTAATGTGATCTTAGAATATATTTTAGACGACTAAAACAGTTTGCATAAGAAATACACGTAAAGTTCATTCTTTTCGTTACACTTTTCACTTCTTTTGCAAAACAAAATTAGAAAGAACAGTCGTAGGAAGTCGAAACTAGCATCAAAAGAAGGAAAATAGAACAAAGAGTTTTATTTTGGTCGAGAAATATCGTATGTGATTCGAAATTTCGAGAATTTTAGATAAAATATACGAATATTTTGTCTAAATTGCCATGTGTAAACAAACCCATTCCCTTGACGATCAAGGCGATTGTAAATTCCGAAATCATGTGTAATTCCATAAGAAAACATGGCGGATCAATAAACAGTTAAAATTAATTTTGAAAATAAGAGATGAAGATTTACGAAGAATAAAAAAATTGAATGACATTTTAAAATTTTTGTGACAACAATATCCTGTGAAGAAACGCACGTTGAAAGGTACGAACATTTTTCCATTGATTTTTTCAATTTTCTTTAAGCGTCTGTGACAACCGAGTTTTGTTTATGATAACGTGATTGTTAACTGAATATTCAGTGAATTAAAACGATTTTGAAATTCGTACGTTGAAAGAATTTGAATTCTCGCTGTAAATTCCACTGATTTAAAATAATAACGTGGTAAGTTGTGGACCTATCTCATATTACATTTGACGGAAATTACTCACGTCCTAATTTCCCATCATAATAAAACTCTGATATTGAAAGTAACTCACCCAATTGTCAATACTTAGCATACTGTACGCTGAAATTTATTAATTTGACCTCAGCCGAAGAATAGGTCTTAATTCTTACACATGTTGAACATTAGTTTGTTTTCGGGATAGGAAACTATACAGATAACCATAAAATGTAAATTTACTTAAGACGCTATTCACCTTCTCAACGGAGGTAGGTGAATAAAATAATTGAAAATTTTAAACATCGTTAGCATCACGATCTCTTCAGGTTTTTAATCAAATACTTTACATATCACTTAACCCAATGCACTTATCATATAATGAGTTTCGACTTAAGAGCATAGCTCCACAGACTTATTTCGGTAAGGTTGTTGCTCCATTTTCATGACTTTTATCGTTCCATCTAATATGGCATTCTATCTTGCACTTATTCATTCCCAAGATCTACGACTACGTTCTTAAACATTAATTAACATACCACTTCATTTTATACGAGTCACGAATTCTCACTAATAACCTCACGTTATAAGTATAACCGAGAAAAAACAAATAGTCTATTAGTGTAATTGAATTGCAGTGTAATTTGAAATAAATGAATTTGAGATAAATAAAACATACCTTCTGGTTCCATGATACACCATTTCTTATTTAATGTCTGTAGTTTTTTCTTCTCGCAAGAAATATAACAATGACTTATTTGTCTATTCTCGGAATCACACTTATTCAGTTACTGGAGGTATCCTCTCAGTGATGACCAGTCTAAAGTTTGCGGCTTCAGTCGGCGTAGAAAGAAGAAAACTGCTCCTTTAGTAGATTTGGGGGGAATGTCAGAGGGGAAGAAGCTATTATGTATTGAGAAAAGATCTTTGTTTTTCCCGGCGTAATTGCTGAAGGAATAGTTCTCGGGTCTCCAGCCGGGTGCAGGCTTCGGATAAAAGCGACGTTTCGGCCACATCCTTCGTGGCCATCTTCAGGAACGAAGTGCAAGTGCTCGAAGTTGGTCCGCTTATATAGGGGGGACTCAGTTCCCCTTCCACTTCTGTGACTGGCTGGCGCCAACGCGTCGTCTCTCGGCAATCTGTGTGATGATCGGCTGCCACATTTTGTGTAGGTTGAATCCTTTGTCTCTACTTTTGTGATTGGCTGGCGCCAACGCGTCGTCTCTCGGCAATCTGTCTGATGATCGGCTGCCACGTATTGTGTAGGCTGAATCCTTCGTCTCTATTAAAGTTGTTCTCTTCTAATTGAATCTCAATCGATTCTTTAATTTTACGATCCCAGAACGAAGGGGCTTTCCACAGTACTTTCGTCTGGCTGAAGTTGATGTTGTGTCCTTCTTCAAGGGAGTGTTCTGCGATGGCCGATTTTTCAGGTTGTTGAAGACGAATGTGGCGGGAGTGTTCTGCTATTCTGGTTTCGATGGTCCGGCCAGATTCTCCAATGTAAGCAGCCCCGCACTCGCATGGAACACGATACACTCCAGGGGTCTTTAGTCCAAGTTTGTCCTTTACTTTTGTCAGTTGGCTGCCCAATTTTCTAGGGGGCATGTGGATGGACCTGATGTTATGTTTGGCCAGTATCCTAGCAATAATTCTGGACACCGGGGCTGTGTACGGGAGGTAGGCAGTGGCTGTTGGTTTCTCCTCCGGTTCTTTACTTCCTGGACCGCAAACGGCCTTTTTAAGGGCCCGGTTTATTTCCCTCTGTGGGTATCCGTTTTGTAGAAACGTCGTCCTTAGATGTTTTAATTCTCCGGGAAGGCTTTCCTGGTCCGAAATGGTATATGCTCTGTGGAATAAGGTTTTGAGGACGGAGTTTAATTGAGCCGGATGATGGTGACTGCTGCCATTCAAATAAAGGTCCGTGTGCGTAGGCTTACGATATATTCAGCCTACACAATACGTGGCAGCCGATCATCAGACAGATTGCCGAGAGACGACGCGTTGGCGCCAGCCAATCACAAAAGTAGAGACAAAGGATTCAACCTACACAAAATGTGGCAGCCGATCATCACACAGATTGCCGAGAGACGACGCGTTGGCGCCAGCCAGTCACAGAAGTGGAAGGGGAACTGAGTCCCCCCTATATAAGCGGACCAACTTCGAGCACTTGCACTTCGTTCCTGAAGATGGCCACGAAGGATGTGGCCGAAACGTCGCTTTTATCCGAAGCCTGCACCCGGCTGGAGACCCGAGAACTATTCCTTCTATTATGTATTCCTCACTTTCATACGTAGATACGTTTTGATACATTGTCACCGAAAAGCTCATTCGCTACATCAACCTGCCTTTAGGAGATATAAGCCAGAAAGGAAGAAGCTATATGTATGCCTCACTTTCGTGCGTAGATACATTTTGATACATTGTCAAGGAAAAGCTCATTCAGCTATAACAACCTGCCTGCATCTCATTCAAACAATATAAGATGAAATATTAAGTTGATACAGCTTTTTAGATTTAATTGTAACTTACATTTCGTGGTATATATGTTTGGAAAGTCTGGTATTTGCTATCTATCAACAATTATGGTATATTTCTCACGATCAAGGTGGTTACATTGGTATTTATGAAATTTAATATCCCCGTTGAGAATCAACGGGCCATTCTGCTAGTTTTTTATCTAGTTAAGCGTAGAGAATCAACTCATCATCAAAATAGCCGCAGTCAAGCATGACAATTGCTCGGGGAATAACACTTTACTGATATCTCACATTTCATTCTTCTGTTCGGTATTGCATTTATTCCTCGCTTAAGGTATTCCGTTTGATATTCTTTCCTCCTTTTAAAATATATTTCGGAACACAGCACATTTATAGCAGGAAGAATCCAAGGAGAGGGACATCAATATGCTCTTATATCGCGCCTCATACGCACAAACCTAATTCTTTTGACTTCGGAAGTCAAATGAAAACATTCTTCAGAAAAGATCGCTCGTGAGATAACCATTTTAATACGCCGAAGTGAAGTAATTCGTGGAGAACGTCGGAGAGTTTGCATATCCTTTTGAAAAGTGCCTCCAAAGGCCTCCCTACCCTACCAACCTGATTTAGCGCCTCGAATTTAATAAATGAAACGATAATGAAAAATAACCTCTCTTGTTTGCTTTTTTCATTCACCGGGCATAAAGTTCGCTTCCCTTGTGCTCTTTCGCAGATGCACGTGCCTCGAATTTATGGCTCTGGAAATTCTGCATGGATTGCAAAAAATGGTGATTATGATGTACGGTGCTTTTTCAACCCCCACTGCTGCGAGGTACGCTTGCATTGAGGGTGGTCTCTCTCTCTCCCTTTCCTTCATTTTCTGCCACATTTCCGGTAGAAGTTATGAAAGGAACCCTCAGGGGAACCCCGTTAATGTACCCCTGTGAGGGCGAGCCAGTTCCCGGGCAGAAAAAGGGAATATCTGCAAAATTATGGTTGTGAGGAGCGTGAAAATATCAAAAGTGTTTAGGATTGTGGGAGAAAGCAGTTGGTGGTGAGTGAATTACTTTAATAAAAATGTAATTTCTATATATGATGTGTCCTCAAAGTTTGAATCTGCATATTTTTCGGTATTCCATAATAGAGACCTCGCTATTTACCTGTTTGCGGTGAAAATTAAGAATTTGAATCTAATATCAAGCAAACATACGACATGAGAAAATAGCTGACCTATTAAAGGAATGGAGTTAAAACAAATCCCATATATTTCCTGTGTAAAGTGTAATTACGGTTGTTATAAATGCGAGTCTAAGGATAAATATCGATCACGTAAATTTTCTGTTTAACTAGCTAGAATATAATTAAATAAATATCAAAAATTTTAAATTATTAATTGCAGGAACTAAATATTTATGTATATATCGCTGGGATGCTCATAATATACGATAATATATGAAATCATTCCATTTTAATAGGGCCATAGACACGTATTAATGTGGATAATTGTGTATATTTAAATTATATTCGTCTCATGCTAGCAGTTTTGTATTATATTTTTTGTAGCATTTAATAATTTTCATATTAACGAAAAATTTCCAAATTTTTGTATCTTCAAAAGTAAAAAAATACGCATAGGGGACTTACAATGTAAAATTTGAATGTAACCGCCCGATTACAAATTTACTTTAAATAATAAAATTTTCAGTTATGAACGCGTTTAAAACATTAAATGAGCGTTAACTAAATTTGGTACGAGAAAAAATACCATTGTATTCTATTCCTTCGATTTTTCCTTACTCATTTTGTCCTTCAAAAATGTAATTAGACCGGAAAAGAATACCAATTTATCCAAATACCTATTTTTTGCATTTTGAATATCTGTGATAGAAATTCAACTCTTTTATTTCCTTATCAAGTTGCTTTTAGGCGTAGCTGGAAACTTTAATACATTCTTCTCCTTCAATTCAGTTCTAATTTGCACGACTCAGGCAGTGCTATTCACGAAAACTTAGATGAGAACCCTCAGGCCCTTGTATTCTTTTCACCGTGCATCTTCTTCTGCGAGTTTTTACAAAGCCCATTATGTTTCATCAAACTTTATAATGCTTTCAATCCCACGTTATCCTACGGCATTGTGACACATTGTGACTACACAAACTTGCCCTATGGTGTTCTGAAGGTTGTTACCATACAAAGAGGCTTAAAGGCCTTCAATTGAGCCATCTATATGCTAGGAATAAATGCTATAAGACGATCAACATGCACATACACACTTTTGTCACTACAAAAGGGGAACTTTAGGAAAGACTAACTCTCAATGCCTTTTTCCTGAAAGTCCTATTAAACTTCTGAAGTGTGTAAATATTCTACTCACTCACAATATCTAGACATCATGCTATACATTGAAGTGACGATTTTGTTTCAATCTAACCTACGAAAAGTATAAACTGCATAACTAACATATTATTATATTTATCGTAAAAAAGTGGTTAATCAAATAGCCATGTTGATTTTCTCAAATCATTCTCACGAAACGATATGAAAATTAACCACAGAGGTGTAAAACTAGTCATAGAGGAATATCATATTATTGTAAACTAAAAATAGATAATATTATTACTAAAAGGTGGATCCGATAAATAGCAGAGAAGCATCAATCTCAATGTAGCCTAAATTAAATTGTATTTATTTTGTTTATTAATTTAAGTTTTCCTTCCAAAATTCTTACTCTGTAAAGAGTGAGGAGTAATCCATGAGGTACCATTGTAACTTGTTCGACGGGAAAAAGAAGAAATGGGCTTTTTATGCAGAAGAACGTGTTCTCTAAATATAGAGTTGGATATTTTCTCTTCTAGAAACCACGGAAGTTGATGAATCCACCAGAAAGCCTTAGAAAAGATTTCACAATACCTTGTGACTTTGAAAGTTCTTAAGGCACCTCTCGCAAATATTTCCACAAACTTTTGAATATTCAGAATTACTAAGCGTTTGATTACAAATTCTAGTACTTAATTCCACAAACCCCAGCGAATATTCTCGAATAACTTTCAACTTGAGGTTTCCTTCGAAGATACTTAAAGCCAAACATAGGGAAATAATTTAGCTATTCCGTATGTAAAGTGCGAAACTAAAAGAAAATTTTCCAATTTTTATCTCAGTATCGGTTTTTCTGGACCTATAACAGCTATACATTGACTTACTATCACGTTTGGTTACAACTGATCTATCGTAAGACAGATTTCCATTATTTTTTTCCAGCTGCGAATGAAAATAACTTCAATAATAGAAAATCTCATTAAATAACTTCCCAAATTATAATTCGAAAAGTGATATTTTTGCAGCTGGTGCTGCTAACTGACTGACCTCTGTGTTTTTAATGGGCGAGCATAGATTTCAGTGCATCTAACGAGTAACAGGATTAGTAAGTAAACGACCACAGTTATTACAATTTTTTCCTATTTATTTGAATAAGAAGTAGCGAATAATTCAGAAAATTGTAAGAGAAAGTTGTTTGTACCCCCTGCAGAAGAATATCAATGGAACTAATATTTGGAATAAAATTAAGGATTTCATACCATAACTTCATAAGTATGAGGTGTTTTATGAGTGTGTTTTGCTGTGGTGACGTAGTAACTTAGAAATTCAATATAATGCCTATCTACGGATCTAACAGAAAAAAATTAGTAAAATAATTAGTTAGAATTCATTAAATGTCGACGTTATATGCGCCAATTTTTTATGTAAAGTGGTATTACCGCTTACAGTGAGATTACCTACCATGCTTATGTAAAACTCTTGTAATTCCAAGGGTAACTGTAGAAATTCATAAAAAGTTTTAATACATCCTTTATTTGTCAATCTTTGTTGTGTAAACGAATGCATTTTAAAAGACTACTGCGCATTATAAGGATGGCTATAGTTATATTAGAGTGTATTTTTTCGATGAACGGATGATCCGACTAAATAAACCCTAGTGCCGTATAAAATAAAAAGTACAAGTAGCAGTGAACAAAAAACATCGCAGTCTCTTTTTCTTTAATCATCGATTTTTTTTAAGATCGACAAATACCAACTTCTCACGTCTCGCATTACAAATTAATGATTTCATTCTTCATAAATAAATATAGCGTCGGAGAATGCGGAATAAACTTAAATTAAGGCAAAGGAAGGACTTTTTCAACATTAATTATACGAACGAATTAACTTTTCAAGCATTGTTAGTCTCGGGACATTACGAATTTAATACCTACGCGGTTCCAAGAACTTGGCTCTCATAAGAGCACCTATTCATCTCGACAAAAATATCAGATGACAAAAATTAATTTTCCATTAAGGACACGAATCCCCATCCCTCAGGCTCTTGGAAAAAGCTCCGTTCCCACTTTCACTAAATCACTTTCCTTCTAATTAAAAAAATCGCGATAGATATTCCATCCACACAGAAATGAGACCTCCCTCTAATCAAGGGGATGATGAAAATACGCGCGAAGAAAATAATTCTCGAAACAAACAAAAAAGCAGACGGAACGAGTGACTGCCAGACTTTGCTGAATGCATACATAAACGACATCGTTACTTGGACGACATCAGAAAATAAAATTCTCAACTTTAAACTAACTTTTAGACAAAGTAAATCTCTTAATTGAATTCCATTGCTAAATAAAGGACTTATTCGATATTCACAGTACTTATTAAAGAATACAATTTTCAGCTTTCCTAGTGCATTAGGTAATTTTTAATTAATGTATTCATGTTTAAAATACATAGAATGTATAGTAATTTTAAGCAGTGCAACTGATATAGATTTTGTTGGATTCAATTACACTTCCATGTGAAATATAATGATAAATATATTTGAATAGGGTTCGAATCCCGGTGGGAGCCAATGTGCGAAATGACCTAAGTAGTCGAAGCACTTTTAACAATACTGCTACTTCTATATTTGAAAAATCAATGCAATTAATTAGATGAAACAAAGAATTATTAAACTCTAAATACAATATAGTAGAGGGAATAGAAAAAAATACTTAGGTAAATGTATCCACTAAAAGAAACAACCCATAAAGAAGTGGGATGTGAACAATATGATCAAAAATACTAAGAGTAATAAATATAAAATTTCCTACGATATTTTCCGGCAAAATATAGACTTACAAACATGTTAGTATTATGATCCACTACTAATAAAATAAAAGGAACATACCTATAGTGCAAATTCATTTATGTTAAGAAAAAATGATTTAGAGAATAAAATTAGTAAGCTGTATTATTAGGGTTACGACTAAAATAAAATAAGTTAATTAGGAAATGGTAAAGGTAAGCTTATGGAATTTGCTGTAATCCAGAAGGAAGAAGGGAGAAACATTCGGGATCATAAGAAGGATTGCTCGATAGAGAGGATAAGAAAAGGAGGGAAGGAAAATGGTCCAGAAAATCCTGACAAGACGCCAAAAAACCTCAAAAGTGAGGAGGAAAAAAGGGTGGGGAGGATTGGTGAAAGGGACATCAATTACCCTTTGGAGCGACTATTCCCGGGCGAACTCAAATCGTGGAAGATCGGATAGAAATATAGATTGGAGACAGATAGGAGACGGGTAACGTGACTCTTACAAGAAATACATCCAATTGATGATTAAAGGACTCCGTTGAATACCTCTGAATAATTAATTATAAAACTTTGGCAAAATAACTGTGAAAAGTAATCAGCCTACGAAAAAGTTTGGAAAAAAATCATGACTTGAATTGATTGGAAAGCATTATAAACTGATTGCAAAAAAAAACGTTTGAGGGAACCTTTCACAATTTAAAAGATGAAATGGGAAGATAGTAAAAAATAACACGTAGAAATAAAAAAGTATGTAAATCGTAGTTTTGTTTGAATTATCTTAGGATGATATTAACCAATAATTTTCTTCAACAAAAGTGAGTTATAGTGTCGAAAAAACATTATTTATAGTGAGCATGTACTAGAGTCTGGTTTCCTTTAAATTACTAAAGTAAATTGATTATAGAATAGTCTGAAATTTTATGAATACTGATTGGACATTTTCACAGTATTACGATACATTTGTACTTACGATACTTTGTAGATTTTGGACACTATCATCCTTTGTTTAGCAGCCACAGATTTATAAATACTCTGGGAAAGCTCCTCAGTTACTGCTGTTTAATTATTCAATTGACCATAGCATATGCAGAATGTGACTATGGCCAACTGTAGGTTTGAGATTCATGCATTTCGTAACAGTAACACTTATTCTAAAACAATTAACGCAAAGTTTCTTTTTGTAATGATAAAGAGGTAAACCCCATGGTAATTTTGAATTATTTCGTGGGCTGCAAGTTTCTATAACTTCAAAAGAGATCAGATAACAAAGAATTAAGCTCTGTGTTTCATAGTATAGCATCTGAATTGCATTTATCTGAATTCACTCTCTCTAAAATTAAATTGAAGAAGACTCAAACACAAAAACGCAAGATTAATCGGGTCATAGTCTCAACATACCAATACCTTTCAGGATCAAATTTATGAGAGTCTTTTCGGGAAATAATAATAAGAAATCGTCTTTATTTGGGCGAGATTGAGACTTAAAAATCTCTTCTTCCATCTAAATCATCGTCATATATTATAAAATAAGAAGTAGAAACAATTAGAAGAATCTTGGATGTAAAAACCCTAAGAGATTCTTAGGGGAAAAAATCCACTGCAGGAAAACACCCACAAGGAAGGGGGGTGTGAAAAACCTGCGCAAACCTACCGATAGTGATAGCTAAAAGATAAGAAAAGAGAAACACATTCAATAATAAATACAATAATCATGGTCATATCATTTTATGATAACCAAAATAATTAAAGTTTTGACAACAAAATTTGATGCAATATTATATTCATGATTTGGCGAATTTTCTATTCATAACCAAACTAAATGAGTTCTTTTTGTTTGATATATTTGCATAACGTCATACTTCATCATTCGTGCTTTGTAACATATACTTGCGATCACTGAAAATAAAAAGTAATTAATTTTTATAAATGAGTTATAAATCAAAATGAAGAGATAGAATAAGAGTAAACTATGGGATATAGTCAATGGGATGGAAACTAGCGGTTGTGGTGTGGAAGGATGGAGTTGCTGAAAGGTTAAGAAGTGTAGTTGGGAAAGAAAAAAACCTAAAATGACGCAATGGAAGAGGAACGTTCCCAAGAATTTATTCAACCTTCGCCCCTTTCGGCTACCTTTTCTACGAGTATATTTTTTCTCCCACGAAAGTAGCGGAAAAATACTGTTGATATCTCCCTGAATCCCTGCCGCCTCAAACCCCGGCTAAAAACCCTTCCCCTTTACCCACAATTCCTTTCAAAACGCCCTCCCTTTTTGGGCTCGTTCCATCCCTTCCACGCACTTAAACATAATTCCTGCGACCCCTGCTTCAGATCGACCTCCTTCCCCCTCCAAGACCCTTTCTTTACCCCTTCCAAGACCCTTTCTTTACCCCCTCCAAGACCCTTTCTTCAGAGACAATACCCTTTCCTTGTCCTCACCCTTTGCGAATCCACGCTCGGAATAAAAAAAATCCTTATTTTATTATTGGACCCTATTTCCTTTTCCCTCTTATTTTTACGTCTTCCTCAACCCTTTCTTTATTTTTCCTCATCTCATACTTCCCTTTTCTCATCCCGTGCTTTCCTTCCTCTATTCTAACATATTAAAGTTTTTTTTCATATCAATTAGAAAATCATCAAAACAATTTCCCCTTTCTGCTGAAATCCATCCAACAACGCCTCCTCTCCTATCGATGCAATTATTCACCTTTCATAGGCGAGCAACATACAGTAATGTGGGCTTTATTCAGAATATATTTGGCCTTCCAACGGTGAATCCAATGAATTTGCCAGTCTCCTCATCAATAGCGCTTAACAGATTTTTTCTCAAGTTATTTTAATTTGGTTTAACCAACATCATTATCCAATGGAATAGTAATAAAGTTATCCAATCTATGTACAACATTTTTAATATCAATTTTTTTCTGCAATGCTCATGTTGCCCTTTATCTTTAAATTCCCCATAAGCTCTCATGAACTTGTCAGGAGGCGCTTTAGCGATATACCATAACTTAATTTATTATTTGATAAACGCACGATAGAATCGGAGGATTCATTGCCTTCATACATTCAATCGTTGCTTTTAGGAACGCTATTTCAATGTCTAACATCTGCTGTTATGTAAATATTCCACACCGTAATATACCGCTTTTTGTTTATTGTTTGTTATTGTTCTCCCTCAAAGCATTGAAAATAGTTTCCGGCAAGTTAAAATTTAACTTACTCTCAGTGGATGTCGTTGGTTGGTCTTCCTTCTTTTGGGTGATTATCTGCTGCGGCAATTTTTCCTCAGTATCTAAGATAGGCTCTCTCATTACATATATTAATTTTCTTTCTATTATTCCTTTTGCAAAACATTCCTACACTCTTATTTTGAAACTCAAGCGGCAATAGATTAGTGGTAAGAATAGAGTGTAAAGTATAAAACTTCTACGAAGAAGTGGTATCCTATTCTTTTCCTTTTAATATCTGCTTCCATCTTCACGTCGTCTTCCTTCACATAGTCTCATTATTTCCCAGGAATATCATCCTTGCGTTGATTCCGGAGGAGTGTAATTGTTTTCCGATTGTATCCCGTAGCAACTTCCGTTTTTTTTCAATCCCCAGTGTGCCCGTGTTAACAAGGCGCACCACCTTTATTTCACGCTCGTCTTTCCCTTCCAAACGAGCTCCTCTTTGTGGATTATTTTCCCTTTTTAATCTCCCCTTTAATCCTCTCTCACTCCTCTTCCCTTCCTTTTGCCGTCTAACTCTTAACGACTTTGACTCCCCCTTTCGCTCTGCGTATTAATGTTTTTTGATTCCTCTCAAAAGTTTCCTCTCGAGCTCCATTTATAGTCAGTGTTATTTCTGAGTTTCTGAGTCGAGATGTGATTGTGAAGAAGGCTTTGAAAGGGCAATTGTTACGCTTGTTTGTGTCGAAAGGCTCAGCATATGAAAATACTCGATTAACCCTTTCGCTGACGCTTGTCTTTCGGATCTCGTGCTTGACGTTACGCTGCGGAAGCAAAGATATATTTTTGAGGATATGTCTTTAAAATTACGCTTAAAGAATGACAAAATTAACGTAATAGTTAACGGCAGCAAAATAGATAAGCATTCAAATTTTATACAATTCTATAATATGATTACTATATGCATTATACTATATATTCCATGACGCAATAATCGGTAGAAGATAGAAGACATTTTCAAAGGATAAATTCATTAAAAATGTTCATAGAGATTACATTCTTAGAAGATGTAACTGATCTAATGCTGCCTCTTTGTTATTTTGGTGGTTCTTATACTAGGAAGAAGACCAGGGAAGTGGATTCCAGAAGGAATCGGTTCAAGAATTCATTTTTATAATAAAACGATTCGCGAAATCAATCGATCACGAAAAAAGTTTCATGGTTCTTGCATCCCCTGCCTCACCCCGAAGCAGGAATCTTACTTAAACATAATTTGTTATCAATAAGTTGGAGTTAAGTCTTTATGATTATTATTACATATTATCTATTTCAGATATCTAACATATCTAGCAATCGATAGCGATGCCATGGTCTTCAAGGGTAGTAAATTAAATGAAATATTTTTTTAAATGTATGTACATTGGGTGTCACTAAAAACAGCGGCGATCCTTCCTGTTTTCTCCGAATACCGGTAAACGAGTGGAAGAACGCCGACAAAGGCGGCTATAGGATATTTTAAACCTTTAAATCATTAACAGGCGTGTTCTGAATATTCATTCTGTACAAACTAGTTACAGTTATTTTTTTTGTAGCAGTAAAATATTCCTCTTGCTTCATTAGAGTAAACACATCGTAGTGTAATATGATCACGAAAAACATATTCACAGAGCAGGAAGTAGGTGACTTGGAAATCTGAGAAGATAGTTTTAGCGTTCCCGAATTTTGTTTCTAGACTTGAGGTGCGCCGAAAAGGGCTGAGAAACAACGGGAAAAGTAAGAACTGAGTACAAATATTAGCAAACAAAATAAGTGGCACGAACTGTATTATATTTTCAATTGGTATATCTAATAACAAGGCAGTAACTTTGGCAGTAACTAGCAGAGCCCTCTTCTTCTAATAAGTTCCTTCGTCTCCAATTTGACCAAATGCTGCAAATTACGTTCGGCTGAAAGAGAGGAGGATACAAAGAACTCAAATAATTTCGAAGGGAAATTCATGCGCAAAGTAAAAATGATTCAATTTCCTCGTTCGCTGGAGAAAAGTTAATTTTACGGAGGCATCCTCCCCGACTATGGAAAATGAACTCTTTGATGTGGAAATGCATGAGCCTCTTCCTTAAATTGCATTCGCGTTGTTACGGACAGAAGAATTCCCTTCGCCATTCCACGTCTTCCAGGAACCCAAGGCCCTCCTTAGTTTGAGTAGAAAGGAATTGAAGCAAATGAATGCCTTTTTTCTGTTGAGGAATCAGGTGTAAAGTGGATAACGAAGGTGGAAATAATTATCGCAATGCGGGCGAAAGACGTCCTCAGCATTTCTTGGAAATATTCGTTTGAGTCCGTGGGTGAGGTTGAGGGCGGGTTTCAATAGCCCTTGAAAAATCTATTCCATTAATTAACGAAGCAAAATCGACCACAAACAATTAACATATACACATGCTCTCACATTCAACTTAATTTTAGTCGAAACTGAAACTTAACAGTCCCGTCTAATATAGATGACACAATGAATATAATTGAGAAAGAATATTTATTTAAATAGGGTTATTGAAGTGAAAGAATTAAGAAATGTAATTTCAAAAAATATATCAAAATACAAAAACGTTTGGAAAAAGAAAATGTATTTTAAGGGTATAAAAAGAGAAAAAATTCTACCGAGCACTGACGACTATCGCACTGTACAGCACATCTGTGGTGAATTCCAGTTTTTATTTCCTTCTGTCATTTTGTGCAAAACAGTGCTATTAGCATGGGTGACTTTCCATCAGCAGCCGCTTTCCTTATTCCTTATTCTCATATACCTATGTTGAAAAATTAAAAAAAATTGATTTTTCGTAATCATAACGAGACTTTTGAAGCACCTTGCACTTTATTTCACCATTCGTACCGTGAGAAGTAGTCGCAAACAGCCCCGCGCATAAGTTCACATCCTCAATAACAGCTAAGGACCTGAATATACGCTTCTATTCCTACAATGGGCATAGCTTCCCATTTGCAATCAAGTGCCCTCTTCGTCTTCGTTATCCCTCAGCCCTTTCCATTCCAATCTTAATTCTCTTCGTCTCTTCCTTTTTTCCTGATCTCATTTAACTCCGATTTCTTCACCAGCAATTAAACCCACGAAAACTCCTTTCACCAAAAGCTTTTATTTTCACTCCTTTGGCCCTTAGTAATCCTCATATAAACATTACCTTTTCCTTATTAGCAAATGTCGGAGGAGGGCTTAGTTTCTTTCCGTTTAATTTCATGCTAATTAAACGAAGGGTTCGGATAAGGGAATCCTTCGAAATAAATTTGCAGTTTAATACGGTCTACGGCTCTGTATTGCATTGCTCATTCTCAAAGACTTGGTTTCAGAAGTGACTATTACCGTGTAGTCACCGTAAGACATTCCCATTGAGATTAATAGCTCCGAGAAAAAATTCTAAACCTCACGCAGCGTTTAATGGTTAACAAGATACATTTTTCATATCAAAATGTTATTATTTACCAATGATCGATGATATATACTGCTTGTTATCCAAAAGACGCTCTAAAATTTAAAGGTTTCATTTTGAATTATGGAAACTGAAATCGAAATGTACATTTCAAAGGTTATTGACGTTGATGTAGTCGCAGATAAAAGAAGAATCAATAGCTGGTTGCACATTTTGCCAATGTTTATGATAAAGAAAGCTTGGAGTTTTACATAATTTGAACTGATGAAAAACCATCTGAGTGTGAAAAGAAAGATTATTAGTGGTGATCAGAGAGTAGAAGTGGGATTCACCTTGTTGATTAATATGGAAAAGCAATACTTTGTAGGGATTAGCACTGAGACTATGTAAACGTAATGGGTGTAGTGCAAGTGATACGGTGAGATCTAAAGGACAGAGAGCACACTTATACAGACCCTATGGACTTAGAGGGGACGGAATTATGGAATGTCGCATGGAACGACGTTATGAAGTACCCTTGAGAACAGTCTCATTGGAAAATAGAAATATAAGTGCTCCATGGAATAATAAAGAATCTTGAAGGAACAGTCTGCACGTAGAGGTCCTTTAATGCCATCCACGAGAAGGGCACTATCGAACTTAACAATTCGAGGTCAATACAACCAAAAAACAGTAAAAGTTTTAGGTCTCACCTGTACCGCATGCGCTCACTAAGTAACAATACCCTGAGGAACAGCGAATCGCATATAAACCTTCTGAGAGACCCAATTGACGTTGAAGGGCTGTATAGAGACACTGTTTCTCTCCACCATACAGTGAAATAATGCCCTTTCTTTAATCTCTACTGGTCGGACTGCATGTATTTCAATCCTATTACACCCACTCTAACCTGACTCTCTACGAAATTCAACTGCTCGGGTCTCGGGGACCATTTCAATAAGCGTCAGGACAGCTTAGCTGCAATTGTACCCAGGCATCTCGTCTTGAAGATTCTAAATACACTGTTCTATTCATACGAAATCCGGTTTAAACTAATGGGTATGTATGAATATTGTTAAATTTATATTTAAATATCTGTCATACTACTAGCACCATAACTCCATATCTGATGATGATCAGAAATTACAATTTTTATGATCTAATCTTTAATAGACGTGAACCAATACTGCCATCTCCCCATTATTTTCTGAGTTAGGTTTAAGTATTTTCTGTTTACGCCACATGGGAATTGCGATTCTCCAAAATGTTTTTCCAAACTTTCATGATCACGTAAATAATTTCTCCAGTTCGAATATACGAATAATACAAGTAGCAAAGGATACTAGAGAGACTTTAAAAGCTTTTGCATTACAATCAGTGGGACTAACTTTTACAATCTCCTAGAAATACTTCGTAGGATTTTTAATATGAATTATTAGAATTACCTATATTACTTCATTTATAGAAGCAATTAGGATATAAAGTAATCATTAAAATGGTGGAAATTGCCAGCAAAAGTATTTAAAGTAAAATAAAGTATATAAATATTTTCCGTAGATTAGCTAATGTCTTGATTTTTATTATATACCTGTATATATTCCAGCAATAATTTTGAGATGAAGGAACCATTAGCCGTATGGAATCATAGAAGGAGAAGCCTGAAATGGCAAGGTAAAGGGGAAAAGGTAGTTTTATCTTGATTTCTGTAGGAAGGAATGGACAGAACTCTATTTTAGAAATACGTCTATGTGAAATTGATTCACCCAATTAATGAAACGTTTCATGAAAATCGACGGGAAATGACAAAAATGAATGTTAATCATCAGTATTACTTAGAAACAACTCACTCTAATTTTATCACAGCCACGAGCGAAACGAAAGTAAATGAGTCGTGCATTTTTGGTGTAATCGACCGTTTCATTCCAATAAGTAATCCGTAAATCTTTAACAACGACATCGAAAGAGAAAGTCCATGAATGATTCACGGGTAGGAAATAAACGTGTAATTTCAACCCGTTTTTATCCTAAAATCCACCATTCTCCGCTCACGCATGGCCTCGCTCAAGGAATTAGTAATCAGCAGATATTTCATTCTTGCCCACATCCACGCCGTAATTAAAGTCCGATTCCAATTTTCCCTAAAGGGCACACATCCAGACACGTGAGATGATCTACATCCGTCGCCCATTCGTTCACAATTCTTTATTAAAGCAGAATTCCTCGAGGCAACATGTGTTGGCAGATCATTTTTTCCAGGGAACATTCCACGCAAAATAAGTACAGAATTAGAATATGGAAGAGAACAAGATACTTTGGGTCTCTTTTAGGTTTGCTATCATTTAGAAAAGGGTAGACTATCACATGACCATTGAACCTGAATGCAACTCACCGAGGTTTAAGCCTTTTATTTATAATTGCATTTCAAAGTTTCATCCGTAGGTAAAATCAGACTAATTTTCGGCCGTCCATCTCAATGACGCATCAAAATAGAATCAACTATTTTATGCTCCCAACTTTATAGTACGTCTCCATCTAGCTGGATTTCTTTAATAAATGAAACAGAATTAAGATAACACTTTTCGTGGTACTGATAAGAATACGTGACAAAAATGTGTATGATGAAATTTCAAAGGAGATTTTTTTAATAGATAAATATAGGACAAGGTTAAAGAATAATGCATGTCAATGCATTTGTTTGCGTCAATGAAATAAGATCAGGAATTAAATTGTAAGAATTTGAAAAATTAATTAATTTGAAGAATTAATCCAAAACAACAAAATATTTATGATCATGATTTTCAAAAAGTGTATGTTCGAAGTAAAACAAACGAAACAATTCGATATTTTTGCACCGACGTGATTTACTACAGTGATATTTTGCTGCATTGAATAAAATTATCACCAGCATAGTTATAATAAGAGACACCTCCGAGCTGCATAGTTAAACAATATTAAAGCAAGAAGGTTTAAATCGTCTCCCAAGTTAAGATAGAAATTCAAGTCTTTCGCATTTCCAGCGGAACTTTAAGAGAGTTCCTTCAAAAGAAAGAAAAAAACGCGTGGTTTGAACAATAAGGTTGCGAAGCCACAAAGAGAGAGAGAGAGAATGATACACTTCCTTTTTTCTAATCAACTGAAGGAGAAACAGAGAAACCGAAAATGGGGCGGAGAGAGAGAAAAACGATAGGGCAAAGGGAATTTCTGTCTCAGAGAAAGATGATGAAAAACCGCTAGAGAACGGACTCGCGTCCGAAGCAACTTTCTGATATCCAGGACGGTGCGCTCAAAAGTTTTTGACAGGTAGGTGACCCCACTCACATATCTAACGGAGAACTGAATGAGATAGACGAGGGGGGAAGAAGTGTATACAGGGAAGAGGAATGACGATGAAAACGAGGAATACAATGCAAGGGGAACGCATATGGGAAAAGAGTAGTTTAAGCACGTAGAATGAGATGTCCTCTCCAAAAATCCAATTAGCCTGCAAATTAGGGATTATGTAACAAAAACCTTCCGCGATGCATCTCTCCGCAAGAAATAACGAGATAAACACGAGAGGAGCAGGAGACGGGCATTTTTTATACATCCTCGCATTTGTAAATGTATGAATATTTATGATCGCTCTTACGAAATCACATATGCATGCGAATGATACTCGTGAGACTTATTCGTGTTGGTGCATGACTCACATGAGATGTTATCGAGCTCCTGTGTGTCATAAGTCCTTTGATTTGATGAATAAAAGAAGCTGGAGACTTAAAAATAAGAGTACAAATAGAAAGAAAGAGAAGTAACTGCCTGAAACATGAAGATATAGTCTTTCTTATTCTGCCCCCGAAAATTCTTATATATTATCGCACATCATTAATTTCTCGCATTTACCAACATTTTCCTCAGATTTTGTAATTTTGTATTTGTTATTAACATTATAATTTTATTTAATATCAAACATATTACACACTTAACCTTTTACGTACAGCATGCATAATTTTCCTTGTTCTACACATGCTTTCATTGCGTATTTTATGAGAAAGTTGATTGGAGAGGAATTCACAAAATGCTTTGCAGAGAACGGCTCAATAGATTCAAATTATGTAATTGAGAATGAGTTTCGGGCAGCTACACATAGAACCACACACAGCTGGTACAGGATCTTTTTGTTGAGAAGAAATGATGAATTTTAATCATACGGCTCTTGGAATATCATTATATTCACTATAACATTGACTATATCATTATAATACATTCACTTTGACTGGGCTTTACCTAGGGTAGAAAAATGGTTCGTAAATAGCGCATAAATAAGACATTTTGTAAATTCATAATAAATCGCCTTTAAGAAATTTGATAATTCGCAACCTAAAATAATCAACCACTTACTCGTTGCAATATAATATTAATGATAATATAACTGCCCAAAATGCTTACAGTTGTATACGTATAGAAAATACAAGCCGAATACTTACAAATATATTTGCTATTAGGATATGATCATAAATTTAAATATGGCAATATGAAGGGATATATTTTTAAAATTCAGAGTCCAGGAGAATGGAAATTCTAGGAAGGAATTCTCGCAAACTAAATGAAAGAGCGACACCAGGCAGAATTCATCAATTGTTGTTAAAGGGAAGTCAAGAAACATGACATACAATTCCGTAAAATTTTGAAATGTTCGTTCTTTTGCTCTCACTGAGTGGTTCGTATTTATTTCCAGTCCTTCGTTGCGAAGTCAGGACTGCATTTGAATCCGGGTACATTGTGTTTCGCATAAATCAAATTTCCCGACGCCACGTACATTCAAGAGAGAGAGAGAAAACGAATGGACAAAGAAGGGAATCTGATACACATCAACGCAGAGATCGTGCATTCCCATCAGCCCAAAAACCATAACCCTTTTGGTCTCCTTCATCCACCTAAAATCCTTATTTCAATACCGCCCTTTTCATACGTTGCCACTACGTCCACCCTTTTGATATCTGCCTTTCGTCTTTTGAAACTCTCTCTCTCTCTGTTTATGCACCAAAAAAAAAGCCGGACTAAATATGAGCGCATTTTCTGAGGGAGTCGTCTGTAAGCGTAGGTGTTCTCTCCTCACGTGAAAGTATATTTCACAGGGACTGCAAGCAAAATTCTCCATAGAGATGAGAGCTTTAGATTGGAAAGCACTCCTCGTATCACACATTGCGTGTTATTTTTTCTTGTTCCATCTTCGAAAGTCTATTCTTCAATTTCTGATATATATATTTTTACTTAGGTACTCTGACGCGGCCCTTCTGCCGTGGTTTGACATTGAGTATACAGATAACGTTGACGAGAAGGTCGACATTCTAAACACCCTCCTAGTGAACTTACTTGATATGCATGCACCAGTTAGGAAAATTAGAATATCTAAGCCTCCTGCTCCTTGGTTAACGCCTGAAATTCGGTTTATGATGACCAAACGCGACACTAAATTCCGTCAATTCAAAAATTGTAGGGATCCGGCAATCTTCAGTGAATATAAAGGCTTACGAAATCGAACGAAACAATTAATAAGGAATGCTAAAATTCAATTCGCACACTCAATCTCTAAAGAAAAATCTTCTACATCATTATGGAGAGAATTGCGTGGTCGTGGTATAGCAAAAACTAAAGCTTCGGATTGTCTTTCTTCAGAATGTTTAAACGAGGTTAATAAAAAATTCTCCCTTCCCCCTACGCAAATAGATTCCATACGTAAGCAACATATATTAACTGGCCTGGCTTCGAATATCAGTGATACTTCAAACCAAGTAGAATTTGTCTTTAAACCAGTTTCTCAATTCGAAGTACTGAGGGCTCTGAAAAGCATAAAATCTAAAGCTTCAGGAGCCGACGGAATTCCTATCCTCATAATTAATAAACTAATGCATATTCTATTGCCCTTCATTACTAACATCTATAATTGTTCCCTATCTCAAGGTAAATTTCCTTCTAAATGGAAAGAGGCTCTTATCCGTCCGATCCCTAAGAACACGCCTTCGAATGGCTGTACCGAAAGAGAGTATCGACCGATTAGTTTTCTATCCGTCATATCAAAAGGTCTCGAAAAACTGGTCCATGGCCAGATTACTGAATTCATTGAACAAAACACTCTTCTAAACCCATTTCAGTCGGGCTTTAGGAAACTTCATTCGACCTCAACCGCTCTAGTAAAGATAACCGAAGATATCCGTAGGTCAATGGATTGCAAGAAGTTAACAGCGTTGGTATTACTAGACTTCACTAAAGCATTCGACTCAATCGATATAGATATTATGGATATCAAACTCAAACTGTTAGGTCTCTCTGACATTTCTGTTTCTTGGTTTTCCTCCTACCTTCACAATCGATTGCAGAAAGTAATTTCCAATGAATCGGCGTCCAGATGGATTGAAATCGACAGAGGACTTCCTCAAGGATCGATTCTAGGCCCCTTACTCTTCTCAATTTACATTAACGACTGTGTTAAGGTTATTAAAACCTGTAGATTTCATCTATACGCGGACGATCTTCAAATCTACTTGGACTCTAGCCCCTCAGAACTACCTCAATCGTTCGATAAAATTAATCGCGATCTCCAACTCATCAAAAACTGGAGTGAAGATAACTTCATAAATATTAATCCAAACAAATCACAGGCAATTCTGATCGGGAACCCAATATTATTATCCTCTGTCAATAGAATAAGCCTACCGGCGCTTGAATTAAATGGATCCGCAATCCAACTCAAAAAAACGGTAAAAAATCTTGGTCTCCACTTGAATGAGACCCTTACATGGTCTGATCATGTCGTGCAAATTTGTAAAAAAGTTAATTACTCGCTGTATTCACTTCGGCGCTCGGGAAATTTCCTTCCTCCCTCAGTGAAAATTCAACTGGTTCACTCTTTAGTTATGCCCCACTTCGACTATTGCGATATAGTCTATCATGATCTGTCCGGTGAACTAGCTATCAAATTACAACGCTTACAAAACTCCGCGGTGAGATATATTTTCAACTTAAAAAAGTACGATCACATTTCGGATTATTACACGAAACTCTCACTACTAAAGCTTGATCTCCGGCGCAAGCATCACTTTCTTTGTACCACGAACAAATTATTATCTACTAAATCTCCCAATTACATTCACTCTTTATTTTTGTCTTTGGATTGCATTCATGACCGCAATACAAGAGGTCGCAAACAACTATTGATTCCTCAACATAGAACCGAGATCTTTCACAATTCATTTACAGTTACAGCTATCAACCTCTGGAACGCACTTCCCCAAGTAATACAAAACTCATCCACCATTTTTTCCTTTAAGCGTAAATGTCACAATCTTCTCATAACTATCCAAAGCAGAACTTAAATGCACCTAAATTCACAACTCCATCACCCCAACCTTGTTACACAATTGTTTGGTTCTGATCCGCTGCCTCATATCATGAATATATGTACAATATTAACGATTCGCTAACTTAGATTTTGTTTTAGAATTTTCCAAATTGCAAGCAGCAAATGTTTCAATCCTTTTGATTTCCGCACATCTTTTTATTTTTTTTATTTAATTTATTATATTTTTAGTTTATTTTCTCTTTTTGTCTTTTAACACTTTCCTATAAACTATGTTTTTGATTATTTTCAGTGTACTAGACCTTTTAATGTTTCGTTTGTATGTTTTTCTCAATTAATTTTATTTTCTTCATTTCTTTGAGATTTATCTCCCATTATTCAACGTTTATTTTAATTCATCTATAATTAATGTCAGTTTAGAGAAGTTGATTTATTTTATATGATTGTTTGTAATGCATTTATGTTTTTTCTCCTTTCTTTTTGCACAATTTTTATATTTTTACTGCCTGTCTATCATAACCCTTTTCTTTCTCCTTCATCAAAAATATAATTTTCTATTGTAGATTTCGCAGGTTTTTCACACTCCCCTTCCTGTGAGTGTTTTCCTGTAGTGGAATTTTTTTTCCTGAGCCCTCAGCTTAGGTTTTTTAAAAATCCACATACTAATTTTCTTCGTGTACTTTTGCAAACTATCTCTTTCTTTCTGTTTCGCATATGACGATGGGTTAGGTGTAAGAAGAGACTTTCTAGTCTCAATCTCGCCCGAATAAAGTCCATTTATTATTATTATTATTATTATTATTATTATTTGAGTTTTTGCACTTTCTCAGCGTTTCCGCTGGAAAATATTCACCTGTCCATAGATGGTTAGGACTAGGCTCAGTCGACACGGAGAGAGAATTCACTCTAACCCATGTGATCTTATTATTAATTGCTGAGGAACTTGCGCACAATGTGACATGTTTGCAGTAATACTGCTTTCTGTGCTGCACCGATGGTATATTCCTCTAAACCAATTTTCTCCAAATTTTTACCAAAATTGTAGGTCATCAATCCTTCAACAGATATCACAAATGGGACAACCTGGACCTCTACCAACTTCCAGATATCCTTTAATTGCCACGCAAGCTCTTCGTATTTGTCTCTCTTTTCCATCTCTGTTCTTCGTATGTTCTGAGACAGTGGCACAGCTATATCAATGATTATTGCGGTTTTGTTCGCATTATTAATTAGCAAAATATCTGGTCTGTTGTAATTAATCGTTTTATCTGTTAAAATTGGTCTATCCCAATAAAGGATGATCTTGTTCCTCTCTAAAACAGGAGCAGGCTGATATTTATAATAGGGAACAATATCCTCATCAAGGAGTTCATATTTCATACCAAGTTGTTGGTGTATGAGCTTCGCGACCTGGTTGTGCCTTCCTAGGTATGCTGTGTCTGCTAAATTTGGACAACCAGCCATTATGTGTTCGATGGACTCCCCTGTTTTTCCACATTTTCGGCATCTATCTTCCACATTTAGCTTCAGGATATGTTTTTGGTAATTTAACGTTTTCATTACTCTGTCTTGGATTGCAAAAAGGAATCCCTCGGTTTCAGGATACAAGTATCCTTTGTGTATCCATTGTAATGAGGCCTTTTTGTCGATGTAAGGTTCGTCTAGTAATCTTGGGAACTTTCCATGTATATCCATACTTTCCCATACTTTTTTATCCTCTTGAGTATTTAGTTCTTTGCTGGTTCCTTCCTGTTGGAGATTGAGGGGAGTGTATCCCTCATCAGCTTCTACCGCCATCTTCATAAGTTCGTCAGAAGATGTTCTTAGTTTCTCTTTCATTTGAGAAACCTGGACATTACACATATTCTTGATGTTCAGCAGGCCTCTTCCACCTTCCTTGCGAGGTAAATATAATCTCTTGACAGATGAGTTTGGATGAAGGAATCTAAACTTCGTCAGGAGAGTTCTTGTTTTCCTGTCTATTTCATCTAAGTCACTCTCAGACCATTTTACTACCCCAAAGGAGTAAATAAGGATTGGAACTGCCCAGCTGTTGATTCCTTCAACTATCCTCTTCCCTGATAGCTTTGTATTACATAATTTTGCAATTCTTCTTATGTATTTTTCCTTGAACTCCTTTTTCAATTGGGTGTGGTCTATTCTACCGTTTTGGTATTATTATTATTATTATTTGAGTTTTTGCACTTTCTCAGCGTTTCCGCTGGAAAATATTCACCTGTCCATAGATGGTTAGGACTAGGCTCAGTCGACACGGAGAGAGAATTCACTCTAACCCATGTGATCTTATTATTAATTGCTGAGGAACTTGCGCACAATGTGACATGTTTGCAGTAATACTGCTTTCTGTGCTGCACCGATGGTATATTCCTCTAAACCAATTTTCTCCAAATTTTTACCAAAATTGTAGGTCATCAATCCTTCAACAGATATCACAAATGGGACAACCTGGACCTCTACCAACTTCCAGATATCCTTTAATTGCCACGCAAGCTCTTCGTAGTTGTCCCTCTTTTCCATCTCCGTTCTTCGTATGTTATGAGACAGTGGCACAGCTATATCAATGATTATTGCGGTTTTGTTCGCATTATTAATTAGCAAAATATCTGGTCTGTTGTAATTAATCGTTTTATCTGTTAAAATTGGTCTATCCCAATAAAGGATGATCTTGTTCCTCTCTAAAACAGGAGCAGGCTGATATTTATAATACGGAACGATGTCCTCATCAAGGAGTTCATATTTCATACCCAGTTGTTGGTGTATGAGCTTCGCGACCTGGTTGTGCCTTCCTAGGTATGCTGTGTCTGCTAAATTTGGACAACCAGCCATTATGTGTTCGATGGACTCCCCTGTTTTTCCACATTTTCGGCATCTATCTTCCACATTTAGCTTCAGGATATGTTTTTGGTAATTTAACGTTTTCATTACTCTGTCTTGGATTGCAAAAAGGAATCCCTCGGTTTCAGGATAGAAGTATCCTTTGTGTATCCATTGTAATGAGGCCTTTTTGTCGATATAAGGTTCGTCTAGTAATCTTGGGAACTTTCCATGTATGTCCATACTTTCCCATACTTTTTTATCCTCTTGAGTATTTAGTTCTTTACTGGTTCCTTCCTGTTGGAGATTGAGGGGAGTGTATCCCTCATCAGCTTCTACCGCCATCTTCATAAGTTCGTCAGAAGATGTTCTTAGTTTCTCTTTCATTTGAGAAACCTGGACATTACACATATTCTTGATGTTCAGCAGGCCTCTTCCACCTTCCTTGCGAGGTAGATATAATCTCTTGACAGATGAGTTTGGATGAAGGAATCTAAATTTCGTCAGGAGAGTTCTTGTTTTCCTGTCTATTTCATCTAAGTCACTCTCAGACCATTTTACTACCCCAAAGGAGTAAATAAGGATTGGAACTGCCCAGCTGTTGATTCCTTCAACTATCCTCTTCCCTGATAGCTTTGTATTACATAATTTTGCAATTCTCCTTATGTATTTTTCCTTGAACTCCTTTTTCAATTGGGTGTGGTCTATTCTACCGTTTTGGAGAGATCCTAGATATTTATAGATCTCATCCTGTCTTAAATTTTTTATTATGAGGAAATCCTCTTCGTGTTTTTTAATAGTTCCTCGTTTAATGCTGACAGTCGCACATTTTTCCAATCCAAAGGACATGCAGATGTCTCTGCTAAACAGGGCTACAGTTTTTATTAATGATTTTAGTTTTTCAGGTGTTTCTGCATAGAGCTTTACGTCGTCCATGAACAGCAGATGGTTTAGTCTTCTCTTTCCATTTCTGATTAGTTTATAGCCGATGTTAGTGTCCTTCAAAAGAGTAGATAGGGGATTGATGGCAAGACAAAACCATAAGGGTGACAGCGAGTCCCCTTGGAAAATGCCCCTTCTTATATTAATTTCACCTATGGAATAATTACCTCTCATCAGTCTGGTCTTCCACATTGACATGATACTACTTAGAGTATTTCTAATTTTAGGGCAGATCTTATAAATTTCCAAAACCTTGATTAACCAGGAGTGGGGAACCGAATCAAAGGCTTTAGAGTAGTCAATGTACGTCATCTCTAAATTTCTTTGTTTAACTTGTGCCTGCTTCAAAATCACCGCATCAACCGTTAATTGGTGTTTACAACCTAAAGCTTTTCTGATACACCCTTTTTGCTCTTCTGAAATCAGATGGTTGATCTCGCAGTGTTGGTAAATTTTGTCACATAGTAAGGCAGTGAATAACTTGTAAATGACAGACAGACAGGTTATTGGTCTGTAATTTGTAGGATTTGATGGATTTCCCTTCTTATATATTAAATAAGTTGTTCCTTCCGTAAGATGTTGTGGTAGTTGATCAGGATTCTCCAATATGTCTGTAAAACTTAGAGCAAGTGGTTTATGAGCGGCTGTGAAATATTTTAACCAGTAATTTTGAAGATGGTCAGGACCTGGTGCCTTCCAATTGCTAGTTCTTTTTACTGCTTTTAATATGTCATATTCATTCAATTCTATTGATGGCATTGGAATCAGATTTTGTTGTTTATTTTGGATATCCTTAACCCACTCTGCATCATGATTGTAGTGTTTTGGTATTGACCAGAGGTTCCTCCAGTTCTCAACAACTTCTTCCGCATCAGGTTCTCTGAATTCCTTGGAATCTGTGTTATTCATTTCTAGTTGTCTAAAAAACTTTTTCCTATTATTCATAAAATCTCTGTTTTGTTTTTTACGTTTTGTCAGCTCATTATATCTTTTCAATCTTGCTCCTTTGACCTTGGCTTATTATTATTATTATTATTATTATTATTATTATTATTATTATTATTATTATTATTATTATTATTATTATTAATATATATAAACCGTGGTGCAAAATGTTAAATTCCAGAACCGATGTACATCGTAATTTCTGCTGTTTACTTAGTATTTAATAAATATAAATAACTTTAAGTTATAACACAAATAGGATGATTTTTTTTTTCAAAAATTTCATTTTATTTTCTGAAATTATTTAATAATATCACCCATTGCATGACGATTATTTGGTTGGGAATAATACGCTTTTAACAAATGATTTTATCGACTGATTTTGATAACTTTTTGAAGCAGTTTAAACAAAATAATATTTGTGTTACATGTCAATTTTATATTTTCGCACACAAATTATGGTTATTGTAATTCAGTTATCTTACATTCATATTGATGTAAGGGATTATCAGGGAAATTTAATTGCGGTAGAAATATATTTTCACCAAATAACGATAATTCACTCCTTCTCAATAAAATACTTACTGATGAGATTTACTCGTCATGAGCGATGCATTGTATTTCAAAGAAGAGAATGCAACAATTTCCATCAAATGCATTCCTAGCATCTGCTAAATTAGCAAAAAAAGGAAAGCCACAAGTAGCGAAACGAATCGCTAAAGCTAAAAAATCAAGTGACAGATGTTCCACGGAGGACACATCTATTAAATGATTTATTTCTCAAGTTCTCAAGGATTCATCGTTCTTAAAATTCTAGGGTAGCGCGGAAGATATAAACTTCCCCCATACCGTATTCCCAACGTTTCCTTTCAAGCATCTCTTCAAATCTCAGCCTAGGACTCCCAAAAACTATTTCCTCATGAATGCATTCCTCTGAAATTTAAATTTATTCTCTCCTTAGCGGATCTTTAATGCTGTGACTTCTCCATTTCCACACTGACTCACTAATGTTCCTCACCGATCTCATCTCAACGGAGTTGAATTCGAAGCAGAAGTTTTCACCGCTTTTGAATGAATGTACTAAGTGATGGCGGTGATGTAAATTTCCATTTAATCACTCTCTGTATAATTTTCCCTTAATACCCTTTTAGTAATCTGAGGAATACTTTCTGAACTAAATATTTTAGCATTTAATACGGTGACCAACTAGGACAAAGAATACAATTAAAATGCTATTGTTCCAATTGAATCTCCGTCCAAATCAGAATTATAGAATAATACATTAAGCCGTAATACTATTTGAGTAATTTTGGAGTCCTTGAATAAGAAAAAGCAATGGAAATATACCATTGATCAGAACTGCTCAACATACGGGCCGTGGGCCGAACATTAACCGATGATCATCATTTTGCGGCCCACGACGAGCTTGGTTTGGTTTAAAATAATGGCAGTAATGATTAATTTATAACATTTGAGAGGCTAAGATCAATAAATGATCCTTGAAGTGACAATTTAAAATGAATGAACTCTAATTGATTTCCTAGTTATGGAACTCTTGATACCGTAAAGACATTTAATGTATCACAATCATTATTCAATCGTGTTACTTTTTAATATCTTCGTAAAATATTAAAATAAACTTATTTTTTTCCAGATCCCTTCTTCTGCGGTCTGCAATAATTTTTCTTAAAGATAAGACAGAAAAACCTGGGTTTGGTCTTCCTGTGGTAGAAGGGATACATACCCTTTTATAATCCAGCCATATGACGATAGATAGCGCGCCGATTGCGAGTGTTTAAAGAGAACTTAATTTACCTTTAAGGAATTAAGAGAGGGATCTCGGGGTTAAACCATTACTTTCCTGATTCATATTTGGTGTCAATCAGAACTTTAAATGAGTAAAATATGAATAGTGTAAATTGAGTTGAATTTAAAGTATTTATAGTTTACTATCATCACCAATTTTGAAATGATAAAATAGTGATCTAAATAGCCACCGATCATCAGATACTTTATAATCATTAAAGTTAAATAAATGACTAAAATGGATAAGGTCTTGTCATTTCTTAGTCATAATATCTATGAATAATGATAATACTTCGCATTTTACCACAACATATTTTAAAAGGCGACCAGTTTCGTAAGCGAACTTATATCTTCATGTCTGAAGATGCAATAACTTCTCTCATCATTCTGCTTTTAATTGCTTTCCACGAAGCCATGCCTTCAGAATATCGATTATATTTTATCTCTATATTTATACCGCACATTTGCAGCTTTACAGATACTAATGATTCCTCCATTACATCTACACTTGCAAATAATCATTCAAAGCTCAAAACGAAAGAATGTAGATGAAAAATACAATTATTTGCAGAACAGTTTGCGGTAGATTGTGACATTGTCGTTAAACGTTTAAACATTACGTATTTAATTCCTAAAAATATGAAATTTTACATGCGATTTATCTCTGAATGGTTTGAATCTAAAGTTATCCACCAAAGAAATGAGAAAACATACATTAAACAAAGTCACGAATTCCCTTCCAAGCTCCAAAATATTTCACGGACGTGCAGCGCTCTGCAAAAAGGGCAAAGTCCTCAATTCTTTGCTTTTATTAATCTTTTGGGAGCACCAGAGATGAAGCAAATTTTGGAATCTCAGTCAAGCGGTTATTCTCATAATCCCAGGCTCATTACCGCGGCTACAAATGTCATCTTAGAAAGGCAGAATCTCTATTTGAGAAAAGGGTCCTACATCCTTCTTCCTCTTGGATACTTCGGCTATTTTTTCAGGAGTCTTCTTTTCTACATTCACAGTAAACGCTGAGTATCTTGAGTACTCGCTTGAGATAAAATAGCTATTTTAATTTCAGTTATTTTTGCTACAACTCTCTCGACTCTAACACCAAAACAATTTTATCTCCGTTTACCTCTGCTGTAAAAAGAGGTGCAATTTAGCTTGCGATGGTAAATAGAGTTCTGTAACACTTTTTATTCTTAATAGATTGAACCATAACTTTAAAAATATGATAGTCTCTATAACGAAGAATTGTGTTGCATCTCATTATTTTGCTTTTTTTGCCTATGATTCTGTCTTATTTTTTTTAAATTCTGACCAGCCAACGATTTATTTCTTTATATTTTCAGATATTCTTTATAATATCTGAGTTCCAGTTATGTTTTATTGACATTTAAACATGTATTTGTAATGTATGTTAACTGTTATATTAAAATCTCATGCTAAGTGGTTTCCGCTATGATATCCTTACGTCGATGTTGCCATTCTAATGACAAAAGCAAGTTGCAAGGCATTGACCTGATAATGGGAGAACGCATCAAAACTATGCTAAATCTTTCGTTGTACTAAGTGTGGTTTAAGTATACATAAATATGTCATTCCCCATTATATTAACCTTCTTTATCAGCAATTCAAAGCAGTCGTTTTCGCATCCTCTACATAGAAGAGATTTGATGGTTGAAGATATTTAACCAAAGAACCCAGCATAACATCCATTTTGTTACGCTAATCGTTAGCAAATTATATTTTATCTTGGAAGTAAATTAAATGAGATTATAACTCAAAAATTAGTCTCAATCTTTGTGAGTAAATTATTAATTCATAATTTACGAGCGAGTCTGTGCTTTCATTAGTTGTTTGGATAAAACATTTGAAAACAATAAATAAGTTAAAATGCAATAAATAAAATGAAAAAAATAAAAGAGAAATAGACAAGGAAAATAACGACAAAGCAAAGACTCAAACTTTTTTGTAAGACCTTTCAGATTCCTATCGAGCTCGAGCGTGGATTTGAGACTCTCAGTCGTACCAAAGAAGTTACTTCCTTACCTTATTTCCTAGACAAAATATTCCTAAATTCAAAAAGAAGAAGGTATTTGCGGTAATAACTTCGAAAATCAGGCTTCAATCATGTTAATGGCTGCGTCTATATTTTTGCATTAATTTCGATCACTAGTTATTGACCGCTAACATGAGTTATTCGTAGGGCGACAAGAATTTTGGAAATTTCTTGCTCGTTTTATTCTACCTCGGTGAGAAAAGTGAATGCAAACTACCTCTCTCTTTATCTTATCTAGTAAGTCTAATTACTTCCTAATGCTTTTCGTAAATAGTGGTGGAGGGTTTGAGTGGAGTTACTGCTCTTAGTCCCACTTCGGAACCGAATAGCGTTTTGTTATAAAAATGTATATCATGTTGAAAATAACTGAGCACAAATTTCACAAAATATTACTATTAAGAAATGTAACATTAATGTTTACAAATTTAATATTACTTTTTCACAAATATATTATTATATTTTGTGAAACATGTGCTTAGTTAATTCCTCCATAATGTAGTATCACCCAGTAACAGCTTCTACAATTCATTTTAAATGTATATCAACTGTATATTCACAAAATAATACTATTACGGTTAAGCAATTCTTATCAAAATATCATAACTAGTACATTTCAATCACGGCCTTCCAGCTACGGTGTAGTAATTAAAAACGTTATCTCTAAATTCATTGCGGGTCTTGAACTTTCTCCTCCATTTCTTCACAAAGAGCTCAACTGCGGAGATATATTTCCGACCCCCAAATCTCTTATCTTCCATTCACTCAAAAGAATCATTCCTAATTCCAGCATTTTTCACCCTTCATCCACCTCCTCCTCATTCCTTCCTTCAAATATCCTCTTCATCTCGCTCCGTCTTTCCACATTTTATCCTTTCACAACCCTTTCTTCTACCATTCCACAACCTCATCCTACGGAGTTTTAATTAAAATCTCTCGGCGCTAGATGTATGAGGAAAACGTGACAAGCAATGAAAAGGGAGAGGACGACATATAGGGGTCACGTGGTCTCAAAAGAGTCCCAACTTGCTCTTTCTTTCTTCGCTCTCTCCTTCCGTTTCCCATTCCTTGCTCTGCCAAACTTTTTCCCTCCATCTTCCCATATCTACCATCTCTTTTTCCTCTTCCTCTATTCTCAATTTAGCCAATAAAAAGTCCCTCTAGGCCGTCTTTGTCTCCTCCCCTGCCTGTCCGTTCCGTACTTTCTGTCTCACTCAATCTGCCTTTTTCTATAACTACTCCTGTCTTTCTGACTTCTCTTTAGTCTGTCTCATATCGGTCAGTGCTTATTCTATCTTCACGGGCTTGTTTAGGTGAAACGCGCACTTTAGATCATCCAAGTTCTAGTAATTGACATTTGTCAGCTTTATTTCTCTGCTATTCTGGAAATAGAGTATCCATTCCCGAATATCGAATAATACATTTTCTAGTGAATACTGTTTCCACTTATAGGGGGGCGACGATGAGCATCGATAAGTATATGTACTCTCTCCTTCATTTTTGAAAAAATCTTAAACCTTCCTTCTGCTTTCGAAATGTAGACAATGTAAAGTTTGCTTATGTCCATTCATTTTACTTCAAAATGACATTTTTAGTCACGAGAGACGTGCTAATAATTATAAGATTGAAACTAGAAAGCACTAAACAATAAACTCAATATGGGAAGGCGTTACCTCGTGGAAGGCCATTGCAATGAAAGGAAGACCGTTTCACAGAAAATCTATACACATACATTAATTTTTATTAAATCTTTTAAAATTCCATCTTCCAAGGTCCACTTTTTATAGTGAAAATTTTTATCTGAAAAGCTGCCTAATGCCCAATCCTTCGAGAGTCTTCTCTTTATATGCAACTTCTCAAATCTTTATCCTTTTTTATCGCCGTCTGAATGTGCTACTCTTTTTAGGTATGCCTCCGTCTTGGGTGGTCTTTTACCATCTTTACTTTATCTCCGGAATTAATCTCCTCCTTTATAATTTGTCACTAGGAAAAAATATTTCTCTTTTCATATAACGACTATCAACTCTATATTCTTTGCATCTCAGATGATAAACGGGTGTTAAATAAGTTTGACGAGACTTAAACGTGGACCTTCCTCAGGGGGTGGTAACTCTAGCCATTCACCTATACAACCTCCGCCTACTCACGGGTTTAAATAGCTATAACAAATACTGATTCACGGAGGTTTACTTTAAAATAAGTTTCCAGCCAAGACCTGGAATACTGCATTTCAGCAGAAGTACAAGATCCACTAGGCTAGAAAGCCAAATTGCAGCTTAAAACGTAAATAAATAAATCAATAAATATCACAGATAATTGACAACAAACTTCCCTGATAAATGTTTTTCATTGTATCGATTGTTAAGTTATCAATCAGAATCATCCACTGGAACCACATTGCTCCTACCTTTATCTACATTAAGAATTTTAGAGGGAGGGAGATTTACTAAATAGGAAAAGGTGGTAGCTTCACAGCCAGTACTGAGGAAATATCCATTAGTTGCTTCCTTCAGTGAACCAGAAGAGAAAGAGTGGAAAATTTCCACGTGCATTCCCTACAATTACCCTATTCTTCTAGCCCCTGAAGATGATAGCTAAGCTGTTTAATCAGGAATTCCTTTTCAGAGCAGTGGTTTCTATCAAAGGTGGTAGGGTCCCCGGTCTGGTCATCTCGTGAGTATATCCACTTGAATAACTTTCAGATTATTCTAAATTAATTAATAACACGAGCTGTTAAAAACTTCCTCTGTTATACAATACTAAATTGAATCGAATTCTAAAAGGATTTATTGGTCTTGATGAATGCCGGTATACAGCACTCATACATCAGTCACTATATTACACCTATGAGCAAGAATGAGGCAGAAGTAAAGGAAGGGTTAAGTTTTTCTCGATTCTACTGTCTCTCTATTTGCATTCATCTCAAAAGGTGAATGCAGATAATCCATTCATCAATATGTTCAAGGGAGTTTCAGTTTATCTCAATTCTTCCATCACTTCCTCCCCATCCTTCTCTCTTTTCTTCTACAATCTCATTCTCCTTACCCTCAATTTCCCCTTCGAAGAATCCGTTTGTCCGTCTGTCCTTTTCTCTCCTCTAACAAAGGCGCATCCCATCCAGTTGAGTGCCTCGGGAGGGACGGGTTATCTTTTTTGGATCGTTGCTTCTTCCAAGTGTTACTCTCGAGTGTGTGTGAGTCTGTATTTTAGAAATCGATCACGGCTTCGATCGGACGTTCTTTCGGCTCCGAACATATGTTGGTTGAGGATACCGTTGCAGTTTTAAAGGAAATTGGAATATAGCACGGAATTTATGGGTGAATATATGACTAATAGATAATGCAAAATTAATTTAAAGATGTTTTCGAAAGGGCTGGCTGTACAACCCTCTGTCTGCTAGGCATTCTTCCCAGAACCCAATTCCCTCAATCATTATTCACCAAGGCAAAAGAGAGGGTATTGGACTTACTAAGCAAGGTGTGGTATGATGTAATTTGTCCTTGCTTTCCTCACCGAGCCAGAAGATTATAAGTGGAACGAGTCCACGTGAGGAACAGTGATTCTACAAGACACACCTCTCTCAGCATTCCATAAGGGAATACATTATTTGTGCCATTCTTCAACATCACTAATACCTCAGAAGGTTGCATATCATCACATAACAAGATTAACTAATAAATGAAAGATTAATTTTACTAACCTTTTGAAAAAGGCAAATGAAATTATCCCATGTCATTGTGTACTGTACATCATAATGTAGTGATATTAGTAATGCATATGTTTGAGGACAATGAAATATATCTTTCTATCCAAATTTCATTAGTTTATAAAAATTTACGTTCTAAAATTATCATACTCAAAAAGTTTCATAATTTGCTATAAGCTATACTTAGACTTATTGCTTCGAGAACTTATACTAGACTATAAGCCTCGAGCTCTTTGCACGACAAAGGATAAGCTCCGAGAACAAAATGAAGATTGTTTTACAGCATTACAAATGACAACGACTTTATTCAGCGAATTTTAGTCTAAAGAGATCACTCTTAAGAATTACCTTTTAAGTTAGGAACACGGACACAAACATGCTCTGACCAGGATGCAAACGGTGGCGCTCGGTTTTGCTACGATAATGCTCCAGCTGCTGAATCCAGAAATGTGATATTTTGTCGCGCTCAATGTTTTTATATTAAATCACTATATAGAATCCGGTTCAAAAACATTTCATATGAATCTGATCCAAGGATGGAACTAATATGTATCACTGAACAAAACCTGTGAATCCGGTTAGAGGATTTTATTTCTACGAGTAGGGTTATCCGAGACAAATAAAACAACGAAGACTTCGGCAAATAGTCAAAGAGGACGTCTATCGAGATGTGTCCCACTTGCTGTTAAAGCACCAAACAACAAGCATTCAATTCTCTCTTAACGTTTGAGGACTAGCTCAGGGATGTACCAATTGATGAGCAAAACATCGCTTTGAAAGCAAACAGCCTATGGGTGTTTAACGAATCTTTGTTTGTTCAATAAAAAGTAGAGGTGAGACGAGAGCTCAATGCAAAGCTGCTAGTCGGGTAATGATTAAATACGCTTAGTTCTCATCTACGAATCTTTTTTTTTCAAAGATATTTATAATTGTACACCTTGTGGTTTAATCAAAGTATTAATAGATGAAAAAATCATATATCTCACAGTTTGAACCTAGAAAATTTTGTAAACCTTGCAAAAACTGCCCACTGGACGATTTTGATTCTCATTGTGTTCTCCAATGGGTCTCCAAAAACTATACTTACTACAAAAATTGATAATCATTGAAAAGTTGAAAATGAAAGAGAATTATTAATTTACAAATTCAGCTAATACTGAAAAATGTAAAATGCCATGTGAATTGTAATTTCTTGATATTAAGTTTTTGATAAATATTGTTTTCAAATTAAAAATAGTATTAATCACACATTATACATTATTAATTAGTATTAATTGCTCATCAGCGGTTTGCGGAAGAATTTTATAAAATTCATGCAGCCCTTTCTTTCTAGTAATTTAAGCAGACTTAGTATATGCCTATATAAATACATTAAGTAGTTGTAAAAAAGCTTCGAATTTCTTTTTTGAGAGATTTACCGAATAAATATCACCAATTATTAGGCCAAATTTGTGTTTAAAATGGATACTGGCTAACTACTTACAAATTAATTACTTTTATTTGTGTTAGAAAGAGAGAAACTATCGTAAAATAAATTATGTCACTTTGTGAGTAATTCTTCCGCTTTTGTATGGATATTTCATTGAAAAAATTGCTCTTTTAATGTGTGGCTGATAGTGCAACTTATGTACAAACCAATCATTACATTGGCGAAATCACAGTTTTCAATGTTATATTTTTAAAATCGTCTGAAGTAGCTAGCCACGATTCTGCGTGATTAATTGATAAAGCATTGCTTCCAAAGGGATTGTCTTCTCAATATAAAAGCATTCTTCAAAAAAAATTCCTTTCTCTAGCATCAAGTACCATTACCAACGATTAAAATGAAAATATTCTGCTTATCAAAAGCAATCTTTCCCCTTTGAGTACTGTATGATTTCAAATATTGAGATAGAATTATCTGTTATTTTAAATGAGGAAATACATTTAGTCGACAAGAGAAGGCAATTTCTACAGTTCTAGTGACCTTTTGATATGGAAATGAGATGCAAGATTCGTCTACAAAATTTAATTTCTGAGCAGATAGCTTACTACCCATGCTTTGATTAGTGGAAAGTCAGTGTTCATCTATTATTCTGTAAGCAAAGCAAGTATGAGAAACTAATTATTGGATAGTGAGGCTTTCGAATTCAAGGCCGGAGTTTTTTTCATAAAAGGATTCTAATTGCAGACGAAATGTCCTTTGTAAGGAGTAAGGATTTATCGATACAATGAAGCTCTATTCAATCTAAATTATAATTACTGCGCATGATGCTAGAAGTCTGTAATGATTTTTCCATTCTCTTTAATTGGGGAACAGCTGAATTTATGTACTGCAATACTTCATTCTGAAAACTACCTATATAGGAAATAAAATACCGCTTAATTTTTACGACAAAAGAATATGTGATCAGCAATTTTCCTACTCAGTAGGAATATAAGGAAGTTTCCGATATATTGTGAGTATTATTTGCCAAGGAGTAATTCTACTATTGACTTCAAATTACGAAATTAAGCAATGATTACCTATCTTTGAAAATTCCATTGATTACTTATGACCTAGAAAGAGTTACATAAAGAATCAATCAAATCATCAACAAAATATTTCCGGAATTTCAATAGGCAGTTAAAATATCTTTGTCCTTTCTATAGGCTTTTAAATACAAAACTTATCTCCAATACAATTGAGACATTTATACATTAGCTAGATCGGCTCAGGTAATTATATTTAATTTTAATAATAATATTATCGTTCCCATATGAACTATTGATTAATTTAAAAAATTATCAGTGTTAAATTTTCCTTTTCCGTAAGTAGTGTCAAAGATTTGAATTTATTTGCATACCCTTCCTTGATCCATCGTAATCAAACACTCAGTAACTTCCACAATTTTATTTCAAACGACCGGTTTCGTCAACGAGTTGACATCTTCCCCCTCCCCCTCTTCTCCATCCTCATAACCTCTTATATATATGTCGGTAAATCTCTATACATGTACCTGAAGATGTCAATTCGTTGTCGAATCCGGTCGTTTGAAATAAAGTTGTGGAAGTTACTAAGTGTTTGATTACGATGGTTTATACTGAATTCCACGAAGTGAGGATAGAACATATTAATTACTCTTCCTTGATTTTTATGCGTTATAATTTGGAAATAATTTTTTCTTTGGATAATCAACTTTGAATGAAAGAGCTTAATATCATAAATTATAAATAAAACGACAATTTTCAGCAAAAAATTAATCCAAGAATTCGCGTACGCGTAAAATAAAAGGCAAATTTTGATTATAAAAACCTTAAGATACTAATGCCATAATACTCATGGAACAACTACAGAGAATTCATTCACAAATGTTTGGTTGTAAAATCCTAAAACTGTAACTGAAAAGTATTTTATGAATATAAATAATGCATTTACATGAAAAATAAATAATATCAAATTCTCCAACGAAATATTCATTGATTTGTTCCATCTATTCTATCACAATGAGTTCTTCAGTATAAATTTCATCGAGTCCTTCCATAAAAGGATCCTAAGCTAGCAAGCAATGAGCATAATTATACATCAATCCAAGTGCATGTAACAAAAACCGCATTTATGGCAAAGATCACATAAGAATGATTAGGTATTTACATGTTTCAAATAGCTCACAGATTCAAATAGCGCATCAGTATCACAAAGTTTCCTCATAGGTGATTGAAACAGTTAAGTGTTTGAATTTAAAAAGGAGGAAATGTATCTAAACTGTGGACGAGAAAGACCTCTCGACATTACGGACTTGTTTCTAATTTGAAGGAGCGTTGGGAACTTCTAACATTTTAGCCCGAGAGGGTCTACACACTCGGCTCTCTCCCGTCGGGAAAAGTGTCAATAATATCCCAGATAACCTTTTGTTCTTCCTACGAATGCTGACGCTGGCAGTGCGCAAGTCGGCCATAAGCATTTGCTTTCCGCTGCCGAACAAACACTTCGCCCTCTTCCTCTCCTCCGACTGCAGGAATTTGGGTTTTCGTGGGTTTGCACCTCAGCATTCCAAAGGCGTTGCTTACTAAGTGAGCCATCAATCCAATCGAAGCATATCTATCGAGAAGTTGTCTCTACGAGAACATTCGAGATTAATTAAATTCACGGAGCAATTAACTTCGTGTATTATTATATGTATAGGTTATAGTGGAAATTCATGATAGAGTACAAAGGAAATTTTCCCAACTCGTTTATTTTTAATCCAGATGATGGCTATTGACTCTCTCTATTATTGACTCTTCCGGATAGTCAAGTGTGTAACAAGCTCTCCATTGGTTACAGAAGTCCCAGGTTCGACTTCCGGTGGAGTCTCATGTCTTGGAAATTACCTCGGTAGTCGAAGCACTTTTAATGAAATGCCACCATGATGAAACTCAATCGCTTTTTCATCTCGACTTTCGTGGCAATGGAGACTTATTTTTGGTTACTTATAAAAGGGCTCCGGGATAGCCAAGTGGGCTCGGTCTACCCGAAGGTGGTCTGGGGTTCGATTTCAGGTGGGAGTGGTCGAAGGACTTTTAACAGTTCTACTACAAATAGCAATACGAGTCACAAATATAGTTCCAATCGTATAAGAAATAAATAACTACTTTTGGAACATTGATTTATCATCAAAGCATGAGAATCGATGTTCGACCAAATAAGACTAGTATTTTTGCCCGAAAAACGGTTCGCAAAAGAAACTTAACAACCGAATTAATTTCACCAGACTTTCGATACCAGGAATTCCTACACAAGATTATACTTACTCAAGAAGTATTTCAACATGGGTTATTTCACACATATGATAATATCATGCATTATGTTCACTCATATAGCAATCTCATAATATTGTTAATATTACTAATTTCACTTCACTCACCTGGATTTTCTTCACTCAAAGGTGAATGGGAAAAGCAACAGTGAGAAACAAAATGCATACCGCACTTTTCAACCAATATTTCAATAATAGGGTATTAGGTAGACAGAGATGGACGGGTCGAAATTAGAACTGGTATTTGAGCGAGATATTCAACCGGTATTATGGAAAGCATTAAATAACTAAAATGTAGCTGAAAGATATGTTCGTTGATACAGTATATGTATAATAAATTTTATTGATAGAATAAAGAATCCATTTGACAAAGAAACTTCTGAAAATTTAATATTTAGTAAATAAAAAATTGCAAATAGAAAAAATTATCTTGTATGTACCTTACAAAAACATAATCCTTATAAATTTCAATCAATTACTATGACTATGATGTCACTCTGAATGTGTGCCCTAAATACGGATAGACTACATTTTTACATACAAATTGAGAGGTGATTCTAATATAATAATTTAATTTTACATAATATAATATTTCCCTACCAAATATCAAGTCAACCTTTTACTATCCTACTCATTGTACCCCTGGAATCCACAAAATGTTGGAACCATATTTCATGACTTATCGAAGTAAGTAACTCATCACAACTTAGGAAATCGTGGTCTTCCATTTAGACATACTTTTCTCTGTTAACAAGGAATTTGTCTAATAAAGCCTTCTTTGCCTTGAAAGAAGTAAAGAGAGTGAAAGCAAAGAGACTGAATTCCCGAGAAGAATAGATCCTTCGAAGATTCACGACTTGTTAAAACTTTTCCTCAGTCAAATTCTCTCCCATTATCATGCGTACCGAAAACTCCACTGTTTCTCTATGCTCTTCTCTCGAGCTGCTATAAAAAGAGACAAATCACTCATGTCTACGCGTAAAGAGCCCTTGGAGAAATGGACGGCCGCGTTCCCAAGTAAACTTTTAAAATTATTTGAGGTGAGTGATTGTAAGACACGGGAAAACTTTTATGCTAGCCTTAAACAGGAGTTGTAAATTCTATTCCATCAAGTACTTTCAATAAGCAGTAGATTTAATGGAAATTTCGTTTTACATCATCCACGTAATAGTAAATATGCAAGATAACCAAAATAAAAACTTGACCCTCAGGGAACCACATATTATCATAATCGAAGAAACACTTCCTGAAAAATATTTTAATTAAAAAAAGAGTTTTTAAGCCTCGAAAATGTGTAAATTTAAATTTGCATATTTAACTTTCAATGTTGTTCATCATGCATCTTAAATTTCCAGAGTGATTTTACGAATGATTTTCTCTAGAATTTATAGTGATCCAATGTCCCATGAGAGTCAAGAAAAAAGCTATTTTATCGAATCAAAATAACATTACATTCCATTACATTCCATTATAAGCAGTAGTTATAGTATTTATGGGATAGAGAGGTTTATTACTTGCATACATGTGTATATTTATACAAATGATAACTAACCATTGAATTCCTATCTATTTGAATAACTTTGTCCACATTGCCTCGTAGCACTAAATAGCTTACACCTTTCCTAAATACAAATTTGAGAATGCGAACATACCGAGATATAACTTGATTCATCTCAGCAAATAACCTATGCCTGATGGAAACTTGGTCAAAAACCTTCCTCACACAGACAAAATGATTATGGGAACGTCTATCTTCCCCTCCGCAAATATAATAACAAGGATCTGAAAAGCCGAAAACTCATGCATCACTTTGTGGACATTTTTCCTTCCATGTAAGAGGATTGTATCTGTTTAATGTCTAAGTACGTTGTAGATTCTTCATTGCAGTGGATATAAGAGATATTTTAGTTCATAATACCTTTCCTGCAAGGAGATGTCTCACTGAAATAGATCAAAGTCGAATGTTATATTCCAGTTTGTTTGTTGGAGAATCAAGACATTAGAGAGTAAATAATTCGCAGAAAAGAGAGCGGAAAATATCATTTTATGCGCATAGCTTTGAAAGGATAGAAATATACATTTTATTTAAGGCAATTTCAATCGAAACTGATAAGAAATTAAGATGTCAAAATACGAATGGTTAATGTTCACAATCATATTTATAATGTTTTAAGCATAAAGAATGAAATAGAGTCGAAAATTCACCAACAAAACGTATCTTATCGATCTTAAATTCATATTGAATAGTCTTATACTTCCAATTACCAAAATGAAATGAAAAAAATAGTTCCTCAAAATCAAATGACGACCTAATTCAAGCAATATAGAAAACTATTGAATTGAATTCCATAAAGATGTAGATAAATTAAGTTTCCGTAGATAGCATGTGTACGTAAACGTTTAAAACATGAAATTCAAATAAATTAGGAGTTAGATTAAAATTTTCCTTATTCCATTATCCAGATTATCTCTGATTATAATTATGAAGAAAACAATTCAGAATTAGTAAAATTTGCAGTGCAACAATATTCAGAACTCAAACCTCATATGATGCAAGGCTTAACGATATTTGCTAGAAAACCAAAATAAACAGGTTCATATCTAACAGAAAATATTATATAACTAATCGAGAAAATGGCAATTAATAAAAACTTTTCCACTCATATAATAAATAACATACAAATTTAATGTACTTAGAATATCAAAACGAAGTTCAGAAATTAGCACATTTCAATATTAAACTATAATTAAAATATTTTATTTCTCTCACATCCGGCTATAATGTATAAGAGTATAAAATCAACGGCAAAGCGCAGTAATCGAAGAATTCTTAAATAAAACAAGGTTTTGAAAACAGCACATATAGCAGAAAGTAAAAGTTACTGCGTTGTTTTTTTAAAACCATGTTTTATTTAATAATTCTTCGATTATTTTGGAATTCCGCAAAATTTTGGCCTTCTCCGTGAATTTTATTATCATGCAGTTTCACAGAATATATTTTATACATATTTTCAAAATTTTTATTCAAGAATTTTAAATATTTTATTTTTTTCAATAGAGTATCTTATTTACATTTTTAATTGAAATTCGAAGTACCACCGAGAGATTTGATTGTGAATTAGTTAGCAATCAGAGATAGTATTAATGGAGATAACGATCCACGACCGCAGAAGACGCAGTTGTTTTCTTTTGGGAGAAGAGAGGAGACCGTACAGCTCGCAATTAAATTCCAGCCTTGTCATAAGAATGGGTTCTCTTTCCGTTGGAAGAACATCGTATTTTCCATTCCGAAGGATATATTCAATACTCATCCACTTAATCGAGGCTGTCGCATCAAAGTTTCTAGAAAAAACAAGTCGAAATTCTCAGAATAAGAGAGGGATACATCGAATTTAGCGACACAAAGGAGAAATGGGAGTGGAGTGGGTGGTTATTAAGGAGACAACAAGAAAATTCGGAGAAGAACGGGAGAGACGGTTAACTCATGCCACCGCAGCGGCCAAAGGATAATGGGACCACCCAATGTTTTCCAGCTCTCAAATTAGCCTATCGGTCGCCGAGGACGCTTTTATATGTAAGTAATTGTTTCGTGTTCTGGAAAGAGCGTCGTTGTGAAGGAAGTCCCGTTTCCCCGCTCGCATCCCAAATATTGCATCGAAAATAATACCGTGAAATTAATTGCTCCTTTGCTAGAGATTGCGATGCATAATTGATGAGAGGGTTTTGAAGAGGATATTTATTTGTCTTTGAAATGAATGTAATCAGATCCGATTCATAGACATTCTCTGAATTTTACTTTCTGATTTCCCGCAAGATAGTAAACACTGCAAATATTCAAAGGATTTTAAATAGGATTCAGCTACTACCTCGATGGATATTATCTATCGTAGGGATCTTATTAAGATGATGTATTTCATTCATAGATTACGTTTCGGATACTTTTCAAAGGCAAAATTAATTCAAAGACAAGCTCTCAACCCTCTGCACGTTTCTTAATAATTCATACACATCAAGTATGTACAATTATTGTTGCGATTACGTGCAGGGATAAGTTGAAAGGCTCCGTTCTACAGTTCAATCTCCTCACACAGAAAATAATGAGTAAGAATTTTGATGAAGTATTTAATGCATATTCAAGTATATAATGTTTTCCATATCAAGAAGAACTTCAATAAAAATGCTGAACTGGTACGTCATTGCTTTCGAAATTCGCATTGAGCGTTTTTAAAATGTGGTGCCCTTTCTTGGTTTCTCAAAAATACCGATGAATGAGACGTGGAAGGCCATAAAAACGGCTATTGGACAGTTTTAAACCTCTAACTAATGTTTGTGTAAGACCTTTATGCTAGTAATCGTAAAATGTCATCTACATGTGTCCTGCAAACCTCCTTTTGGCGAATGATAGCCGTTACATATCCTACAAACACCAAGTTAAATCTATGACTTTGTGTCTTAACGTATCGTTCGCGGAAGGAAAAAGTTCCTGACGAGTCGTATGTAGAATCTGTTGCTCTTATTTTACGATCATTTTGGAGCAAGCCAAAGTTAGGGAACTTGTTGCACAATACCAATTACGATTTCAACAATTTTTTTCTCAAAATTTATCATGTTATCGTAGCCTAACTTATAGACTCATTTCTTTCAAAAATTCCTGACATGCGCCTGAGAATAATTTTATAATGCTTTATTTTTATAGTGGTATTTTAAAACCGAACGTATCGCCATTTTCTGCCTTTCTCGAGTTCGTGAGTACACTTTTCATCAACCGAAATCCAAGTACTGACTCTGATTTCAGAGGAGCTTTGACACAGTTAAATAACAACTAACAATAAGTTTTCCAAAATTTTCATCGTATAATACTATATCGACACTGTACTTTATAAATCCAAGCTTTTTAATTGCCTCACCGCAATTAAAATTTAACTGCGATATGGTTCTGTCACTTTCAACTTTATAGTTATGATTGATTCAACTAAAAAATTGTTTCCAGTAAGTCGCTGTAAACAGATTAGCTGGTTTGTAGAGCATCAAATCATACAATTAAAACATTTACAGGGTCTGTACCAAAAATAAGTTGAATAAATCCGGGAAAAAAATTATTATTGATAAAAGTACAAACGACTAATAATATTCAAAATAGCACCCTTGTGCGTCGGAACACCGTTCCCAACGTTTTTGCCAGTTGTGGTATGCTTCCTGGAAGGAATCAACGGGGACCTCCAGAAACCTCGTCACGGCTTCTTTGACAGCTTCCAGCGTCCCTTTTACTCTTTGGGAATAAAAAACATTCGGTGGTGCCAGGTCAGGACTGTCCGGTGGCTGGGGCAGGCCTGGCCTGGCCAGGAACTTGGTCGTAATGAAGGCAGTTGGAGACGGCGCGTTGCCGTGGTGCAGACGCCAGTAGCCAGCGATCTCCTTCTTGACTCGCAGCACTCTTTTTCGGAGCCTTTCGACGACATCCACGTAAAATTTACTGTTAACTTTTTGTCCCTGTGGGACAAACTCTGAGTGGAGCATCGCCTTCACTCGGGATTTGCTCATCTTTTCTTTTTTGGCCGCGGGGAAGACTTCGTGTGCCACTCTGCACTTTATCTTTTGGACTCAGGGTCGTACTCAAAAACACATGTTATTTTGGGACATTATATCATTCCCATAAGCTAGCTTAATCATGGTAACGGTGTCAGAATCCAATTTTCCAAACTTAACGCAAAATTTTAACGAGTATCGCTGTTCCATCAAACGTGGCATCTTGAAGTTGTGACTCGTCACTCGAACAGGGGTTCACACTAACAGTGGTACGCACAGAGCAATGGCGAGGATAGTGTTGCTATACCGAGACCCCCCAGCACATTTCCCACCACCGATCGCGCCACTCCAACCGTCCGGGAAAGCGGGAAAAAATCATTCAATTTACTTTTGGGACAGACCCTGTACATGGAAGCGTTGCCTCCAGTTACTTTCCATTTTCTTTCATCCCGTCTCGTTACGTTCAAAACATAAAATCCTTGAATTTCCTCAGAAAGACCCAAATTGTTTCGAGGAAAGCATTCAGGTCCCAGTCAATGGGCTGCCTTCGTCTTACAAACAAACCGACGCGACTGGAAGGAAACAAAAGTTCTACAAGATGGCGACAGCGCGAACGAGTGTGGGAATGGATAAATCAGCGAAGGATGGCGTAAGAGAGAGTGGAGTTGGAATTGTCTCAGTGCCAGTGAAAGTTCTCACGAAATGAGAGGATAGAGAAAAGGAAGGCGTCCCAAAAGTCTAATTTGCCGTATCAAAGGAAACGGAAGGGATTCTGCAGAGAAAGATCAGAATTGATGCGAATGTCGGTACATTGACGTAACATCGCGTCTAATGCAATGATTAGGAGACGGACGCAATTAAGAAAAACGGTGATATTAAAGTTGGAGAAGAAAAATCCCTGAGCTCACAGCTGTTCTTAGAGTGAATAAATGATGATCGGCGAAAGTTATTCTGAAAAAATTTCTTCAAAATGTTTCAGTTTTGATCAATTTCAGTTCTATTTTAGAGGATCACCATTATGTGGTTGCTACCAAATGGTTACTTAGCAAATAATAAATTTATAATAGTTCCAGGTGTTAATAATGAGAAATTTACTGAAACCATAATCTATATTTAAATACAAAATCTATATTTGTAATATAAATAGATTCCTAGGTTAATGTAAACATAGTTACAATAAATATTCCTTGAATGCAAAATATAAATAAAAGTGCAGAACTCTTAATAGGTCCTGAACTTCAGTAAAATGCTATGATATAATGTCCAATGAGCATTTGCCTCGATGGATCCAAATCATATTGATAAAAAAAATTCATGGTAACAAACTTTTACTAGACCACTAATTTAGTAAAACCACTACTAGTAAAAGTTTGTTACCATGATTTTTTTATAAATTAAGAAATACCACAATGTTAACCCTGAGATGGTTTCGTTCATATTGATAAAAATTGTAAATATTCAGCATTGGTAATTTAACGTTCCTCTTTCTCAAATCTGATTTAAGTTAGAGTATAATTTCATTTTGCCATGTCACATAAATAATCATCATAGCGAAACCTTCAATTTTTTTTTATTTTAACATTTCTCTGGATCTTTGATTCAAATTATAGGATATCATTCGTGCTCTTATATGCATCTCTATTTTCAAAATTAAAGTTCTAATGAAAATAAAATCAATCCCTTTCCGTCCTAAAATAAGAAAATAAATAAAAGCTTTAGATTCAGATTACGGTACATATTATTTTATTACATCCCAGAAAAATTAGCGGTTCGTAGTAAAATATACATGCACTCTAAAAGGTAGCTAAAATAGCACTCGGTTACTTACCTAAAAGTAGAAACCACTAGACTCACTACACTAATCTCTACAATAATTTACTGCGAGCAAATTCCCTTATTCACGAATAGAGATATGAAAGACAGGGTGAGGGGCCGAGTTACAATTATCCTTTCTAGAGACGTAGGATCAGAAACCTCAAATAACTTTCGCCTACGGGATGCCTTAGTGGTTAAGATGTTAATCGAAATAGAAAGCTCTGCGTTTTGAGAAGAGGGAATGTAAAATCCGAATCCGTAAATACGAGTGAAAGGTGCAAGACGTCTTTCATTCCACGTTCTAAAAGAAGAAGAACTTTTGCTGAGTCTATTCTCCCCTGACGCGGCTCTTTTGGCTGAACACGTCTGCTCAATGTTTTCCTATCCCCACAGCGAATCCCCGGGAAAGTTTGACGCAGGAAAGATGAAAGTAGGGGCTGATGAAAGAGGTGGAAATATAAAGGACTGCGATGAATGAAGAGGTGTTTTCACTCACTATGCGATCTAGAAAAGCCGAATTTCGATGTGTTTTCATGAAAAACTGGCAGAATTATGCAATGGATGTATTTTTTTATTGCACTGTCCACCAAAGAATTTTTTTAGCCAATTGTGCAGCAATTCGTTTAATGAAGTATCTTTATTTCTAATTTCTCGTACTTCTAATCAGTACATTTATTAGTTCATGAATAAAATAGAAGAATTGGGATGCTTGTGAGAAGGAAGATTACAGGACGAGGAATAAAGGATTAAAAGTTATGTTTCGTCAATTAATTGTTTTTCTGCCTTTTTATCTACAGTATGAGACAATTCATTCTAACTTATGTTTATATCTAAGGATTTCATATTAAAAATTTACTTATATATGGCATTCGGCCTTTTTTATAGTTTACAGAAGTTAGTTTTTGCTTTCATGGTTACTTTACCATCAGTGGTCATTTAGATAATAACTCCACTATATTACTATTGATAAAATTATTCGAACTGTTATTAGAAGAGGTGGATTATCACCAATCTCTAAAAACAACAATATAAATACAATATTATTAATAATATTTTCGTATATGTTTGATACGACACACATCCTCCATGCTTGCATTAAAACCTTGTACAGGGTTGCTAAGGTAAATTGTCGAAGAAATACTAGGATACTAATGATGTGATTAATACCTCTACTGAAGTCACCGAATGTAACGCAATACACCTCATTTCACGTATGAACTCATCCATTCCATTTTCATCATCAAATGATGATGATTAATTCAATTGTATAGATAATGAAATGCCCTGCTAATGAAAGGCCCATGAAACGAATTCGTAAAATTAACAGCAACAAATAAATAATTTAATATGAAACAAACCGTGTTAAAGAATAATGGAATTTTATGGACGTAGAATGTTTATTCCTAAAATATTTTTTCCAGGTATTTGACAGTAATGTGAATTCAGCACGAATGAAGAATTTCTGCTGGTTATAAAACTTTCATTGTGTCTAATGGAATGAATGGTAACGAATCGTTATCATTTCTACGAATTTGTTCAATGGAATCCAATAGACTAGATGTTTTAGATTCCATTTTCGATGGAATGAGTTGAAGATACAAAATCAACATTTTTCTCTTCAAGGTATTGCATGAAATGAATCTTCTAAGATAGAACACTTTTATAAATATCCGTAAACCAAAACTGTTCTGTCCAGATCTTCTTTTCATATTCACATTAAAAAACTCGCTGAACTGTATAGATCAGAAAAATTTATAAAGTGAAATCCAAATGTATAGTTATTGCCGGAAGAGAACAGAAAATGAGTCCAAAATTCAGGGCGTGAGTATCCGCTCCTTACGATTGATCTTTCCATTTATTCCGTGAACATTAATTGGAGCACTGCATCATCTCACGGTAAGAAACCAAAATTGGATGTAATTCAATAGCTGTGAAGGAAATCCTATGCTCGTCGTGGAGAAATATTAATAGAGGAAAAGGAGAGGACAGCAGACCTATCCATTAAGGAAGTACAAAATAAAGGAAGTACGAAATGCGATTAATTTTTCCGACACAGATATTAAGAGAAAGATGTCGCGAGAATGAAATTGGAGGAAAATAGACGTTTAAGAAGAAATTCTTCCATTAAGAGCAAGAAGAGGAGATGTCAACCCCTTCGAGAGAAAGTGACAGAATTCTCAAGTCGGAAATTCAGTAATCTTGAGAAGTTATTACGTTCTCCCTCATCTCTCCTTACTTGGGAAATAGTAAATAAATATACCTATCTCCTGATGATAAATGTTTATTTTGCAGCTTGTCTCTTAAATATCGTCTTCGCCACGTTCCGGGAAATATGGGACGTGTGTAATTCCCGCAAACTGAAGTACGAATCATTTGCTCTCGCACTGTGTTCAGCCTCGGCCGGTTCTAAGCCATCCTTAAACAGTGTTGGAGAGGTAATGAGGCTTAATATGGCATATTGAGTAACTTTATTCCCTAGGAAGGTATTGCGTAATATAAAGAGTGAGATAAATAACAAATAAGTTAAGGATAGTACTTGAAGAGGAATTTATAGGCCAACGAACTTATCGGCATCGAAAAAATCTATGTTCTTTCCATCTCATTTTTAAACTGATTTTGCTTCTAATAGATTCTCTCTCTTAGACTATTTTGTTTACAGAATAAGCCCAGATATAAAAATAAATATCATATTCATATTTCTCATCGAAACTTAGTATGATTAAAACTGTGTTTTTCAGTCCTTCTATCGTAACATAAGCAAAAACATATAACTAATGAATCATTCCAAGGAGATTTGCACAGATATTATTAAGCGTAAATTTTAATCAGATAAAATGCTTCGATGGATTGGCACTTATAATTTAGATTTAATCATATATAAACATTTACACAGCACTGGTTGTACATACTTTATCGTCGAAAATTCCACATCGCTTCCATTCTGCTGGATTTTCAAGATTTAAAGATGTTAAACATAAGGATAAATGCAGGAAAGGTTCTCATTGATTTGCAAGGGAGCTATTTCATCGAGTAAGTATGAAATAATTTTGAGTTTATGTCCAAAGTAGAGAAGAAAATCTTTGGTAAACGTTTAAAAATCTCTGGGTGTTCTAAATAGAGTAAATGGAAAGAGATTTCTTATTGAAAAGGCGATTCTAAGGCTTCATTTTACGAAAAGTACATTCGTCTTGAATTGTGGGCCGTATGACAGGAGTTGGACGGCCGAGAACTTAATTTCCGTGACCTATTTAACATTGTGTAGAATATGATGTAAGACAAAATTGCTATTCCTTTTTAATCGTCGATATAATAGAAAAAGTTCCATTCCCAGGTAACTACATTTATTAATTATGCTCATATCGACCGTTATTCGAATCAGTACTGCGCGTTGAAATCAATTCATTTTTTGGGCTTCGTTTCTCTGAAAGTTTTAATTTAATAATTAGGGAATAATTAAGTTGCGCTGAAAAGAATGCTTCAGCAGTGAGCGAGTCGTATAACACGAGAGTCCTAATTATAAAAAAACAGCATGTTTACCTGCTCTAATTTTGGTTGTCTAAATTAAATACTGAAGCCTTTGGTAATGGTATCACGAAACGGTGAACGCATAAAAATAAAAAACTATATCGCTGTTGATTATTTATAAATGTAGATATGTTTTCATAATCATCAACTTATGTATATGTTATATGAGGAGTACTTCAGTGTAACGCAGTGGCGCAGCCAGGATTTACCAATGGGGGGGGTCTGAGGAAACGAAAAATGCCTACTTTACAGGGGCTAGTATATTCATGCCCGCTACTTACTACAATATATGTCAATTCTTTCAAAAACTAAATACATCCAAAAGTAGAGGAGTTTAACGCTTATGTGGCCAACTTATTACACTTTGCAAGATAGTAGTTTACATAAGCGAACAATTGGAAACTTAACATGTGTGTTCTTTGGATTTCTGGTTTGGATACGTCCAATATCTATTAAAAACTCATTTTTTCTATGCTGAAGCTTTTTAGTGATTTAGATATAAACTTTCCGAGTCTTCGAGAGTTCTTTCTTCCTAGAGGTTGCAAAGCGTGGGAAGGAAAAAAATAGCTACGGTTATTTGGCAAGCAATATAAAACGTAACATCCACTCATTTGTTCCCCCACATTGGCGCGCCCTTGCTTATTTCATTATCTTTGGTTATTTGACTATATCATCAGCAGATTTTGGAATTTAACTGAAATATCGCCTGCCAAGAAAACGCCATCAATGTATAAAAATAATGATATGAAGTATATATACAGCTTATTGCACAAGGTTTGTATAAGAAACAAAAAATCATTTATATCAGATGAAATTTTCTGCCAGGCTTACAATTAAGCCTGATTTCGTTATTTATGTATTAGCTAAGTATTTCATTGAATGCGTCTCATACCGAAAATTAAAAATTCGGCTGCATTAAAAAATACAGTAGACTCTTGATTATAGTCGATATTATAATTGAACTTGCAGTATTAAAGTCACATACCAAGGTGAAAAAAATGAAGACGTCAACTTACAATTATTTAGACTAAGTAATAGGTGGTTTAACCAGCAAAGAGCTGATGCAAACCCAGTCTTACGCACTGAGTGTTAAAAGAAAACAAAAATTTTCCATGAATTGAAATTTAGAATGGGCATTGCATGACCAAGCGGTTGACAAGATAAGTCATGCATTTCGTGGGATTCTATCACCAGAGAAAAAATTGGCTGCATTGAAAAGGAAGCTGAAGAACTGAATTCACGGTTTTAACAGTTTATCAAGTTTAATTCAAGTCATCAAGTCACAGTTCCGATAAATATGTGCGTAACTTACGCGCACAATACCTTTCAGCTGACAGATTTGCTTCGAAAATGGTATATTATTAATAATATCAACGCAGATTAATTTTTACTGAAATCATTCATTGCTCCAATACTTTTTCAAATGTTTACGGAAATTCGGTTAGCGAAAATTTTTATTAAATATACATCAAATTAACAGGCAATCATAAAATAAAGATCAGTGTATTTTCTATCATCCCGAGTAATGAAGAGTCAACTGTGTGCAGACTTTTAATCGTCTAGAATGCTTAATAAAGGAAAAAGTAGCTTTTTTAATAAAGGAAAAAGTAGCTTTTCAATTGTCGCTAAACTCATCTTGAGATGTGTCCTCTGATAACAGCCCTAAAATAAGAAAATCCTAATTTATGCATCTAATAATGGTTATTTCACAAAAAAAACACAAAGCCATTAACTTGCGTATTTTTCTGATAGCGGCCTCGAGCTGTTAGTGGACTGTGAGAGGAATTTTTGGATGTCCATTTGAATGAAATCCAAACTAAACTCTCCTTCGAACTGTTGAGAATTTTTCGAAAGCACTACTCACGAGCCTATCTTTGAATTTACACCCTTGAAACAGTCACAAGCAAAAGATCTAACTGAGCGTTTTATCATTCTGTTTGTTTCTCAAACGTAATCTTAATCTCTGTTTTCAGGGTGCAAGTTTAGAATTACTTCTCGAATGTTCCCTTGTATTTTTTCGAGGAGTAAACAAATCAGCACTTTCGAATTTTTCTCATGGGAATCTTATCTTATGGCATGAGTTATCTAACTAAAGGATAGGCTTAAGAAGTGCACGCGTTGAACATAGTGTGCGAAACACTCGTATCATTGCGCCCCATTGATATCGATGTCTACTCTGCTACCGAAAGCATCACCTTAACTGAAATCGGAGCCATATTTGCGGGTACGCGAAGCTTTCGCTAAATTTATCAAGCAAACACATGACAAGCAGTGTATCTGTATGATTTGCGTGATAACCCCCCCTCAGCGAGGGGGGGGGGTTTGTACTCTTCAGCAGAAATAAAAGTACAAAGCTAGTCATAGGACTTGACTCTTGGGGGGGGTTTGAACCCCTAAAACCCCCCCCTCGCTGCGCCACTGGTGTAACGCATTCATGAAAATATCATCATATTATACCGTCATCTTAATCAAGCTTTCTTCATGCATTTCAATGCATTCTTAGGCTATGAGTTTAATTTTGCGCGCATAGTGCGTATAGTTTTCATTTTATTGGCCACTAATGGAAAAAGTTACGTCGTTGGATTTACGTCGCCGCTGCGGCTACGCGAGTTTTCTCGTCGCTATGTCGGGGACTGCGCTCTCAATACTTATTTAATGGTTCCTATTTTACGCATGAAATGGTATATTATATTTATAATCATAATATTTAAATGATGAAACTTTCTGAATCATTTAAAATTGTTCAGCATAGGCCCAAAGTTTGCTATGCCAAATTTCTTTCATATATTTTCCAAGTGTCATAAATGTTTCTTTTTTATAATGTTCTTTTACAGAACTTCATCTAAATGCAATACAATTTTAAAAATGTATTACTAGCCTAAGGGTGTTATTCCATGGCCTCTGTTATTATTTTGTTGCGTATCTTTTCCACTCCGCATCCCCATTCACCGTACCTCCTTTGCTGATGGTCAGCTTTGTGGCCATCTGAGGGTTGCTAACTACAGAATGATACAAAGCAACAATACCAAGAAAATTGAACCATAACGTATTCTCAGAATTCATACTATGATGCCTCCTTACCTTCGTGAGGAAATGTCCCCGCGAATGAATAGCTAAAGGTCCAGAGACAATTTAGCCAGAAGTTTTACGGACCACCGAAAACAACTCATCGCTACGGTTGGTGTTATATATCCTGTACCTCTCATTCAAAAACATTCCTTTGCGGCTGCCTTTGCTACTTACATTTTAATTTTGTAGGAGATATTGGCTCAGTATTTACATGGCAAAAATGATTTCAATATGAACAAATGCATAGACGATCTCCCACTTCATGAAAATTTCTTAATATATTTCTTGTTTCTTTGTGTACCTTAGTGCGCAGAAGTATTAGTCGTTCAACGTTTAGAACCGTGAGGGGGTAAGTGAGGAGGAGAAAGGTGGGTAATTCCTTGGGAGTTATTTGATGTAGAGGAGTGTAGATACGTGGTGGGTCGACGGCCTAGGATCAGAGAATACCGGGCTCGTTATGTCAGGTAAGTGTAGGAAATTCGTATCAAGATGAACGGGCGAGGTTGCAAGGAAGCAATAAGACACATTAGGGTGTACGTAGTGAAGTAAAAATATTTTAAATGGACCTGCCCGAATTTTATTCGGACCTCATTTTAAGGAGTTTGATACATCAAAAATAAAAAATGTGTACATTATAAACCGAAGTTCATCCAGTAGTACATACCAAAAAACTATTTAACACAATAAGTACAAACGAAATTAAAACCTTTATTTGAAAATAACCGTCAGAGGGACCAAACGAAGAGAGTATTATGACAGCAAACAGATAAGAATGCAGTGTTAAAGGTTTTTATTTATAACTTTTGTTATAAAGGGTTCAGTGGGAAAAAGCACGGTTAAAAATAAGTAATATAGAAATTAGTAGCATTATCAATCAAAAAACTTGCTAAGAAGAGCCAAATTTGGAAAATAATGACAAAAAATAACGCAGCGCCTCTGCGGCGCCGAAAATCCAACGACGTAACTAAATTCGTAAATCCATATGAGGGTTAAATACATTTTTATGTTAAATGTGCTGTGGTAAGTCACCTAAGGTTAATTAGTGGTATAATATAACATACCAGTAGATGAACTGCCAAGAGCTAGGATACCAACCAATGCTTATATCGACAAGGCTTTTCAAACATTGAATTGCTGACCATGTACAAGTAAATATCAATCAAAAAATGGGAAAATCTCTTGTATTTTCTCATAAGTAATATACCTGTGAGTCAACTCTTAAATATATAACTTTAGGAAGATGTTTATCCTTCCTACTTATACCTATAAGTAATATATAATAAGTAATCAACAATCCCAAGATTGAGAAAGATTAGTAAATAGCAAAGATCTACGGAGGCGGTCGTGAAGTTGTGGGAATTCAAAACCAAAAGAAGATGTTTACTAGGAAAGATCTTTCCATTGCCCATTATTTCAGGGTCGATTTCGACCTAGATATATCCTAAATATCTGTAATAATGATTATAATTACGATGAAAGAGGAATGAGAACAACTGATACGCGATACCAGTTTTATTACAAACGACGCATGGCATCACCATCAGGTCGTAGGTCATTCGTAATACAAATGTGGTATCCTATCATGAAGAGGTCGCAAGGCAGAGGTCAAAACAGTGGATATTGATTATAATTACTCTTTCCTCTTTAGTCTTCTCTGTAAATCTGCCTTCTAATCCAAACTTAGTCATAGCAACTCTTGGCAGAAACTATATTAGAACCAAACCACAAAGTTCATGAATTCGGAATGTAAGTCATGAGCTCCCCGTGCTAATTCGGATTTTTTCATCGAACCGGAGATTGATTCTCGTGGCGCGGGTAATTTCCGCGGCGTAACATGTTTGCAAGCTCGGCTAAACAACTTCTTCCAACTTTCCAAGACCATCCATTACTCTTCTTTCACAAACCAGAAGCGGATTTTTCTATCAACTTCCCACGGCTAGACCGACCGCCACTCCATCTTGAAAGCCAGGAAGGAAGCAAAAAACCAAGCATAAAACGAAAATCTCCGGAGGAAGAAAAACTCCGGGACTCCATCTTGGAAAATCTCTGAAAGGGAGAAAAATCCGTGGCTGGTAAAAAACGCGAATTGTCTGATTTTTAAAGAGAGCTACCCGTTCGGAAAATAAGCATCGGGAAGGATCGAGAAATTTTCGGGGGTGTACTCATATAATACGAGGGAAAAATCCTCTTGTATTATTTTCAGAAGTCCCTCGCTGTCCATTTTATGACAGCCATAGTCCGATACATGGATGATAAACGGACATTGGCAACAATGGCTGGGGGTGGGTCCTCCCGCCTCTCGTCCGAGGGATAAATACGAACTTTGCGCTTGACCAGTCCCCCTCACCCCCAACGGACCCTCTTGTTGCACAAGTTTTCATTTTGGAGCGATAAAACGGAAGGAGAGATTCCGTACAATATATCTCGGCTTTAATGGCTGCCAGAATGTGGTCTCCGAGTCCCTACTTTGCGGTTCGTATGCGTGGGCACAGGCAAATGCGAGGGGAGCGACGCCGGCGGGGAAAGACTGAACTAAGGAAAAACCGGGCTGCATCGGCGGAGTGACTCTTTAATACATTTTGGAATGGAGGCTTTAAAAGATTGTCCCCGACTGCGATTATCGTGAATGACCCATTGTTTCTTGACAAAGCATTATCCGCGGAATTATAATTCCCCGTGGGTCAAACTAATCCTTGAGCCCTCTTTCCTGCTCAAGGCGTTCACTACTGTTATAGGAAATTAAATCTGCTTGTGCTTGGACTGGATTCTTATATATGTGTCCCATATATTGGCTGACCATATCTTAAAGTGCAGAAATCTAGGTTCATTCTGTCTGTAAAACACAAAAGAAGCATGTTTCTAGCAGTATTTTTCAGGAATTTTTTACCTTCACAAAGTGAAATTAAAATTTAAGCAAAGTTTTAGATTGTAATTACTTTTATCAGAGTGAAGTTAGCAACACTTCTGGTGCTTTAGCTATGGTACACTTTAATATATCGAAAAATAATGTTACAAAGTATTGCTAAAGATTTTTCACCAAGTTAAACTACGAGGGATTTTACTGTGTTATTAATATACATTGTACTGTAGACCAAAAACAATAATATAATTCCAGATCTGTTATAATTGAGTATCGGAATGTATCCGCGATTCGACCCAGAATTTTAAGACAAAACAAACTTAATTTAAATGGAGTGCTGCACTCTTTTTAAATAGATTACATATCTTTGAAAGTATCTATATCACTCAGAAATCAACAAGACTGAAGTAGATTAGCTGCTTTAAAACATAAGATAATTGGAAAATTTTATCTCAATCATGACATTTCATAAAACTTTTTAAGATTCCTAGAATTCCAATTTCCTATTCAAAATGGGATTCATATCGTAAATAGATCGGTTTATTCTGAATTTAAAAGTTTTGAAAACGAATAACCATTATAATGACATGTTCTCACATAGAATCAGCCTGACAGTTAATATATTTGATTGTTCTTAATGAAGACGAATAGCGATCACGATCTCTTTCTCGACAAAAGAACTCTCGTTTCTCTGCGCTGATGCTATCCAAAGATAGACTGAACATACGTTGAGATGTTATCGAAAAAGGGTTAGAGCCAAAAGATCTGCTAGTTAAGATTCGATTGAAAGTTGTAGACTTGAGATTACTTGGGAATCGTTTTCTGAAAGATACTCTCTGTCTAGAGTTTCAACGAAAGAAGGCCGAGTCCGAGAAATTTCCAAACCCTAATCGGATTTAAACATTTCTTTGAGAAACTTGTAATATCCTTAATTGCCGGAATGTACTGACAAAGACAATAACCGAAATAAATTCATATTATGTTTATCGTTCAAGGAATTATGAGCGGGTTATTCAGAGCAAAACAAATTCTATTTGTCATGAAATGTTTTCCTTGTAATATATTTGTTTTGAAAAGTGAATTCTCTCATACTAATACCTCATATATTCAAGAAACTTTTTTATTTTTTATTTTGCAATTAATTTTTATGTATGTTAGCGTCGCCACCAGTCCATGCGGTGGCTTTGTACAACTAATTAACAATTATTTAATAAAATAAATATGTGACAGACTATGCAATATAGGAATCTCAGAAATTAACATGCGAAAATTAAAAAAAAAATCTATACGTTACAATTTTAATTAAAATAAATAATTTCTCGATGATTTTTCACCGTTCTTATAAATTAAGATACTATAATATGCAAATTAATTAAAATTTTCATGAAACGCTACATAATTTAAGACTCACACAAGACTCTATTTTAATGATTTTCGCACGAGTGCCTAAACAAATTGCATTGACGATTAAACGTCCAGCCTTTAGCGGAAAAACTTTCGATTAAACTCGGAGAACGAGGAAAATGTGCGAAAGGGGGTCGTATACCAACATAAGCATCTCCGCGTATTAATTAACTGGCTCTGCATAAAAAAACACTAATTTCGCAATTTCGAATTATCACCCTCCGAAATCGCCGAATTCCGCGAATTAAATCCCATTTTTTGATAAAATCGCCGACAAATTTTCTAAAATTGGAAATAAATGAACAGGCGGCTTGGATTTTTATTGCTTTCACGGTTTATCCAAGGGTCCAAAAAAATCGAAAGCCTTCAGCATGGCGGCGCTACAGGAATTGCAATTAGATTTCCGGACGTATTCGAGTGTTTTTGATAGTTATAAAGTTCATTCCTCACCACCTAATTAATCCTTGTTAATTAACCGTGGGGGAAGTAACGGCATTCTGAGGAGTCGGATACCACCAAACTGATGATGGGGTCGCATCGGTCAACCGACGAGAGAATGGGAGGGACCTGAGATGCTAAGAAAAATCAAGATAAAGAAATTAATGACCAAGTAAAGTGTATTGCATTTAAAGAGGATGGAAAGGGAAAGACGAATCAGGGGTGAATTCTTGCTTCATAGCGAGGAATGATTTTTTTTGGATTATAAGAGATAGTATTTAGGTACATACAAAAAGGTTTCAAAAAGACGATGATGTCTTTATCGTTCGAAAATAAGAAAGGAACTTTTGATGGCATGCTATTTTTAACCGTTTGCTAAATTATTTTAATGATGTATCAGTATTTCAAGCCCTTCGAATTGAATATTTATCATTAAAATTGAATTGAATTTAATCTTAGCGTTACTGGTTTTTTAATAGACAGGTTTGCCTCTCGAGGTGCCCAATTGGTTACGCCTTTTAAGTATTGAATAATGGGAATAAATAATAAATTTTTTGCCTTTCTTCAAGCGAGAATATGATTTTAATGAAGTTGTTATTAATTTTAATACACTGAATCTTCTCGTGGAAAGCACTATGTATTTTCATTCCTTTTCTATGGCGTTCCACCAAGACAGGATCATTTAATTAGAATGGGAATGTATTATATGTATGCTTGTAGTAGAGATAATAAGTATGAGCGGTATTACCTACTTAGTATTTTTGGACCATAAATGCTTTAAGTGCAACGAAATCGCACATAATTGTCATTCTTACATAACCTGACGGACGGTTACTATTCTAGTAGCAGTATTTTTAAAAGTGCTTCGATAGCTTTGGTCATTTCGCACAATGGCTCCCACCGGGAATCGAACCCGAGACCACTTTCAACAAAGGCAAACGCGATGTCCACATCACTATCCGAGAGCCCCGTCACTATTCTAAGATTTTATTCCTACGATTCCTCATGCATTACGTCTCTTCTTAACCCTTAAGCTGTGTTTGTATGAGGCGAATAAAATTTTACAAATTAAAAACTAAAATTTAGAGATTTAGTTTGAAAAAAGGATCAACGCAATCTTTTTATCTATTCCTGACAATCTGTAGGGTTGACAGCGATGAGAATATATGCATTATGGCAATACTTACATTTTGATCCGACGCACATGTTGCAAATTTAAGATACTAAAAGTGGAAAATTTCTTACTTAAAAGTGCTGTTCTTGATTTTCCTTATTTTAAATATTTTAATACTTACCATTCTTAGCAGTCGTTTTGGTAACAATAATAAAATGTTTAATTCACTGTAAGAGTAGCAGCATTGTAGCAAGTTATTGCGACTCATACTACGCATTTATTAATTAAAGTAGATGGCTCATCAATTAAAACTTAAAGTATGATGTTAAGCTGTCTCTAGGAGGTAATTATTCGGAAGGCACTTTCTCATTTCTTCCCCTACCTAAATACATCGCTGATGCAAGGATCTGTCCGAGTAAGTCCATCGCCCGTTAATACATTTCACTAACTGACCAAACTAAGGCATACTTCCACGACACCTCATCTCAAATACCTTTACGGGAATGCGTCATCAGTCTACGTTTCAGTCATTCTGATTACATTTCGAGGGAAAGTAAAGAATCCGCCAGAGTTAATACAATCCCACTATATCTATCTCCAAGAGTAACTCCGTCCACACTTCTCTACGATAAATTCCTCCGACAACAACTCATTCCACGGAAACATTCCAACAGAAAAGGAAACACAATTCGTGGCGCGAACGCCCACACTGTCGCGCATAAATAAATTTAGTCACGTCCCCATAGGGATAGAGTGAGAAAAGGTAAATAGTAAACCGAAGAAAAGAACACATCCGAAAAAGAAATTGGCTCCAAAGGGAAAAGGTAGTGCAATAATAGAAGGATTTGTGCAAGGAGAGCTGGAATAGAAAAAAAAGAAGGCGGGGTTAGGAAAGGGGAGGCACAAAAGAAAGTGGTTTTTGAGCGGGAGTAGGCAAAGGGTCTGGAAGAAGGGTTATTCAGGGGAAAAAGTACTGCGAGAGAGATTCTGCAGGGTGCGTGAAGGCGCCCCACATTTATATTGGTTCTTGAAAAGGGGTCGTATAGGGCTTCCTTTAAGGCACACACGGCCCCCCGGATCCTTAAGGGTTTCCAAGTTCCAGATTGAGGATCTGACATACGGCCTTTCGGAGGTCACTCCGAGAGACTTATTCCGCCTGCTCGGATTCCCGGGGAGATATATAAGAGAGCTTCATCTTGGGAGTGATTCCTCCGGACGTGCTTGAATGCGAAATTAGGCAGATTTGGGAGCTGTGGAATGCGGGGAAAAGTTATCGATTGGCCGCCGTCGGAAAAAAGCACTTTCTCGGCGGTACATTAACGTCATCAATTTCCTTTCTGCAACGAGGAGGCGCGGGGTAATTTATTTTGCGCGTTTTCCTTAAGGTCTTAATATGCTCGGGAACTTACGTCTCACTCACATAAGGCTCTTTAAGAAGTGTAATATGAAGTATATTAGTTTACATCGAAGTGTGGGGGGACATTCCTCTAGATTAAGCTGACCTATTATCCAAAAGCAGATGTTGGGAAGCGGCGACCTTTTCCTGCAATCATCGCAATCTTATCAGTATTCTCTGAATTATAGGGATGTGTTCATCTATTTTTTGTTACCGATTTGTTCAATATGTAAGATATTTTAAATTAAGAAATAATCTATCTAGGTTTACTTCACGATTAAATTACTTTCCTTTTTAGCAGTTTTGATGGTTAGTTGTGAAAATGTAGGCAACACTCCGTTCATAAGCTTTATATATTGATTTTGAATCTGAAAATATTTAGGTGGCTAATAGTAAAGAATCCAGTCAACTATTGGCTGATGACTCCACACAGAAAAATCTACTCGCTTACTTATCATAGGTCTATTTTTCTCTTGATACGATTTTTCACTACGAATGTTAAATGATACTACGTAACTATATTGCAAAGGGTTCATCCTTAGATGATATCAGACTTGCGATTATTCTATGAATGTGTTTCAATTTATCACATACGGTATTAATTTGCATGTATAATTTTCCAAGAGAGGTTCAAAATTGCAAAATTTCCATGACATAAATGGAAGATAGCCCCAAATTCTTTCTTCGGAATAAGTTCTTTCCTTATTTATTAAACTTCATAAGGATTACGGTGTTTTTATATAAGAATATATATGTTATAGTATCTCTTTAAATACTCTGTATGCTTGAAATATTTCAGCAACGCTAAACTGCGTAAACATCGCATTTTAAATAAAGATTAAACACGAGTATTGCGGGAGGTGCCCAGCAGGATCTTTATATTGATTCAGATTTGGCTCATCAGCGATAATTATTTTAAATATAAGAGATTCCATAGAGTAACACATATTAATTTGTATGATAGAATTCATGTAGTACATCGGTGCAATTATTACTTCCTTCCATATTCTTTTTGATTAAAAAAATTGCCTTTATTTATTTTACTCTTCTCTATATTCCTCTTTATTTTAACCCTCTTTTTCATGACTTATTATCAAGCTATGACTTACAGCTCGAGGAAATTTTGGACTTTAGACAAATACTCCTAAGTAACTTATAAGAAAACATTCCTGACTAATTGGTCAATCTATATCCATAGATGGAATAGGTAATACAAACCGTGTGATCGATTCTATTTTATCTATTTTGACGTCGGATCGAAAGTTTCGACGGCGAGTGATTCTTCAAGAACGCTGGAGAGTTGCCCACACTTGTTGTTTCTCTATTAACAACTTGCTTATCCATCTTCTATTTTCAAACAGGAAAATAAGAAAGTGGCTGGGAAACAAACAAAATGCAAAGCAGCGTTGGATTGAAAATATTTACAACTATATATATCCCTCTTATCTTTCATGCATTCCTTTTTGCCGAAGTTCACCAGTACTTCTCAATGCCTTTCTAAAATTATTTCATCTTAATTTGCTTTATATTTGTTATTCTTGTTGTTGTATGAAAGGATGTCATAGATCATGTAGTTTCGGAAAAACTTCGTCCGAAAAACTTTTGCTTTTGAAAATCTTCTCATCGTTTCCATTGCGGAACGCATTTCTACATTAGCACTATTTAAAGGGCAAGAAAAGTATTGGTAATGGGAATATACGTATATTTTGTGAACAAACGTTCTGAAATGAAAAAAATAGTTACTTCACGTATTTAAGTCTACCACTCCCTGATATCACGGCTAAGGTAAAAGATTACGAGCGAGTCTTCTGGCAAATAAAGATTTATTGGTCATTGCTTTCTAGACATATGATTCTAGTAACCGATGTTTTTGTATATTCTTGTAAATGTATCCGCCCAAAATAAAATTCAGATATGGTAATGAATAATGATAACATCTCATTTTTACTTGCGAACAAATGAAACTGGTTGTGTTTGGAATTGTTTACCAGTGTTTTATGTTTAGAAAATGATTGGCAGTAGCACTTCGCCCCACGACAGCTTAGCCAAATGAATGCAATTCCGCAGCGAATTATCCTCGTTTGGAAATATATCAGTGCATGAGAATACTAATCAGTTTTACAGCTCTCATAATCCGCATCACTCTCCTAAAATTGCTCCATCGCACAGAATTGATTCCTCCCGACGCACTCTCGATAATTTAAGATCGATAAAACAACGGACCCAAATAGGTAATACCGAGCGTACAAACATCCAAATTCCGATGAAAAAGCGAATTACCATCCCTATATTCGGGCGATCCCTAGCAAAAGAGGCGAGGCTCTGTAACGAGCACATTCGATTGGTCGAATCGTAAACAATCGCATATCGACTGAAAGGAACGAATCGATTTGCACATTCCATTCCGGGCGTCGAATGCCGGGAAGCATAAATATGTTGAAGGATAATGTATCCTGACGGATTTAGGGGGGCATTCAGAAATAGGATCATCAATAAATTAGGCTCTCACTTTCCCCACGAAGTATGACGTCATTAGAGTCACCTCCGGCGTTTGTTTTCGGCGGAATTCCTATCAAAAACCTTTGTCATTGGCTCTGTTGTCCAGAGAGTGCCCACATGAGCATTGACGCGATTTCCTCCGGAGTGTTGTCCGTTCGGGTGTTTAGACACCTTTAAGCAAATAATCCCATTCGGGGTGTCAACGGATCAGCCGTGTCCAAGTGACGTCATTATCCATAATGTGAACTGGCGGTGGAAATGAGTTCATGCGACCATATATTAATGAATTTAATGTTTTCCATTTATCGTTTGTTAAGGTATGGAAGAAAATATATTTCTCGTTCGCTAGTCTCCCAGTGTTATTCGTGGCTGTGATTATATGTACGCTGATAAGGTATGAGTAATACTTATCAATCGAATTCATGTTGGTGCTTCTTTTATAAATACAGTAACTTTTCTTACTCATTTGACCACTGTGTTTTATTTACATGGACATCTCCCTTGGTGTATTCTGGCTGAAGAAATATTCTGAATAACGACTGTAAGGGTGAACTATCTTTATACTTATAATGGCTAATAAGACTCATTCCCTCTCTTTGGCTTGAGAGAGCTAAAGGCGAACGGAATGAGGTTCACGTGGTTTCACGGTCTACGGATGGTTTACAAAATAAATTGGATCGTAAATCCAAAAATCGTAGTTAGAGAAAAATATGTACCTTGATGATAAAATATCAGGGAATTTATACTTTATCTTTTTATAGAATGCTAGTAATAAGAGTATCAAATGATATAATTTAGCGTTAGAAACGGTAGATTTTTATTCTCATAGTCTTCCCATTAAATGAAAAAAGCACAGCAAACTACCTTACTCCACCTCCAAAATGTCACATTTCCTCAGCTAAGCTTTTTCTTACTACTTGAGGAGTTTGAGGATCCAGCCAGATTAACAATAAAATTGAAGAATTGATAAAGAAAAAAAAGTTTTAAGAACAACAAGGAAACTTTTACTTCCCACATATAGAGGTTTCAGTGGCCATTAGTTTCGGCTAGTAAGAGCCATCTTCAAATCCCTTGAATTGCCTTCAAGGCCCTTGGCATCAGTAACTTGCTGAGGCGCCCGTTGATTCTAAACTGGGAGAGTAGAAGTAGGATGAAATATGGTTGTCGTGTTTTAAAGAAGACTAAACTGGGATAGTAACGGAGGCCAACATGTACTTAAAAAGTAGTCTTATCATCCGAGGGGACTTTTGAAAATGTGAATATTTGCAAGTTATGAATTTTCTGGCTTTTAAACAAACATTCTAACATATTTCTCCATACTGAAGTGTACCTTGATTCACGAAGGGAATATCAATATCGACAACTACCATACTAATTGCGATTGATATGTTGATATGACGTGTTATTAGTTTGTGCATATTAATCAGTCTTTATCCTCTCAATGACTTTCTTTCCGGAAGGAATATAATAATTTCCTGTGACATAATCATTTCAAGTTCTCTACATTCTTTTAGTAAAACTATAGAATATAATGTAGAAATTCCAAATTCTTACTACGTTCCAAAATTCGATGACTGCTTTAGAGGAGTACAGACAATATGTTATTTATTTGCTCAGTCATTTTATTAAGATGATACGCCCAAGCGTAACAGAGTGCGAAGAATTGGCACACATTTTTAAAAAGAACTTCTCAGATTACAAATAACAGAAACTAAATAACTGCAACTAACTGAAAAATGAAGCTTATACAAAGTATTTATATGATGTTTTAAGTGTATGTAATACAACTGAAGTTAGAAACATAAGTTGTTTCATACACACTTATCACTGGAATATTTGTATGAGCAACTTAATTTCGTAGGAGTAAATAGGTTTCAATAAATCTAATTTAACTGCCCGTTTATTCTCTGCAGGGAAATGAGCTTGCATGAAAATGTCCACATAAATACAACACAGTGGTCCCATGAGTAACTTATTGTAGTTCTCGAGTTTTCAGCAGACATACAAAATTTCTAGTTTATATATAAGACTAGGATAACTAAGATACAAGGTTCTTATTCTCTCCCTCGATTATGAGTAACATCTGCACTTTTACCTTTTTTAGTCGTGAGGTACCAATTGGATCTTAGCGAGAGGTAACCATTTTCAAAATAAAATCTAAATTATCATACACTTTCAATTTATTATATAAACTAGATGTATTTAAAAATGTTATTTTAATTAATATACCTCTGCATAGGCAATGGTTCAAAGAAAAATATAATAAATTAAAATCAAGAAAATGGTCGCTATTCGATTTGATTAGTCAAGACTCATGTCAAAATAAAATCGATTTTCATTATAATCCACGTTCATTAAAATAAACACCTGGGTGTATTAAATTAATCGTATTTTAAATCATTTGGCTATACAGAGGCAATATATTAAATTCAAATGTCCTAATATAATATCAAGAAACATCTAAAAAACGACTTTAGCAGTTCTCATGAAAAAATAAAAACTGTTTTCATTATAAACAAATTTAATTTTAAAAACAAAAAGCTGTAATTAAAAATGTTATTATAAATATTTCCAGAAGAAATGGTTTTAATTAAAACGTTTGGATATGAAATTAAGAGAATAGCAGTTTCACTTCATTGCAGTCATATTTATTTTACTAATTATTATACTGAATAAAAATTCTGTAGCTTTTAGCCGTTTCTCTTGATAAATCTATACAATAGCTAAAATAATTTACGTTCCGATTTCTACCATAAAAGACTTTCTAAGTCTAAATAATTACTTTCTTTAACATGAGCCGTAGTGATAGGATATTATCTACATATCGTCATTATATCAGCTAATGCATCACATTATTTAAGGCGCTCATTTTTCGTAACATTGTGATTAAATGAAAAGTAATTTTCCGCATGCGAAAATTTTCGTCTATTGCGTATGTTGCTTTAGAAAACTAATCCAGCTACGATAAATGTACAGTCTCGTAGGAAATTAGTTTCTGCGAAGTCTCTGTTGAGATGAACTAAAGGAATAATGGTTTTCATCAAAAAGTAAGGAAAGAAGGCGAAAAATATGATTAGTAAATTTGATACATCTACAGTAAAAGATTTAAGAGAAACTTAAAAAAACATACGGCGTGGAATTGTCCTAGCTGGTAAAGAAGCGATTGATAGTATTTCCTTACCTCTTAAGATTTCCTCAAATTACGCCTTTAAATAAAAAAATCACAGAACTCATTCCAAAACTTTTTTTTAGCAAAAATATTACAGCATATCTGAGGAGCACTGCCGACATAAGAAACTTTCAAAGCAGAGGCTAAACTGTATCCATTTTCACTCACGAAAGCACGTATACTTTTTCGCCTCATCGCGTACTTTTCCAAACGTAAGTCACTGAGGGTGAAGACATAGAAGCTAAAAGCATAGCTGTTGCCTCTGCAATACAAATCACTGAACATGCCAACTCACCATTTGCATAATATCCAAGTACGAGGAGGAAAATTCAGGGACGAAATATACGCATTATAGGAATTTCGTGCAACTCACTTTGGAGCGGAAATTTATTCCAGTCAATTTAACACACGCCGTTATCTTATATAAGAATAAACTGCACTGTGACGACTTAAACAAAGACCGAAAGTGACTGATATATTAGAAATAAACACTACGGTCACACTTTCACTCGTAAAGCTCCTCTTTCTTTAACATGACACTCGAAGTATTTTCCGCAGCACTTCCTAAACAGACTGAAATCCTCGTATGTTCAGTTAGTAAAACACGATGTACAATTTCTTTCTGAAAGATCAAGAAGCACGGATTCTCACTATGCCATTGTCAATAAGTCTGCTGAAAAATTAAGATCTGTTTTCGATGTGAACAGCTCGGTTACACGAGAAAAACTAAAAATGGAAGCCAAAAACATAAGCAAATGAAAAAACATTTCTGTATTTCTTGTTTGAGAAATACTCCTTTCATGTCCACTCTTATCTTTTTACCGTAGGACATAATGTCCAAGAACAATTAAGGTTGAGAAAGTCTAATCACGCAAAGGAAATGTTTCAGCGGTGGTCAGGTTCCTCAAACTATGCAAGGCCGCTGAGCTAGGACTACTCATCCCTTGACGAGTCAAAAGTATTTTGCTGCAAACTTAAGAAAGCGATTGTTCAATTTTTTCTCTCACAGGGAATGGTACTCTACGTGTCACCCAACTTTGGAACAAGACGAAATAAATTACACCATAATTGAATTCTCGGCAAAAAATTCCAAACACACACTATCTCCGATAACAGCTTACCATAGCGTTCTTTTAACCAGGAACTTCGACACCCAAGTCTGACGAAGCAATCACCAACTCTTTTTGGCTGCTCAGCACGCTGGTTCTCAGCCAATCAACGGAAATAACTTTTACCTCTCTATTTTTAATTTTTAGCTAGTATCTTTGGTATTATATATAATTACCGCGTACATCCTTTGAAGTGGAGTTTTATTCATAATCTCGAATGTAATCACATCTCTTTTGTTAGAATTTCTCTACAATATTACTTGTTTATATTTACCTAAACTTGTCGTCATAGACTCATTTGCTTAATCAAAGTGCGCCACACGTAGGCTGGAGATGACATTTGCTCTTACGGATAATACATGATCTAGGGACTCAACAATCGCCTTCATCGTCAAGGAGATGGATTTTTCACAACTTCAAAACTTCGGTAAATATTCACGCATTTTATCAAGATGTTCGTACTTTCGAGTTGCAAACCACACTGTACGATCAAAATAAGAATTTCCTTCTCTTCTCCTTCTTTTGGTACTTCCTACGACTTTTATTTCTAATTTTATCATGCAAAAAAAATTAAGTCTGCAACAGGAAAAAAGAACTTTACGTGTACTTCTTATGGAAACCCTGGAACCCTGGGCCGTCTTATGCAAATAAATAGTATCATTTTCTCTGCGCGGGGTCGACTTTTAATAATTTTCAAAATTTCAAAGATTTTTGCAAACTATGGGTTCTAGAGTTTTAGTGAAAACACACACACACACACACTATCTATTTAATATCAATTGATAAACGTTGGATGGTAGAGACCTAAATACAGTGGAATTTCATACTAAAATAATAAACTAAAGACATTTTTTCTAGTAAGTATAAATTACATTTCTTTATTCGTAATTACCAGTAACATAGTTCTTGAATCAACTGAAGAGATAAATTTTACGTAATATAAAATGAATAAAGATTTCTTCTGGGGTGAGAGGTCTTTTATTATGTTTTGCTTAACTTTCCTCTAGGAAACAGAATAAAGTCCTGCTTGATGCATATAAAAATGAAATAGTAAATACAGCTATCGGATGTGTCCCCAGAGTGAGACAAAACAAGCAGAATCGGTGAGACCTTCGCATGCCTTTTCCGCTTTTGAGCTCGTGTAGCGAACATTCTTTGCCTCTGCGATACAGCGAAAGGAAGGAAAAACGACTTGCACGTTCACTGAGATCAAGAACAAGGAAACTTAGTCTGGAGGATATCCGGGGAAATCCTAACGCCATCTTGAGCGGGAGAATCCGCCTCTGGACCCCCACAGGCCTCTTAGGATGCTGAGGTAACAAAGGGTCTTTAAAAAGAACGTAGAAGCGGAGTTCCGTAAACTTCTGAGCCTCCAATGAACCGCCGTAGAAAGCAAGTCCTTTTTATTCTACTGTAAATTTCCGACCATTTGGACAGAATGTGGGTTGCGATCTCTCGAAGCAACTATTGATCAATTGATTCTGGTCCATCAAGTCAAAGCAATGCTTGCACGGGTTGAAGATGATATAACATCTTTTAATCCTGAAATAGTAAAGGTTATTTTAAATTCTATCGGAACAGATCCCAGAAATTGTGTCATCGTATGAATGGGCATATCTTTGCGTGTGATAAGCGCAGTGCATTCGAATTCTCGTGTTTTTAAACCTCGCGCATCGTGAATGATACAAAAAAGAATATCATAAATGGCGTATCTTGTCATCGTAACACATTCCAGTTTTTCATCACCGAACTCGAGATGAAGCTGTCAACGAAAATTCAATTCATGGATTTTATGATTGCGTCATCGCACTAAAAGCAAACTTTAATCCGCTAGAAAGTACATTTAATACTTAATAATTTTATTTTCATTCACGGATTGATATTTATTATTGCCTAAATGCTTTATTCGTTTTCATAAAGACAACGGGTTAATGGTAGTTATCTGGGGGTTTCACCTTTAGCAATAATCTAGAAATCTAAAAATCTCTCCCCCAAACCCAACCCAACCCAACCCAACCCATCCCAACCCAACCCAACCCAACCCAACCCATCCCAACCCATCCCAACCCATCCCAACCCAACCCATCCCAACCCATCCCAACCCATCCCAACCCAACCCAACCCAACCCAACCCATCCCAACCCATCCCAACCCAACCCATCCCAACCCATCCCAACCCATCCCAACCCATCCCAACCCAACCCAACCCATCCCAACCCATCCCAACCCATCCCAACCCAACCCAACCCAACCCAACCCCGGGGCAACGTTTCCGTGCGTCAACAGTTCATTTTTAGCAAAATCACGAAAAATCTTGATTTTCATCGTAGAACGTCGATCAAAAGACGCTTGTATATCTGTTTGGACTAGTGAGACGACGAAGATAATAAATTGTTGCTCATTTGAATTGTTTATAACTTTTTAAATCGTATTCAACGCGGTCAGTTTTTTTTATAGTTAGCGCTTAGCGCTGCTAAGGGTCCTGATTAGGATGGAGACCCTCCAAATTTCTACCTGTAAAAAAGGAAAGGGCATAACCCCCAGATAACTACCACTAACCAGTCAACGTTATGTTAAATTTGTGTAACGTTCATTACTTTTGACTGAAAATATACGTGTATAGCATATTAGATTTTAAAGTTCCATTTTATTCATAGCATGCAAACCTAACCTATACGTATACTTATCATAAGTGATTGCTACTTTGGTTTGCCAATCAAAGAGATCTCATAGTGATTTTGAACAGAATGGAAACAATACCTTTAAAGTCATATAATCATTGCTGCTAAAATGAACAGAAAATATTCCATCACTTTCTACTCTAATTAAAGCTAGTTTTTTTGTACGTGAACATTATGAATCCTTTCCATTATTTAAAAGATCATTTGGATACTATGCCATAATTTTCAAATAAATGTGTGAATATAATAAGGATTAAACATTTGAGTTAAATCCTGAGAAGAGGATTGATATTCTCAGAATACTTAACTTAAATATTATTTGTGTTTTTAATAACTTCATGGATCATAAGCGAGAGAATTTATACTTGAAAGTCTTCCATAAGGCAAAGTTATATTACACTAAAAGATAAGGAAGCTTTTAGTACTACTTATCCACGTGGGAATTTCAAACCGCTGTGAAGTACGATAATGAAACAACGGTAAAAAGATAAAAATACTATTTTAGAGAAGAAGAATTCCGAAATTACGCCAATGATATCCCATCTGCACAAAATATCGCTCAAAAGTATAGCAAAATGAACCTCAACTGCTAAGATTGCGTCGAAGGCGAGAATCGTTGGGATCCCGGGAAACGCGCACGAAGTGGATCGAGGGTATTGCGCAGGGACCTACACGACATCTGTAATAAGTGGGCCGTTCTTATCTGTTCAACTCCCCGCTAGAGGCGCGCATCGCAATAACGACGGGTTGCATGACTTAATCCCGTGAGCCGCGAGAGCCGATGAGAAATGAGAGAGACTTGGGGAAGGTGAATGAAAAATCATCCGTTGGAGGTGACGCCTCAGTTAGGCCAAACCCTAATTAAATAGAATCGTGAAAGAAAACTCCTCTGTGTCGTGTGGTCTCTTAAATAATCCAAATTCATTGCATTGGATTATCAGGTGAACATGAATCAATGAGTCACGAGTTTGCAAATCAAGAAGGGAAGAACTTCAGCATGCCGTTAATACTCTAGAAATCGCATTCCTCTTCCATCATATAGTATGGGTTGGATGTAAGAAGAGAATCTCGCCTATATAAAGACGATTATTTTTATTATAATTGTATACCATTTAAACACAGTGATGACCCCGTAGACGAAAATAATTTCCATCTAAATAATTTTCGTCATCTGAGACACTGATTTGCTTGCTAGTCCCGCACGGTTTTGTATCGTAACATATCTAAAATCCTTCGACAAAATCACTACCAAAAAACTACCTAACTCTTATACTAATATGCAAGCACACGTATCTCTCAATAATGTTGAATAAGAGTTGGACAACCTTTGGCCTTTAAGACATATTCGGCTTGTTGTATTGCTTAAAGGGGGCCTCGTCTCCACTTCCAAAAACGAATGCTTGCGTTAAATCAATGACGCTTCTCACTCTTGATTACTTCAACGAAATAACCTTTATATTCAACTTAAGAATCGTTTATCGAGTCAAAAAGACAGCGAATAAAGTCTTCGTATACAGAAAACTTCTATCGCAGGAAAATGTTACTTAAAATTCAATAAATAAATAAGGCGTCAAGAGATACTTACATGATTATATCATAATTGTTATTTCAATTTCGGTATCTATGAAAAGTTGAACATATCTAATTAGGAAGACAGAGTAAAGGGAAAGTACTATAGCTGCCATTATTTAGAGTCCGAAAAGGATGATGTTGTTATGTAAGGTACAACCCATTGTAGGTATTCCGTTTACGAAGAATTAAGAGGTGTGCTTTTCCAGTAAAATCGATATTGAATAGGAATATCTTTTACCAAAAGTAGAAAACGTGGTATATTCCCGCTAAAGTTAATTTATGGGATAGCTAAAGATTTCAGCTATAGGTTTGCGTACCAATAAAAATATTGATCGAATAAATATAATAAAGTTTTACAAATTTGATAATAAAAGATAAATCTGATGATAAAATAATGATTTAACCTATTTCTCAACATTTAATCAGTATTTCAAAGAAAACGTTCACGTATTCCAAGTCCAAGTCTTCTGAGGAAATAAAGCACAATCGATAAAAATTTGTACTGTTCCAATCGTACGCCAGAAACAAAGCGAATTTTAATTTCCACTTGAATGGCTTCGTGAATCGGGAATTGAATTTACCAAGATATTTCTTACATTTTAGTATTTCAAGGCACAATTCTTCCTAAAAATAGATACAGTAGGGCAATGTAAAGGTCTTTGGAAGGACTTGTGCATTTTAGAGAAGACTTCAAAAAAAAAGATTCACCTTAAACAACGTACGTTTTTAACAGAAGGAGTTCGAATCGTAAGAGCACGTTTCAAAAAGTCCGGAGTGAATCGCTCGGATGGGCATGCATATGCATCGCACGAATGGCATCTCTAAATATTTCAAACAACGGAGCTTTTCACGTCGGAAATCATTTTTGGAATGTGATCGCAGGACAAAAGTGACCGATGCTTTTAACTTTTATCACGTGATCTGTTCTGCAATGGGAACGTTGCGTCAGGAATTACATAGAGAGGGGAACTTTTTGACATATTTTCCTCTCCAATGATATGTTTGCAGCGATTAAAAAATATCATTCAATTAACGGTCTATTTTCCAGATAGATTCAGGAATATTTTCGCCTGAAAAAAATATTTGAGATTTGTAAGCAATGTTTTTTCACAAATTTCACCTCAGTTTTTACTATATTATCCCACAATGCTATTTCGTTATTACTTACGACCACTATTTCGGTAATTTGGTCATCACATGATTTTCACCCTTTTCATGCCTTTCTCGCATAATTTCTTAGTTCACAGAATTAACTAATTCAGATAACACTTCAAAATATATTAAAAAAATGAAATACTAGGATAAAATTTGATTTGCACCTTAGCGAAAATATAAATCACAATTTGGTCAATATGTATGTTATGCAGTAAATATTTAATGTTTTTTAAATGAATGTAACGTGATTCTAATTTAAAGAAAATTATCTTGAATGGCGAATTGAAAAATATTTACCAGCTATGAAAACTATGGCTCTCTTATTTTCGCACGATATAGTACAGACGACAAATGAGTTACGGAAGATAGACAACACTGCTTTTTTAATATATAACAGCGAAATTCATCCAAATAAAAGAATTATTAAGACTACAGAACGCGATATGCAATGGAAATTGGTATACATTCAGCAATGAAAGCGCCATTAAAACGCCGGAGATAACCCGGGTAAATTTGGCTCATTTCCTCGTTCATTTGTTTCAGAGAAGTTTCCGTATTTTGATGGCGAATGCTGCTGCGCGTTCTGTGAAAGCATAGACGAAACCGTTATATTGATCATAATATAATTACCTTTTCTATTTTAGTATTGCACAATATTCATATATGCATCGCTAAAATCGTTCTTTGGATGCAAGTTGTCACTCAAGCACTCATTTTATTTTCTGTTTATCTGTCCGTTATTGTAAGTACCATATGGATGCAAATCCATGAATAATTTTATTTTTATATTTTTGGTTGTTTTATGTTATATTGTATTTTGATACCATTTTTTTAAATTGTTACTGACTATTCTTATTGATGTATTGCATGTACTTATTGGTAGTATATTCCTTTTTTTTAGTGTTTTTACTCTCATCTTGTTGTTATATCTATAGCAAGGTTCCATCAGGTTTTTATACCTCCCTTCTTTGTGGGTGTTTTCCTGCAGTGGATTTTTTCTATTAAGAATCTCTTAGATTTTTACAACCACAATTCTTCTAAATTTTTCTATTATAATTAATTTAATCTATATAACATCTATTTTCTATTATAATTAATTTAATTATTCTATAGTTAATGACGATGGGCTGGATGAAAGAAAAGACTTCTCAATCTCTAAGAAAAAAGTCTCAATCTCGCCCAAATAAAGACGATTGTTGTAAATATTGTACACCATGTTGTAAATTGTGAATTGGGAAGTCATTACACAAGGTTACTCGGATATTTGATAGTCACAGCTTTCATACTTCACTCTTTCTTATCCAACATGTTTCCCGTGACCCCTAAGTGGCGTGAGTTAAATCAGTTTAAAAAGGGGTCGCTTTTCATTTTCGACGGATGGGAACGTCGAAGTGGTTTCGTCTCGCGAAGTTAAAGAGCCCTTGAGGGAGCGAGATTAGGGAAAAGAGGTCTGGATTAGCTCTTAGGGTTTGCCGCTAGATAACGCTTTATCGCCTCAAAAAGGATGCCGAAATGGGGGTCGCCCTGATCGACCAACTTCCGTCCCATTCGACTTGAAAGCTGTTTCTGGAGGTTCTCGGAAAAAAGTTATAATAGATAAGGACTGCCGTTTATAAAGTCCTTGTTTTGCCCATCATTCCTACGTATGATACTGTATTCTTTTTTTCTAAAAGGATATCCGGTCACAGATTAAAGGTGTTCGTCTCTGAAGATATATTAATCCCAACCAAAAGAGTCAATTTATCGTAGCAAATGAAAATTAAGATAAAGACGAATTTAGGAATTATACGTCAAACTGTATCTGAATTATTGTATTCCCTTCTGGTAGGGTCAAATTTATCACAAAAGTGAAAAGAATAAACTAAAGAAATTTATTTCACTTTAAATAGATAATTAATTTAATTTTTAAACAATCTTCTTAAGCCATAGCATATATATGGTGGCAGAAATATGCACAAACAGCGTTTGACCTTAAAAATTACTTTCCAGATCCTTCGAACCGAGATAACCTTATATTCAAAAACACGATCTTATGGGTACTTTACCGATATCAAAGCAATCTAAACTTAGCTTTGTATAGGAAATGGCATTAAAAAAATGATTATTATACAGTAACAACCATCCAAGATTAAGATTCTAAATTAAATTATTTACTTCTATAAGTTACATTTATACGTTTACAATAATACAGAGTAACGTTATCTTACATATTACAAAAAAGCGTTAAAAGTGACGGAAAGGGCAACAAAGCTTCTAACGTTACCAAAGTCGTAAGGATAAACGAAATTCATTTTCGAATGGAAAACACAACGATTATCAATTGTTTTTCTGCGCCGAATCAAATGATATCCGAGGTTTTGAATACGGAGATTGCTTTCAACTGGATTCACATAGTATTAAAGCATATCCAGATGCAGTTGATACTCAACTGTTAAATATGCAGTGCCTCTCTCGTGCATTTGGAAGAGGGAAACATTCGCTACGGGTAAACGTCGCATCGTTTGAGTTTGGATACATACGCCATAAATCGCTCCAATTTCAAGGATGCCTTTTTTACTCCGAATGGATTGATGACACGTGCTGCTGATCGATTTGCCCATGGAGGAACGTGGAAAATTCATCCGTAATCATCAAAATTCCTAAAAATGACCGTTATTTGGAAGAAAATGGCTCGGAATCCAACGTTTTATTTTCTTTTCGCGTCAAAACAATGTGCTCTGCCACACGAGGATAATCTAGCTGTCTAAAATTTTCCGAGAAAGAGAAAGGTCGGAGTTGATATTCAAAACCCTCTAATTGAGGTAAATCTCGTTTATTCAATCAACAAGTAAATTAAAATTTATTATTAGATTTACTTAATGGTCTCCATTGATGTAAACTTGGCAGGATTTATTAAAAGTAAATACATACGTGTAAAACAAAAATAACCCAGATTAGTGTACAAATGACGCTAAAGAATTTACTCCTTAGCACAACTTGCCGCTAACTCTTTGAAATCTTTAGAAAACAAACTAAAGACGGTTGAAAATAAAAAGTGGAATTTTGCATCCCAAGTTGTAATTGCAAGCGAATAACTGAGAACAATAGGGAATTATATAAATACATTCTATAGCTAATTTTACTAAATCAATGCTCAGTTTACCTTAATCTCTACCTAGATAACTAAATGAATATATATATATATATATATATATATATATATATATATATATATATATATATATATATATATATATATATATATACGAGTAAAATGTTGCTTGCATACTGCAAGCAGATCGACAACACTAATTTCATATCGGCATTATATCGGGACGGTCCTCAAAAGAAAAAAAAAAGGATTTAATTGTTTCTTAAAATTCGCTGAAATTTCATCGTCTGGCATCGAACCCGGGTCTTACTGGTAAACCTACTATGAAACACAATAGAAGATCACCATCTCTAACTACGTGTGAAAATTCAAGCAGAAATAATGGCTACAACTGCCTCAAAAGACGTTCTAATTTTCACGAATGTAAATGGCTCTCGGGACTCGAACCAAGGACGATCTTGGAAATCTTAAACATGTTTCTGAAAGTTACTTATGATGTCTATCTATATGCCGAATTTCAAGTTTCTATATTATTGGGAAAGGTTTCAAAATAATTCCTAAAAACGGATCAACTTCTGATTGCAGAGACACCTGGTGTCGAACCCAGGACATATTGTAAGCTGTGAATGCACAGTTTGATTTGTATAAATTTGCTCTTGTGTCATGCCAAGTTTGAAGTCGATAGCATGTCGGGAAGTACCTAAATTTTGTATCCGTTATCTCCGTAAGAAATGCATTGAGAAGTGCAAATGGCCCTCTGGGATCGAACCAAGGACCATCAGCGAATATAAAAAATTTAATTATGAAATATATTCATGATATCTAACCTCATGCCGAATTTCAAGTTTCCATGCCATCTTAAAATGGTCCAAATAAAATCTTAAAAATCGCCGCAATGTATTTTAAACGGCCGATTTTTGCCCCGACCTAGCATCGAACCATGGACAATGGTTAGAATTTTGATCCCCTATGAATGTATATATATATATATATATAGGTATATCCGGAGAAGCGTCTATATATTATACGAGTAAAATGTTGCTTGCATACTGCAAGCAGATCGACGACACTATTTTCATGTTGGCATCATATCGGGACGGCCATAAAAAAAAAATGGATTGAAATTTTTCTTAAAATTCGCTGAAATTCTATCGTCTGGCATCGAACCCGGGTCTTTACTATGAACTTACTATGCAACACAATAGAACATCACCATCTCTAACTATGTGTGAAAAATCAAGCAGAAATATGGGCTACAACTGCCTCAAAAGACGTTCTAATTTTCACGAATTTAAATGGCTCTCTGGATTCGAACTAAGGACGATCATGGAAATCTAAAAAATGTTTCTGAAAGTTATTTATGATCTCTATCTATATGCCGAATTTGAAGTTTCTATATTATTGGCAAAGGTTTCAAGATAATTCCTAAAAATCGGATCAACTTCTGATTGCAGAGACACCTGGTGTCGAACCCGGGACACTTTGATAGCTGTGAATGCACTGTTTGATTTGTATGGACTTGATCTTTCTATATGCAAAGTTTGAAGTCGATATCGTGCCGGGAAGTACCTAAAATTTGTTTCCGTTTTCTCCGTAAGAAATGCATTGAGGAATTTAAATGTCCCTCTGGGATCGAACCAAGGACCATCAGCGAATATATAAAATTTGATTATGATTTATCTTTATGGTATCTAACCTCATACCAAATTTCAAGTTTCTATGCCATCGGAAAAGGGTCCAAAAAAAATCTTAAAAATCGCCACAATGCATTTTAAACGGCCGATTTTTGACCCGACCTAGCATCGAACCAAGGATAATATTCGTAGATATCTTTATGGTTTCCTTTAGATATGCACGGCATCTAGCGATCCCTTGAATTTCAAATCTCTCCTTTTCCGGGAAGTGCCTCAAAAAAATTTTCGAAAATCTTCCCCATGTATCCTTATGGAGAAAATCGGGACTTTGGGGCCTTCTGGAATCGAACCCATGACACCGAGGTTCAATTTCGGCTTTTTTCTGGAGGTTACACGTTATGGCCAATATGTCGTAAAAATTTCAAGTCAGTGGCACTTCTGGAACATGGCTAGAATTTTGATCCCCTATGAATGTATATATATCTATTATATACGAGTAAAATGTAGCTTGCATACTGCAAGCAGATCGACAACACTAATATCATGTGGGCATCATATCGGGACGGCCATCAAAAGAAAAAAATGGATTGAAATTTTTCTTAAAATTCCCTGAAATTCCATCGTCTGGCATCGAACCCGGGTCTTTACTGAGAACTTACTATGCAGCACAATAGAACATCACCATTTCTAACTATGTATGAAAATTCAAGCAGAAATATGGGCTACAACTGCCTCAAAAGACGTTCTAATTTTCACGAATTAAAATGTCTCTCTGGATTCGAGGCAAGGACGATCTTGGAAATCTAAAAAATGTTTCTATAAGTTATTCATGATCTCTATCTATATGCCGAATTTGAAGTTTCTATATTATTGGCAAAGGTTTCAAAATAATTCCTAAAAATCGGATCAACTTCTGATTGCAGAGACACCTGGTGTCGAACCCAGGACACGTAGATAGCTGTGAATGCACAGTTTGATTTGTATGGACTTGATCTTTTTATTTGCAAAGTTTGAACTCGATATCGTGCCGGGAGGTACCTAAAATTTGTTTCCGTTATCTCCGTAAGAAATGCATTGAGGAATTTAAATGTCCCTCTGGGATCGAACCAAGGACCATCAACGAATATGTAAAATTTGATTATGATATATTTTTTTGGTATCTAACCTCATACCGAATTTCAAGTTTCTATGCCATCGGAAAAGGGTCCAAAAAAAATCTTAAAAATCGCCACAATGCATTTTAAACGGCCGATTTTTGCCGTGACCTAGCATCAAACCAAGGATAATATTCGTAGATGTCTTTATGGTTTCCTTTAGATATGCACGGCATCTAGCGATTCCTTGAATTTCAACTCTCTCCTTTCCCGGGAAGTGCCTCAAAAAAATTTTCGAAAATCCCTGCCATGTATTCTTATGGGGAAAATCGCGACTTTGGGGCCTTCTGGAATCGAACCCATGACCCCGAGGTTCAATGTCGGCTTTTTCCTGGAGGTTACACGTTATGGCCAATATTTCGTAAAAATTTCAAGGCAATGACGCTTGTAGTTTAGCCTGTGAATTTGTATCCTATCTATCTATCTATCTATATAGGTATATATATGAATGAATCCGGAGAAGCATCTATATATAATAGATAGATGCTTCTCCGGATTCATTCATATATATAGCTATATAGCTATATAGATAGGATACAAATTCACAGGCTAAACTACAAGCGTCATTGCCTTGAAATTTTTATGACGTATTGGCCATAACGTGAAACCCCCAGGAAAAAAGCGACTTTGATCCTCAGTGTCATAGGTTCGATTCCAGAGGGCCCCAAAGTCACGATTTTTCCCGTTTAAATGCATTGCCGTGATTTTCGAGAATTTTTAAAAAATACTTCTCGGATAGGTAGAGAAACAAAACTCAAGGTGCCTATATTTATAGTCTTGGACTTTCGAAAACATCAATGACTTTTGCAAAGAATATACTGGGTTCGATGCTAGGACGATGCAAAGATCTGCCCTTTAAAATACATGGGAGCTGTTTTTCATTATTTTTTTTGATGCACTTCTCGAAATAATAGGAAGTTCGTGCTTAGCCGGAAAGTGTAAGGTAAAAATTGGTTTAAGAAAAAAATTTTCATAAGACCGTACTATTCCTGGGTTCGATGCCAGAGCACATTAACATTTCTCTCATAAGGAATATAAGGGAAAAGTAAGACTTCGATTGAGGCAGTTGCAGTCAATATTTCTGCTTGAATTTTCGCACATAGTTAATGATTAATATATTCTATTATGTTGCATAGGAAGTTTCACCAGAAAGACCCGGGTTCGATGCCGGGCGGTAAATATGTCTCCCGTTTAAAATACATAGGGTTAGTATTTCATTATTTTTTTGATGCACTTATCGAAATGATAGGAACTTCGTGCTTGGCTGAAAGATGTATGGTTATAACTGGTTTAAGAAAACAGTATTCATAAGACCGTACTATTCCTGGGTTCGATGTCAGAGCACGTTAACATTCCTCTCATAAGAAATATAAGGGAAAAGTAGGACGTCGTTTGAGGCAGTTGCAGATAATATTTCTGCTTGAATTTTCACAGATAGTTAGAGATGGTGTTCTTCTATTGTGCTGCATAGTAAGTATCACCAGGAAGACCCGGGTTCGATGCCGGACGAATAAATTGCAGCGGAAATTAAGAATATTTTCCATCCATTTTTTTTTCTTTTCAGGACACACTCGATGTGATGCCGACAAAAAACTTTTGTTATCGATGTGCTTGCAGTATGCAAGCAACATTTTACTCGTATATATATATAGGTATATCCGGAGAAGCGTCTATATATAATAGATATATATATATATATACGAGTGCAATGTAGCTTGCATACTGCAAGCAGATCGGCAATATTATTTTATTTCGGCATCATATGGAGACGGTCCTCAAAAGAAAAAAAAAAGGATTGAAAATATACTTAAAATTCGCTTCAATTTCAGCGTCTGGCATCGAACCCGGGTCTTCCTGGTGAACTTACTAAGCGGCACAATAGAAGATCACAATCTATAACTATGCGTGAAAATTCAAGCAGAAATATTTGCTCCAACTGCTTCAAACGACGTTCTACTTTTCACTAAGGTAAATGGCTCTCTGGATTCGAACCAAGGACGATCGTGGGAATCTAGAACATGTTCCTGAAATTATCTATCATCTCTACCTGTATACTGAATTTCAAGTTTCTATATAACTGGGAAATGCTTCCAAAAAATTCTTAAAAATCGGATCATTTACTGATTTTAGAGACACCTGGTGGTATAACCAAGAAACATTGGTAGCTGTGAATTCACATTTTGATTAGTAATGACTTGATCTTATCTTATGCAAAGTTTCAAGTAGATATAATATCGGGAAGCACCTAAAATTTGATTCCGTAATCTCCATAAGAAATGCATTGAGGAATGTAAATGGCCCTCTGGGATCGACCCAAAGGACCATAAAGGAATATGTAAAATTTGATTATGAAATATAATTATAATATCTAACGCCATGCCCAATTTCAAGTTTCTATGCCATCGGAAAAGGGTTCAAAAAAAATCTTAAAAATCGCCGCAATGCATTTTAAACGGACGATATTTGCCCCGACCTAGCATCGAACCAAGGATAGTATTCGTAGATGTCTTTATAAATTCCTTTAGATATGCACGGCATCTAGCGATCCCTTGAATTTCAACTCTCTCCTTTTCCGGGAAGTGCCTCAAAAAATATTCGAAAATCCCCGCCATGTAATCTTATGGGGAAAATCACGACTTTGGGGCCTTCTGGAATCGAACCCATGACACCGAGGTTCAAAGTCGGCTTTTTCCTGGAGGTTACACGTTATGGCCAATATGTCGTAAAAATTTCAAGGCATTGGCACTTGTGGAACATGGATAGAATTTTGATCCCCTATATATAACTTATATATCTATTATATACGAGTGCAATGTAGCTTGCATACTGCAAGCAGATCGGCAATATTATTTTTAATCTGGCATCATACCGGGACGGTCCTCAAAAGAAAAAAAAAAGGATTGAAAATATTCTTAAAATTCGCTTCAATTTTAGCGTCTGGCATCGAACCCGGGTCTTCCTGTGAACATAGTAAGCGGCACAATAGAAGATCACTATATCTAACTATATGTGAAAATTCAAGCAGAAATATTTGCTACAACTGCTTCAAACGACGTTCTACTTTTCACGAATGTAAATGGCTCTCTGGATTCGAACCAAGGACGATCTGGGAAGGTTGGAATCTAGAAAATGTTCCTGAAATGTATCTATAATTTCTATCTGTATGCTGAATTTCAAGTTTTTATATAATTGGGAAATGGTTCCAAAAAATTCTTAAAAATCGGATCATTTACTGATTGTAGCGACGCCTGGTTGTGAAACTAGGAATCATTGGTAGCTGTGAATTCACAGTTTGATTAGTAATGACTTGATGTTATCTTATGCAAAGTTTCAAGTAGATATAATATCGGGAAGCACCTAAAATGTGTTTCCGTAATCTCCATAAGAAATGCATTGAGGAATGTAAATGGCCCTCTGGGATCGAACCAAGAACCATAAGGGAATATGTAGAATTTTATTATGAAATATTATTATGATATCTAACGCCATGCCGAATTTCAAGTTTCTATGCCATCGGAAAAGGGTTCAAAAAAAATCTTAAACATCGCCGCAATGCATTTTAAACGGCCGATTTTTGCCCCAACCTAGCATCGAACCAAGGATAATACTCGTAGATGTCTTTATGGTTTCCATTAGATATGCAGGGCATCTATCGATCCCTTGAATTTCAACTCTCTACTATTCCGAGAAGTACACCAAAAAATTTTTCGAAAATCCCCGACCTGTATCCTTATGGAGAAAATCGCGACTTTGGGGGCTTCTGGAATCGAACCCATGACACCGAGGTTCAAAATCGCAATTTTTCTGGCGGTTACACGATACGGCCAATATGTCGTAAAAATTTCAAGCCGATGACGTTTGTGGTTTAGGCTGTGAATTAGTATCCTATCTATATACCTATCTATCTATTATATATAGATGCTTCTCCGGATTCATTCATGATACGAGTAAAATGTTGCTTGCATACTGCAAGCAGATCGACAACACTAATTTCATATCGGCATCATATCGGGACGGACATCAAAAGAAAAAAAAATTCAAAATATTCGTAGAATACGCTGCAATTTAATCGCCTGGCAGCGAACCCCGGTCTTCCTGGTGTACTTACTATGCAGCAAAATAGAAGATTACCATATCAAACTATGTGTGAAAATTCAAGCAAAACTATTAGGTGCAACTACCTCAAACGACGTCCTACTATTCACATACACTCCTTATTTGAGAAATTATAATGTGCTCTGGCATCGAACCCAGGAACAGCATGGTCTTATCTATTTTTTTCTTAAACAAAGTGTTAATATACATCTTCCATCTAAGCAAGAGCTCCCTTACCTATCGATAAATGCATAAAAAAATTATGAAAAGATACCCCATAGTATTATATATGGGGGATATTTTTACCGCCCGGCATCGAACCCGGGTCTTTCAGGCAATACTTTCTATGCAGCACAACAGAAAAACACCATCTCTAACCGCGTATGCAAATTCAAGCAGAAATATTGGTTACAACTGCCTCAAATGACGTCCTACTTTTCCTTTATGTTCCTTATGAGAGAAACGTTATTGTGCTCTGGCTTCGAACCCAGGAACAGTACGGTCTTATGAAAATTTTTTTCTAAACCTTATTCGTACCATACATCTTCCAGCCAAGCACGAACATCCTATCATTTCGATAAGTGCATCTAAAAAATAATGAAAAACGGCTCCCATGTATTTTAAAGGGCAGATCTTTGCATCGTCCTAGCATCGAACCCAGGATAACATTTGTAAAAGTCATTGATGTTTTCGAAAGTCCAAGACCATAAATATAGGCACCTTGAGTTTTACTTCTCTACCTATACGGAAAGTATTTTTTTTTAATTCCCGAAAATCACGGCAATGCATTCAAACGGGAAAAATCGGGACTTTGGGGCCCTCTGGAATCGAACCTATGACACTGAGGATCAAAGTCTCTTTTTTCCTGGCGGTTTCACGTTATGGCCAATATGTCATAAAAATTTCAGATCAATGACACTTGTAGTTTAGGCTGTGAATTTGTATCCTATCTATCTATCTATCTATATAGGTATACGAGTAAAATGTTGCTTGCATACTGCAAGCAGATCGACAACAGTATTTTCATGTCGGCATCATATCGGGACGGCCATCAAAAGAAAAAAATGGATTGAAATTTTTCTTAAAATTCGCTGAAATTCCATCGTCTGGCATCAAAACCGGTCTTTACCGTTGAACTTACTATGCAGCACAATAGAACATCGCCATCTCTAACTATGTGTGAAAATTCAAGCAGAAATATGCGCTACAACTGCCTCAAAAGACGTTCTAATTTTCATTAATTTAAATGGCTCTCTGGATTCGAACCAAGGACGATTTTGGAAATCTAAAAAATGTTTCTGAAAGTTATTTATGATATTTATCTACATGCCGAATTTGAAGTTTCTATATTGTTGGGAAAGGGTTCAAAATAATTATTGAAAATCGGATCAGTTGCTGATTGTAGAGACGCCTGGTGTCGAACCCAGGACACATTGATGGGTGGGAATACACAGTTTGATTTGTATACACATAATCTTTCTTAGTCCAAAGTTTGAAGTCTTTATCGTGCCGGGAAGTACCTATTATTTGTTTCCGTTATCTCCGTTAGAAATGCATTGAGGAATTTAAATGGCCCTCTGGGATCGAACCAAGGACCATCAGCGAATATGAAAAATTTGATCCGGAAACGAATTATTGATCTCCAACTCCATGCTAAATTTCAAGTTTCCATGCATTCGGAAAATGGTCCAAAAAAAATCTTAAAAATCGCGACAACGCATTTTAAACGGCCGATTTTTGCCCCGACCTAGCATCGAACCCAGGATATTTTTCGTTAAACTATTTTATGTTTTCGATAGATCATGTTCATATATATAGGCTCCTTGAGTTTTAATTCTCTACCTATACGGGAAGTATTTTTTTTTAATTCCCGAAAATCAAAGCAATGCATTTATACAGGAAAAATCGGGACTTTGGGGCCCTCTGGAATCGAACCCATGACACTGAGAATCAAAATCGCAATTTTTCTGGTGGTTACACGTTATGGCCAATACGCCGTAAAAATTTTAGCTCAATCACTCTTGTGGTTTAGGCTGTGAGTTTGTATCCTCTCTATATATATATATATATATATGGATACATGAATGAATCCGGAGAAGCATCTATATATAATAGATATATGAATGAATCCGGAGAAGCATCTATCTATTAAATATAGATGCTTCTCCGGATTCATTCAAGGATATAGATAGATAGATAGATAGATAGGATACTAATTCACAGCCTAAACTAGAAGCGTCATCGACTTGAAATTTTTACGACGTATTGGCCATAACGTATAACCACCAGAAAAATTGCGATTTTGAACCTCAGTGTCATGGGTTCGATTCCAGAGGGTCCCAAAGTCGCGATTTTCCCCATAAGAATACATGGCGGGGATTTTCGAAAATTTTTTGAGGCACTTCCCGGAAAAGGTGAGAGTTGAAATTCGAGGGATCGCTAGAAGCCATGCATATCCAACGAAAATCAAAAAGACATCTCCGAATATGGTCCATGGTTCGATGCTAGGTCGGGGCAAAAATCGGCCGTTTAAAATGCATTGTGGCGAATTTGAAGATTTTTTTTTGATCCTTTCCCGATAACATGGATACTTGAAACTCGGTACGTGGATATATATATTGAATATATTTCATAATTAAATTTTACATGTTCGCTGATCGTCCTTGGTTCGATCCCAGAGGGCCATTTGCACTTCTGAATGCATTTCTTATGGAGATAACGGAAATAAATTTTAGGTACTTCCCGGCATGATATCGACTTCAAACTTTGTACGAAAGAAGATCAATTCCATACAAATCAAACAGTGCATTCACAGCTATCAATGTGTCCTGGGTTCGACACCAGGTGTCTCTGAAATCAGAAGTTGATCCGATTTTTAGGAATTATTTTGAAACCTTTGCCAATAATATAGAAACTTCAAATTCTGCATATAGATAGAGATCATAAATAACTTTCAGAAACCTTTTTTAGATTTCCAATATCGTCCTTGGTTCACATCCAGAGAGCCATTTAAATTCGTGAAAATTAGAACGTCTTTTGAGGCAGTTGTAGCCCATATTTCTGCTTGAATTTTCACACAAAGTTAGAGATGGTGATGTTCTATTGTGCTGCATAGTAAGTTCTCAGTAAAGACCCGGGTTCAATGCCAGACGATGGAATTTCAGCGAATTTTAAGAAAAATTACAATCCATTTTATTCTTTTGATGGCCGTCCCGATATGATGCCGACATGAAAATAGTGTTGTAGATCTGCTTGCAGTATGCAAGCTACATTTTACTCGTATATAATAGATACCCAGATACCCAGATACCCAGATAGGATACTAATTCACAGGCTAAACTACTGGCGTCATTGACTCGAAATTTTTACCACGTATTGGCCATAACGTGAAACCCCCAGGAAAAAAGCGACTTTGATCCTCAGTGTCATAGGTTCGATTCCAGAGGGGCCCAAAGTCCCGATTTTTCCCGTTTAAATGCATTACCGTGATTTTCGCGAATAAAAAAAAAATACTTTCCGGATAGGTAGAGAAATAAAACACAAGGAGCCTATATATATGGTAATGATCTATCGAAATCATAATTGAGTTTTACGGAAAATATCCTAAGTTCGATGCTAGGTCGAGGCAAAAATCGGCCGTTTAAAAAGCATTGTGGCGATTATTATGATTTTTTTGGACCCTTTCCCGATGGCATGGATACTTGAAATTCGGCATGAGGTTGGAGATCATAAATTTATTTCATAATCAAATTTTTTGTATTCGCTGATGGTCCTTGGTTCGATCCCAGAGGGCCATTTACATTCCTCAATGCATTTCTTATGGAGATAACGGAGACAAATTTTAGGTACTTCCCGGCATGATATCGATTTCAAACTTTGCACAAAATAAGATCAAGTCCTTTAAAATCATACTGTGCATTCACAGCGTAAATACTTTTCCTGGGTTCGACACCAGTTGTCTCTTATATCAGTAGTTGATCCGATTTTTAATAATTATTTTGAGCCCTATCCCAATAATATAGAAACTTGAAATTCGGCAAATAGATAGAGATCATATATAACTTTCAGAAACATGTTTTAGATTTCCAAGATCGTCCTTGGTTCGAATCCAGAGAGCCATTTAAATTCGTGGAAATTAGAAAGTCTTTTGAGGCAGTTGTAGCCCATATTTCTGCTTGAATTTTCACACATAGTTAGAGATGGTGATGTTCTATTGTGTTTCATAGTAGGTTCACCAGTAAGACCCGGGTTCGATGCCAGACGATGGAATTTCAGCGAATTTTAAGAAAAATTTCAATCCACTTTTTTCTTTTGATGGCCGTCTCGATATGATGCCGACATGAAAATAGTGTTGTCGATCTGCTTGCAGTATGCAAGCTACACTTTACTCGTATATATATATGAATGAATCCGGAGAAGCATCTATATCTATTATATATAGATGCTTCTCCGGATTCATTCATATATATACCCAGATACCCAGATACCCAGATACCCAGATAGGATACAAATTCACAGGCTAAACCAAAAGCGTCATTGACTTGAAATTTTTACGACGTATTGGCCATAACGTGAAACCTCCAGGAAAAAGCCGACTTTGAACATCGGTGTCATAGGTTCGATTCCAGAAGGCCCCAAAGTCGCGATTTAGTCCATAAGAATACATGGCGGGGATTTTCGAAAATTTTTTTGAGGCACTTCCCGGAAAAGGAGAGATTTAAAATTCAAGGGATCACTAGATGCCGTGCATATCTAAAGGAAACCATAAAGACATCTACGAATACTACCCTTGGTTCGATGCTAGGTCGGGGCAAAGGTCGGCCGTTTAAAATGCATTGTGGCGATTTTTAAGATTTTTCTTGGACCCCTTCCCGATGGCATGGAAACTTGAAATTCGGAATGGAGTTGGAGATCATTAATAGATTTCATAATCAAATTTTACATATTCGCTGATGGTCCTTGGTTTGATCCCAGAGAGCCATTTACATTCCTCAATGCATTTCTTATGGAGATAACGGAAACAAATTTTAGGTACTTCCCGGCACGATAATGACTTCAAACTTTGCACGTACAAAGATCAAGCCCATACAAATCAAACTGTGCATTCACAGCTGTCAATGTGTCCTGGGTTCGACACCAGGCGTCTCTACAATCAGTAACTGATCCGATTTTCAATAATTATTTTGAACCCTTTCCCAACAATATAGAAACTTGAAATTTGGCATGTAGGTAGAAACCATACATACATTTCAAAATAATGTTTAAGATTTCCCAAATCGTCCTTGGTTCGAATCCAGAGAGCCATTTAATTTCGTGAAAAGTAGAAGGTTTTTTGAGGCAGTTGCAGCCAATATTTCTGCTCGCATTTTCACACATAGTTAGAGATGGTGATCTTCTATTATGCTACATAGTAAGTTCACCAGTAAGACCCGGGTTCGATGTCAGACGATGAAATTTCAGCGAATTTTAAGAAAAATTTCAATCCTTTTTTTTTCTTTTGAGGACCTTCCCGATATGATGCCGATATGAAATAAGGATTGCCGATCTGCTTGCAGTATGCAAGCTACATTTAACTCGTATAATAGATAGATGCTTCTCCGGATTCATTCATCTATTATATATAGATGCTTCTCCGGATTCATTCATGTATCCATATATATATATATATATATAGAGAGGATACAAACTCACAGCCTAAACCACAAGAGTGATTGAGCTGAAATTTTTACGACATATTGGCCATAACGTATAACCTCCAGAAAAATTGCGATTTTGATCCTCAGTGTCATGGGTTCGATTCCAGGGGGCTCCAAAGTCCCGATTTTTCCCGTTTAAATGCATTGCTTTGATTTTCGGGAATTAAAACAAAATACTTCCCGGATAGGTAGAGAATCGAAACTCTAGGAGCCTTTATATATGGTCATGATCTATCGAAAACATAAATGAGTTTTACGGAAAATAACCTGGGTTCGATGCTAGGTCGATGCAAATATCTGCCCTTTAAAATGTATTGCAGCGATTTTTAAGATTTTTTTTGGACCCTTTCCCGATGGCATGGAAACTTGAAATTCGGTGTGGGGTTAGATATCATAAATATATTTCATAATCGATTATAATGTTTTCTCTGATGTTCCTTGGTTCGATCCCAGAGGGCCATTTACATTCCTCAATGCATTTCTTATGGAGATAACGGAAACAAGTTTAAGGTACTTCCCTGCATGCTATCGACTGAAAACTTAGCATGATGGAAGAACCAGTCTAAACAAATCAAACTATGCATTCATAGCTATCAATGTGTCCTGGGTTCGACACCAGGTGTCTCTGCAATCAGAAGTTGATCCGAATTTTATGAATTATTTTGAAACCTTTCCCAATAATATAGAAACTTGAAATTTGGCATATAGATTGGGATCAATAATAACTTTCAGAAACATTTTTTAAATTTCCAAGATCGTCCTTGGTTCGAGTCCCGAGAGCCATTTACAATCGTGAACATTAGAGCGTCTTTTGAGGCAGTTGTAGCCAATATTTCTGCTTGAATTTTCACACATAGTTAGAGATGGTGATCTATTGTTTTTCATAGTAGGTTTTCAGTAAGACCCGGGTTCGATGCCAGACGATGACATTTCAGCGAATTTTAAGAAAAAATTAAATCCTTTTTTTTTCTTTTGAGGACTGTCCCGATATAATGCCGATATGAAATTAGTGTTGTCGATCTGCTTGCAGTATGCAAGCTACATTTTACTCGTATATATATATAGATAGATAGGTATATAGATAGGATACAAAGTCACAGGCTAAACCACTAGCGTCAATGGCTTGAAATTTTTACGACATATTGGCCATAACGTATAACCTCCAGAAAAATTGCGATTTTGAACCTCGATGTCATGGGTTCGATTCCAGAGGGCCTCAAAGTCCCGATTTTTCCCGTTTAAATGCATTGCTTTGATTTTCGGGAATTAAAAAAAAATACTTTCCGGATAGGTAGCGAATCAAAACTCAAGGAGCCTATATATATGGTCATGATCTATCGAAAACATAAATGCGTTTTACGGAAAATATCCTGGGTTCGATGCTAGGTCGGGGCAAAAATCGGCCGTTTAAATTGCATTGTGGCGATTTTTAAGATTTTTTTTGGACCTTTTCCCGATGGCATGGAAACTTGAAATTCGGCATGGAGTTGGAGATCAATAATAAATTTCAGGATCCAATTTTATATATTCGCTGATTGTCCTTGGTTCGATCCCAGAGGGCCATTTAAATTCCTCAATGCATTTCTTACGGAGATAACGGAAACAAATTATAGGTACTTCCCTGCACGATAAAGACTTCAAACTTTGCACTAAGAAAGATTAAGTGTATACAAATCAAACTGTGCATTCCCAGCTGTCAATGTGTCCTGGGTTCGACACCAGGCGTCTCTAAAATCAGTAACTGATCCGATTTTCAATAATTAATTTGAACCCTTTCCCAACAATATAGAAACTTGAAATTCGGCATGTAGATAAGAATCATAAATAACTTTCAGAAACATTTTTTAGATTTCCATGATCGTCCTTGGTTTGAATCCAGAGAGCCATATAAATTCGTGAATATGAGAACGTCTTTTGAGGCAGTTGTAGCCCATATTTCAGCTTGAATTTTCACACATAGTTAAAGACCCGGGTTCGATGCCAGACGATGGAATTTCAGTGAATGTTAAGAAAAATTTCAATCCATTTTTTCTTTTGATGGCCGTCCCGATATGATGCCGACATGAAAATAGTGTTGTCGATCTGCTTGCAGTATGCAAGCAACATTTTACTCGTATATATATAGGTATATCCGGAGAAACGTCTATATATAATAGATATATACACTGGGGATCAAAAGTCTTAGCATGTTCCACAAGTGCCAACGACTTGAAATTTTTGCGACGTATTGGCCATAACGTGTAACCTCCAGGAAAAAGCCGACTTTGAACCTCGGTGTCATGGGTTCGATTCCAGAAGGCCCCAAAGTCGCGATTTTCCCCATAAGGATACATGGCGGGGATTTTCGAAAAATTTTTTGAGGCACTTCCCGGAAAAGGAGAGAGTTGAAATTCAAGGGACCGCTAGATTCCGTGCATATCTAAAAGAAACCATAAAGACATCTACGAATATTATCCTTGGTTCGATGCTAGGTCGGGGCAAAAATCGGCCGTTTAAAATGCATTGTGGCGATTTTTAAGATTTTTTTAGGACCCTTTTCCGATGGCATAGAAACTTGAAATTCCGTATGAGGTTAGATACCATAAAGGTATTTCATAATCAAATTTTATATATTCGCTGATGGTCCTTGGTTCGATCCCAGAGGGACATTTAAATTCCTCAATGCATTTCTTACGGAGATAACGGAAACAACTTTTAGGTGCTTCCAGGCACGATATCGACTTCAAACTTTGCATAAATAAAGATCAAGTCCATACAAATCAAACAGTGCATTCACAGCTATCATTGTGTCCTGGGTTCGACACCAGGTGCCTCTGCAATCAGAAGTTGATCCGATTTTTAGGAATTATTTTGAAAACTTTCCCATGATATAGAAACTTGAAATTCGGCATATAGATAGACATCATAAATAAAATTCTGAAACATATTTTACATTTCCAAGATCGTCCTTGGTTCGAATCCAGGGAGCCATTTAAATTCGTGAAACTTAGAACGTCTTTTGAGGCAGCTTTAGCCAATATTTCTGCTTGAATTTTCACACATAGTTAGAGATGGTGATCTTCTTTTGTTCTGCTTAGTGAGTATCACCAGAAGGACCCGGGTTCGATGCCAGACGATGGAATTTCGGGGAATTTTTAGAAAAATTTCAATCCATTTTTTTCTTTTGATGGCCGTCTCGATATGATGCCGACATAAAAATAGTGTTGTCGATCTGCTTGCAGTATGCAAGCAACATTTTACTCGTATATATATATATATCTATTATATATAGATGCTTCTCCGGATTCATTCATATATCAAACGAGTAAAATGTAGCTTGCATACTGCAAGCAGATCGGCAATACTAATTTCATATCGGCATCATATCGGGACGGTTCTCAATTGAACAAAAAAAAATATTCAAAATATTCTTAAAATTCGCTGTTATTTTATCGTCTGGCATCGAACCCAGGTCTTACTGGTAAACTTACTATGCAGCACAATAGAAGATCAACATCTCTAACTATGTGTGAAAATTCAAGCAGAAATATTTGTTACAACTGCCTCAAAAGACGTTCTTATTTTCACGAATGTAAATGCCTCTCTGGATTCGAACCAAGGACGATCCTGGAAATCTAAAACATGATTTTGAAATTTATCTATGATATCTAACTACATGCCGAATTTCAAGTTTCTATATTGTTGGGAAAGGGTTCAAAATTATTATTGAAAATCGGATCAGTTACTGATTGTAGAGACGCCTGGTTTCGAACCCAGGACACACTGGTAGCTGTGACTGCACAGTTAGATTTTTATGAACTTGATCTTATTTTACGCAAAGTTTGAAGTCAATATCATGCCGAGAAGTACCTAAAATCTGTTTCCGTTATCTCCATAAGAAATGCATTGTGGAGTACAAATGGCCCTCTGGGATCGAACCAAGGACTATAAGCGAATAAAAAAAATTTGATTATGAAATATATTTATGATTTCTAACCCCATGCCAAATTTCAAGTTTCCATGCATTCGGAAAGGGGTCCAAAAAAAATCTTAAAAATCGCCACAATGCGTTTTAAACGGCCGATTTTCGCCCCGACCTAGCATCGAACCCAGGATAATTTTCGTAAAACTCATTTATGTTTTCGATAGATCATGTTCATATATATAGGCTCTTTGAGTTTTAATTCTCTACCTGTCCGGAAAGTATTTTTTTTTAATTCCCGAAAAACAAAGATATGCATTTAAACGGGAAAAATCGGGACTTTGGGGCCCTCTGGAATCGAACCCATGACACTGAGGTTCAAAATCGCAATTTTTCTGGAGGTTATACGTTATGGCCAATATGTCGTAAAAATTTCAAGCCATTGACGTTAGTGGTTTAGCCTGTGACTTTGTATCCTCTCTATATCTATTATATATAGATGCTTCTCCGGATTCATTCATACCTAAATAGATAGATAGATAGGATACTAATTCACAGCCTAAACCACAAGTATCATTGACTTGAAATTTTTACGACGTATTGGCCATAACGTGTAACCACCAGAAAAATTGCGATTATGATCCTCAGGGTCATGGGTTCGATTCCAGAGGGCCCCAAAGTCGCGATTTTCTCCATAAGAATACATGGCGGGGATTTTCGAAATTTTTTTTGAGGCACTTCCCGGAAAAGTAGATAGTTGAAAGTCAAGGGATCGCTATAAGCCGTGCAACTCCAACGTAAATCAGAAAGACATCGCCGAATATGGTCCATGCTTCGATGCTAGGTCGGGGCAAAAATCGGCCGTTTAAAATGCATTGCGGCAATTTTGAAAAATTTTTTTGGATCCTTTCCCGATAACATGGCTACTTGAAACTCGGCACGTCGATAGATATCATAAATATATTTCGTAATCAAATTTTATATGTTCGCTGATGGTCCTTGGTTCAATCCCAGAGGACCATTTGCACTTCTCAATGCATTCCTTACGGAGATAACGGAAACAAAATTAAGGTACCTCCCGGCATGCTATCGACTTCAAACTTTGTAAAATACAAGAAAAAGTCTTTACAAATCAAACTTTACATTCACAGCTTACAATATGTCCTGGGTTCGACACCAGGTGTCTCTGCAATCAGAAGTTGATCCGATTTTTAAGAATTATTTGGAAACCTTTCCCGATAATATAGAAATTTGAAATTCTGCATATAGATAGAGATCATAAATAACTTTCAGAAACATTTTATAGATTTCCAAGATCGTCCTTGGTTCGAATCCAGAGAGCCATTTACATTCGTGATAATTAGAACGTCTTTTGAGGCAGTTTTAGCCAATATTTCTGCTTGAATTTTCACACATGGTTAGAGATGATGATCTTCTATTGTGCTGCATAGTTAGTTCACCAGTAAGACCCGAGTTCGATGCCAGACGATGAAATTTTTGCGAATTTTAAGAAAAATTTGAATAATTTTCTTTTTCTTTTGAGTAGCGTTCCGATATGATGCCGATATGAAATTAGTATTGCCGATCTGCTTGCAGTATGCAAGCTACATTCTACTCGTATATATATAGATAGGTATATAGATAGGATACTAATTCACAGCCTAAACCACAAGCGTCATCGGCTTGAAATTTTTACGACGTATTGGCCTTATCGTGTAATCACCAGAAAAATTGTGATTTTGAACCTAAATGTTATGGGTTCGATTCCAGAGGGCTCCAAAGTCCCGATTTTTCCCGTTTAAATGCATTGCTTTGATTTTCAGGAATTTAAAAAAAATACTTTCCGGATAGGTAGAGAATCAAAACTCAAGGAGCCTTTATATATGGTCATGATCTATCGAAAACATAAATTAGTTTTACGGAAAATAACCTGGGTTCGATGCTAGGTCGATGCAAAAATCTGCCGTTTAAAATGTATTGTGGCGATTTTTAAGATTTTTTTTGGACCCTTTTCCAATGGCATGGAAACTTGAAGTTCGGTATGACGTTAGATACTATAAAAATCTATCATAATCAAATTTTGCATATTCGCTGATGGTCCTTGGTTCGATCCCAGAGGGACATTTATATTCCTCAATGCATTTCTTACGGAGATAACGGAAACAAATTTTAGGTACTTCCCGGCATGCTATCGACTTAAAACTTAGCATGATAAAAGAACCAGTCTTAACAAATCACACTATGCATTCATAGCTATCAATGTGTCCTGGGTTCGACACCAGGTGTCTCTGCAATCAGAAGTTGATCCGATTTTTAGGAATTATTTTGAAACCTTTCCCAATAATATAGAAACTTGAAATTTGGCATATAGATTGAGATCAATAATAACTTTCAGAAACATTTCTTTAATTCCCAAGATCGTCCTTGGTTCGAGTCCAGAGAGCCAATTACATTCGTGAACATTAGAGCGTCTTTTGAGGCAGTTGTAGCCAATATTTCTGCTTGAATTTTCACACATAGTTAGAGATGGTGATCTTCTATTGTGTTTCATAGTAGGTTTCAAGTAAGACCCGGGTTCGATGCCAGACGATGAAATTTCAGCGAATTTTAAGAAAAAATTAAATCCTTTTTTTTTCTTATGAGGACCGTCCCGATGTGATGCCGATATGAAATTAGTATTGCCGATCTGCTTGCAGTATGCAAGCTACATTTTACTCGTTACATATAGATGCTTCTCTGGATTCATTCATATAGATAGATAGATAGATAGATAGGATACTAATTCACAGCCTAAACCACAAGCGTCATTGACTTGAAATTTTTACGACGTATTGGCCCTAACGTGAAATCCCCAGAAAAAATGCGATTTTGAACCTCAGTGTCATGGGTTCGATTCCAGAGGGCCCCAAAGTCCCGATTTTTTCCATTTAAATGCATTGGTTTGATTTTCCGGAATTTTTAAAATATACTTCCCTGATAGGTAGAAAATCGAAACTCTAGGAGCCTTTATATATGGTCATGATCTATCGGAAACAGTAATAACTTACAAGCAAAATATCCTGGGTTCGATGCTAGGGCGATGCAAAAATCCGCCGTTTAAAATACATTGAGGTAGTTTTTCATTATTTTATTTGATGCACTTATCAAAATAATAGGAAGTTCTTGCTTCGCTACAAGACATATATTAAGAATTGGTTTCAGAAATAAAATTAGAAAAGACTGTAAATTTCCTGGGTTCGATGCCAGAGCACATTATAATTTCTCTCATAAGGAATATAAGGGAAAAATAGGAAGTCGTTTGAAGCTGTTACACCCAATATTTCTTCTTGAATTTTCACACATAGTTAGGGGTGGTGATCTTCTGTACAGCTGCATAGAAGCTATTACCTGAAAGACCCGGGTTCGAACCCAGGTGGTAAATATATCCCCCATTTCAAATACATTGCGTTAGATTTAATTATTTTTTTAAATGTACTTATCGAAATAATAGGAAGTTCTTGCTTTGCTAGAAGATTATATTAAGACTCGGTTTAAGAAAAAAATTTAGATAAGATCATGCTGTTCCTGGGTTCGATGCCAGAGCACATTGCAATTTCTCACATAAGGAATATATGTGAAAAGTAGGACGTCGTTTGAGGCAGTTGCAGCCATTATTTCTACTTGAATTTTCACACATAGTTAGAAATGGATTTGTTCTGTTGTGCTGCATAGTAAGTATGACCTGAAGGAACCGGGTTCGATGCCAGACGATAAAGTTGCAGCGATTTTAGGAATATTTTCATTCCTTTATATTTTTCTTTTGATGTCCGTCCCAATATGATGCCGATATGAAATTAGTGTTGTCGATCTGCTTGCAGTATGCAAGCTACATTTTACTCGTATATATATATATATATATATATGATATATGAGTGAATCCGGAGAAGCATCTATATATAATAGATATATATATATATATAGAGAGGATACAAAGTCACAGGCTAAACCACTAGCGTCAATAGCTTGAAATTTTTACGACATATTGGCCATAACGTGTAACCTACAGAAAAATTGCGATTTTGAATCTTAGTGTCATGGGTTCGATTCCAGAGGGCCCCAAAGTCCTGATTTTTCCCGTTTAAATGCATTGCTTTGATTTTCGGGAATTAAAAACAAATACTTTCCGGGTAGGTAGAGAATCAAAACTCAAGGAGCCTATATATATGAACATGATCTATCTAAAACATAAATGAGTTTTACGGAAAATATCCTGGGTTCGATGCTAGGTCGGGGCAAAAATCGGCCGTTTAAAATGCATTGTGGCGATTTTTAAGATTTTTTTTGGACCTCTTTCCGAATGCATGGAAACTTGAAATTTGACATGGGGTTAGAAATCATAAAAATATTTCATATTCAATTTTTTTGTATTCGCTTATGGTCCTTGGTTCGATCCCAGTGGGCCATTTGCACTCCACAATGCATTTCTTACGGAGATAACGGAAACAAATTTTAGGTACTTCCCGGCACGATATCGACTTCAAACTTTGCATAAAGAAATATCAAGTCCATACAAATCAAACAGTGCATTCACAGCTATCAATGTGTCCTGGGTTCGACACCAGGTGTCTCTGCAATCAGAAGTTGATCCGATTTTTAGGAATTATTTTGAAACCTTTGCCAATAATATAGAAACTTCAAATTCGGCATATAGATAGAGATCATAAATAACTTTCAGAAACATTTTTTAGATTTCCAAGATCGTCCTTGGTTCGAATCCAGAGAGCCATTTAAATTCGTGAAAATTAGATTATGATCTGCTTGCAGTATGCAAGCTACATTTTACTCGTATATATATATAAGTATATCCGGAGAAGCGTCTATATATAATAGATATATATATATATATATATATATATATATATATATATATATATATATATATATATATATATATATATAAATATATATAGGGGAGACTGGGGCAAAGTAGCCATAAGGGGTAAAGTGGCCATTGGCCTGTACATGCTGGAAACTACTGCAATTTCGTAGGAAGGTTTACAACTTGCTTGTAGGAAAGCTATTAGTGTTTTTGAAAGTGTCAGCGATCAGTTGGCCAAAATGTTTGAGTTACGACTGATTTTCTAATTTTTCCATCATTGATCTGAGTTAAGTATTTAGTTTTATTCTCATTAATTTGTCATTAATTCCTGATAAAGTATTTAAATTAAAAAACTCTGTTTAATTACCTTTGAAATAATATTCTTTATGATGAATTAGAATTTTCTCCCTTGAAGGACGTTGTGATATACTGAAATGGCGTGTAACTGGCCATGCTCATATTGGGGCAAAGTGGCCAGTGCCTCCGTACCCATTTTGAATACTTAGATCATTTTAATATATTAATTAACTGCTGCGCTTTAATTTAGTTCTTGATATTTTTGAAAAATAATGTGCCTATTGTTTAAATCAGATTTTTATTTCTTTTAATTGGACCATTATAATTAGAAACAAGAAAAGAAAACAAACAATTATAGGTAAATACAGACCCGTATTTGATGAAGCTGAGGCAACTGAATCATTAGACCATCTATAGGCGTTAGAACATCGTTTTTATGGCATGTCAGTAAACAACCTACGCCCTTAGTCTTCCAGCTTACGGAGAAGAACAATTTACCTCATAGATTTGACAAGGAAATACAGATGGCTGATTATGAATGGATTGCAGGTTTTAGAAAAATAAAGTGAGATTCTAATCTCAGTCTACGAAAACCAGAATCAACTTCATTAGCTTGAGCCCTGGGTTTAAATAAACCCAGCGTCGATGAGTTTTTAAAATCTTGAAAGAGGTCCAATATATTGTAACATCAAGTCCCTTCGAAGCCGAACTTGTGGATGAAAAGGCTAAAAAAGAACAAGAAGAAGAAAGAAAAAAGGAGAGGAAAATAATGCAAAGTCTCCAGGTGAAAAAACAAAACATCAGAAAAATGAAAACACGAACTGAAACTCGACGAAAATTGCTTGCAGAAAATTTTGAATCAGATGAAGATAGTGATGCTGAATGTTTTAACTGTAACGAGATGTTCTGGTTGGTACAAATGGACATATGATACTATGTTTTCCATGGCTGGACAAAGTGAAAATAATGGGAATAGATACTCAGTTGAGCTATTTATGGCTTACAATTTGAGAACAAGGTTCATTTATGGCAAACTGATGCTTAGAGAGTCTCCATTACATGACTTGTTTATCAAATGATACACAAACTTCAGAGAGGTGAAGCTGCTTCTCTGAAAACGGTATTTAAAGACAACCTCTACATTTCCTATCTCATAATTTATAAAAGGCACTCATAGTCCATGATACGCTTTAGGAAATTAAATTGTTCGGAAGTCGCCCGAGCTCACATTAGCTCCATAAATATATTAGTAGAAGTTGGATGTAACTCCCTTTTAATATTTTAGAAATCAAGTTCAGAAAGAGATTTCGGCTTACTTACGCTCGTTCGCAATCCGAGAACCGCATCCGACCTCGAGTTCTTAATATCTTCCTCTTGAATAACGTATGCTGTGGACCTGCAAAATAGAAGGCAGAAATGAAACACGTAAAACCCTTATCGATTTCTCACGAGACCATTTATCAGTTTGGCAAGAGGTATTGCAAAATGTTTAGGAAAGGAAGCACCTCGAAATAGCTTCAAATGCAGTTATACAATCAATGTCCATTGAGCCAGACATACTTCAAAGAGACTAACTCCCACACTAACTTCCTCTTTCTATATTTACAGATATATTTCACTGCGCGCATTAATTTGTTTTGGAGTTCCCCATTTGTTATAATTTAGTATACCTTAAAATAAAATCAATATGAAAATATCGTTGAAATTATTGTACTAATGCCAATGCTGCAATGTTATTAAGGTATATTCTAGATTAGAAGTAATATCCGAGAAGCAATGCGCTATGTGTTCATTATTTCAAATATATCTACAGTTAATTGACTTAAGATACAATCTTTATAATATTGGTTTATAATACCGGATTGTCTGAAAAAACAATGCCCCTCATGTGCAGTTTAGATATTTACCGATTTAACTCCTGTGAGACAACATGTGCCTATGTGAGTTAGCTACAATTTAGCACTGAACTATTTTTAATATTCTCCGCTAGCTGCTATTCAGTATGTTTTTATGATGTAACATCGTAATGTACACCAAATATTAGTTAATAAATTAGTGATTATAAATAGACGTGCTGAATCACGTGAAACTCCGGAAAGACCAATCGACGAGGCGTCGTAAGCCAAATCCTACGTCGTTACCCAAGATATTTTTTGGTTACAGCAACTCGTCGTTAACCAAGTCCGTCGTTAACTAAGGCCGTCGTTAATTAAGGTACCACTGTAATTGAAAATCATCATGGAGAGATATTTTAAAATGTATAATTACTATTAATAACCTTATTTTAAATTATTGAATGGTAAAGTCAGTAAATTAATTAAAAATGAATTTATTGACTTTAAACTCAACATTTATCCTTTATGAAATGCTTCACGACATGCTACGGAAGATTAGATGACTGCTTTTCAATAGTTCATACCTTTAACTGACGTATAAATCATTTTGAATTATATATCAAACGAGACCTCTTACAGGGGTATAAAGCGTTTGAGTCTTCTGAGACTGAAACCTTAAAGAAGGAGATCACAACTTAGAAATCTGGGATGGATTTAAGTATTTTAGAAAAAATCTCACATTGCCTTCAAAATGATTTTTTATCGGTAAACGACATTGATAGTAAGACTAAATTATATGAAACAAACTATGATTAAAATTAAACTGAATTACTACGCCCGTGCTAAGTATTTCTTGTCTGGCACTTACTTTGGCATCAAAGGGATTTTAAATTATCCATGGTAACGTTAACACGTATCCCGTATGTCAACAGACTCAAAGGAATTTTTGTTTGACTATTCTCCTAAACACTCCGAGGCAATTTGTGCTTACAAGCTAGTAAATTGACCTCAAATGACCTCGCGAGAAGCACAGGACGCCAGGGCATTGGCCGCAAGTCACGCTTATGCCTCGTCAGATGACATTCCAAACGAATGCATTTTTGATGCCCTATCATTTTAATACACATCCAATATTTCGTTATTAAAATCTCAAGTTTATATTCAAAATTTTGAAGCGTATATTTCAAATTTCATTCGAAAGTTTGTAATTTAAACTCGAAAGAGCGTTAAAAATGTTCGTTTGATGCCATTCTTCTCTCTAATTACCCATTAATATAATGAACTCGACGTATGGATGCGTGAAGAGTGGACGAAATGGCAAAATTAAAATAATCAACCGATGATTTTTTAATATAAAATAACGACGAAGATAGAATAATATGAAATAATTTATTTAAAGTTAAAACTACTTTATCATTTCTTTCATTTCCGTGAATATAAAAATATGTATAGTATAGTGTGCACATACTTCATGTTACCACCAATGCTCATATTTACCTTTTTATTGAGATATTTATTTTCACAAGAGAGATAATAGTAACAAAATTTGTCAATTTAAATCCACATCATAGATATAGTTGCAAAAAAGAAATATTGAGCAACATCATTGATGGGCTGGATACTGAAAACAAGTAAGTTTTCAGTTAACAAAAGTAGTTTTTTTGAGGTCAGTGGTATTTTTAGGCTCCACCTGATATTTTTACTTGTCAAAGATACCATTACCAGAGTTATCTGCAAATTTTTGCTGCTAGTCCAGATAGCAAATACTTGGTCGATGCCCCAATTTCAGATCTCCGCACTTCTCGGTAAAAGGGCCCCTGAAGGACCTTCAAAGGATAAATATGAAGACTAAGGACTCGGGGTCCGAAAAATGGTCCTCCACACTGACAGTCGGAGGACCCTAGGAGGATGCAGAAAGGCCCCATTCCAGAAGGCAATTTCATTACGAAGGGTCCCAACGTTTTGTCTTATACTGTGCGAGGCCATATTCAGAAAACGATAGTGTTTTACAAACCTTTAAATATTCCAAATTATTTCGTCCGTTATCTTTGGCAAGCGTCGTAGTTTCTCTATCCAACATATTTCGATAGTCCTTTAATGCTGCCTCATCATCCCATTTACTAGGACCCCTTTTGTGAGACCGATATAACACCGCCCCCTTATCACGCACATATCTTTTCCCAACATTCCCTTTACTCAACCCCTTTCAGTGGCCTTTGACGGGAAGTAGACAAGAAATCCACTCGAGAGAGTACGTACCTCCACTACACCGGCGTTCCCATGGTAACGCGTCCGTTTGTATGTGAAAGGGTTGGGACGAGGGATGGGGTATCCTTTTAAGGGATGGGTGAGATCCTTTTTGCCTCTTCTCAAAGTTGGGCGCATTTTTTTATAAGCGAAGGTCGAGGAAAAGCAGCTTTCTAGGAATCAGACAAGCCTCGTTTTTTCCAACTGCCTAGATAAACATTCAAGTTCAGGCTGTTAGGTTTTGCGAGAGTTTCCCAGGAAGGAAAGAAAATGCGTTCTTCACCTATGTTAACGTTTGTGCGAGAATCTCTCAGTTTATATTATCCATTGTAACTTCGGAAAAACAGGTGGAGTCATGAAGATGCCATTTTTTGCTCATCTTCTTCATTCCGAACCAACATTGGTCACCTAGTATTCTTGAGAGATTTGAGTAGTGTCTAAATTCAATTCATCTATAATACATTAACCGTTTTGATTAATTTCTGGTTGGGAATACAAATAGTCAACATTATCGAGAATATTCTCTCTTTCAGTTTCAGATTTCCTTCTTTCACTTCATAAGTCCAAAGCCGTTATTTTCAAAAGATAATTACAGTTATAGCTGTGTTTTGTTACCAATTAACATAACAATGAAAGTACTCTATCCATATTAGAACAAGAGGTTCTTCTCCTTCTTTGATCTGAATAGCTTTCAAAACATACATCCTAAACATCGCCACATAAAAGTTTCTAAAAATATTTCTATCCGTCAATCTGCCCCTTCTCTATATAAGAAATGGTTTGAAACATATTTACGAGATTTATTGAATTGTGTCTCTAGCAGGTGGAAAGCCCTACGAAAAATGTTCTCGTCTTGAAATAAGTGTCTGAGAATATATGTTTAATTAAATTCAGCAGAACGATAAGCGGAGTTGTAGGTATTATTATTGAATACAATATTTAAAATTTGGATTAAAAATATCACTGTGAGTGATATTTTAAATCCAAATTGTATTGGATGAGTAATAATTTCTCACGTTGTAATCAAAAGTGCAAATGAGAGTTGGCATCATACACAGCCAAAAAAGTGAAAATATTATTTTTATATTAAGAGGAAGTTCTTCAAAGGATACGGATGCGGCGTTCATTAGTTCTTGCTAAAGAACTCTTTTTCACTTTCAATCAGAAGGAGCATCTTTTAGAAAACATCTATTTTCGCTAACGAAGGATTAAAGAGAGGTCCGACGGACTATGTAAATGAGGTCCCTTTCACGTTCAATTTCTAGGAAAAGAGGAATTCCTCTAAAGGAAATGTGTCGTCATAATCGAAACCTTTCGCCCACTGCAGGAGAAAAATTAACATGTATATTCATATTATCCGCAACTAATCTCCTGAAGATTTTCTTTACTGAGGATTAGAGAGTAGTCGCTTGGTGTTTGAATATGTTGATAACATCAATGGCACTGAGTAAGTGTATTAATTCAAATGCTTAAATAGTATTAAGAATCAATACCATTACAAAAGACACGAAACTTGGTTCACTAACCTAATTCTTCGTTAAGGTTAATCATCCGAAATTATCGTTAAACGAAAATGTTTTTTGCCATAGTAATCGATAAAATCGTTTCTGGAACAAGAATAATTAAATTTAAGATAACTTTTACATAGCTAAATTGTTTACACATTTCATTCCATGAACCATCACATTGATGCCTTTCTGTTGGTCAATACCGATCCCTTCTGTAGATAAAATTTAAAGCCCAACTTCTTTATTCTGCAACTTATGGCACTGACAGCAGAATCATATTTACATCTTATTCAATCGACCGCTACGCGTATTCTAAATACAACATTTAATCGCATTTTAAGCAATAATAAATAAAATGTGAAACGTGATTTTGGAAAATAAGACCTGCACCAAGTAACATTCCCGAGGAATGGACATGAAAAAAGTTTGACAGGACCAGAATTCGAACCTGGTGGAAAATTTGTTCGAAGCAATATGATTAACGGCAATTTTTAACTGAGAAGCAACTTTAGTTTGATATCAATTCATCATTCGGTATGACTCGTATTAAAGGCGCACGATTATCCAGTATCGTATTGGTAGGTAGGGCTTGGCAGAAAGTTAACAATTAGTTGAACTGAGAATACTTAACAATTAGTTGAACTCTAACAATTGGTTCCCTCCGATTTTGATGTAAAAAATAAAGATTATTTTACTGTAAGATACGAGCCATTTTAAATACGCATAAAAACTTCTACGAATTAATATTAATTTTAAAACGCCGTGATTTACCCTTCCGAGTATATGAAATAGGCATGAATTTAGAAATTTTACCACTTAACCAATTATTACCTTATACATATCTATTGATAATATATTTGTACACAATGCTTAAAAAGATATTAGAAATAACTAATACCTAAATAAATATCGTAAACATTTGAACATGTTTCCGATATCATCTACATCAAATAGAGACATGTATGTACCTTCATATTTCTCAATCCAAATTTGTGATTTGGGTTTTTTGTTCTTTTATTTTGCCCAGAAAATGGATACCATTGCAATACCATTGAAAGTGATTACGGAAACGTTTCTCCAATTCCGCATTAACTATTTCGTATTCCCGGTTGAACATGGTAATTGAATTTGCTGACTCGAAACTAGTGATTAATCAGAAAATTAAGCGTCCAAAATAACAACAGACAGTGCTCAGTAATACTGACAGAATGAGGGTAGAAGTGGATATTATCGCGAAGGAAGAAGAAATATTAACTTGGTAAACAAGCATTTCCTTTAAATAAGAAAACTTGAAATTTTAACTTGTTTTTTGTTAAAAAGATAAGAAAATTGTATGAAACCATTCATTGCATTCATGAAAATTCTGACTTTTGCTATTCATCAGAAAAGAAGAGAGAGTTAAAATATCCGGAAGTTAAAACAATCGATCATGAAGAACAAACGGTATGTTGCCGGGTAAATTCTGAAAGGAGTGTATTTATAAAGGAAATCTTTGCATCAGTTTGTGAATCCAACTCATAATGGATATACTCATAAAGCAGATTAATTTGTAAGGCAAAAAAGATCGTCCCAGAAGCAGGCATATAATACTCTAAAAGAAAGCATTTGTGCTGTAAAAAATCTTGACTATCTGGAATAAAATTGAACAGATGCGAGGAAATTTCTCGACAAAACAAGTTTTCAACTGAAATTTTATTTACGTATTTTGTAAATCATGATATTTCTTGGTTGTTTCATATAATGGAAAAATACTTTTGTAAGAAAGGATTAGAATTCAGCCTCTTTTTTCATTCGGAGAATCTACCTTGAACAACAAAATAGCAAAAAAAATTTGCAAGAATGATTTTTTCTTCAACTCAGTATCATAATTTGACTCGCTATAAAATGAGATTTTAAATATTGAAAAATATTTCCGCATTATTCTTTAGAAAGAAAATATTTTTAAAATCCGCCGGTTATTGGTAGTTCATTAAAGTTTTAATGTTTTTGTGAGTAGATATTTATTTGCTTACATTGTATTAAAATTATACGGTGGCATATATGTCATCGTACTGACATCAAAATCCACTTAATGCAAATCCACGTTTCTTAATCGTCTAACTTCATTTAAATATTATATTTTGGGTAAATGTATTAACCTTGTTTGTAAAAAGATTATTACTATTCATTGTTAAATTACTTTATTTTGTGAAAATAAGCATTCACTCAATCCCATTGATTATTTCGATTATTCGTAAACGAAGACTTGTTTCCTTATCCTGAAAGTAAAAGACCATCTCACGAGTATTTAAATTCGAAACTCACGGCAAACAGAAAATAGTTCCAAATGCCATTTCGAGCATTCCAATTAAGATCTGTGAGCAGGTATTATATTGAGTTCTCGGTATTTTTCTCTCTTTATGGATCCGATTTTCTTCCCCAGACTTAAATTGAGTTTCTCGAAAGTAATAAATTAACGTGCTGTGCTGGGATTGGTAATGTATGTGGGTCTCATTAATCTAACTGAATTCTAAACGCGATTCAGAGACACTTGATTGCCAACGTTTGCTCATCTCAACAGGAAACATGAAATTTCAATTACGGAAATTACCAACTGAAGCTCAGTGGGAGAGAGCCTGCACTGCATTTCAAATAATTATACCTTCTTCTCTCCAAAGCGAAAAGTACTTCGGTTAATATAGGATTTCTTCGCAACTGCGATCTCTACTTCGTATTTTCCTATTTATATATAGTATATTTCTACTTTAATTTTCCTAACTCAATCATCTCCATAAAATCAAATTATACCTCATCAAACTGAGACCAAATTTGACCTAAATAACTCGATCAATCTTAATTAATGCGTTCTTGAATTCAAAGATAACTTTCACATTTTCTCTATCAGTGATAAACATGTTAATGGACTTTATATTGGCTGGATGTCACCATCGTTCCCTACCCTTCCATTTAGGATAAATCGGTACTTTTTTGCGGATTTATTCAGTTAAGTGTAGGAAAATAGCATTTAATTTTACTTCTAACTTACCTCTACCCTCATCAAATCGATCTTCGCATTTGTGCCTTTTATTACGTAATTGTATATGTTAAAAATTAATGGATAAGTATACTCATTTTATTTTTACTCTCTATGCTGAGTTTCACAACAGTTTGATTCATAAGCGACCGTTCTTGCATGCGTGGAAAATATTACTTCATCATTGCCTTGCTTTCCTAAGTAAATGAGAAGCATGGAATCATTTTGCAGGTTCTCAGAAATACTGTTTTGAGAAAGAGGTTCCGTCACAGAAAGATTTCATCCCTTATCCTCATACAACAAATTTTCTGTACGCGCATTTAAATATGCACAGCGACAATTAATGGGGGAACATCACGATATTCGGAAAGCAATTTCAAAGGCATCTACAACTCGCATGAATTATTCCGACAAGACTCTAATATTAATTTACGATATATGTATTTCTGACGTAAACCCCGCTTTTATTTCTGAATTAAACGCGTATTGTGAGGTTTTGACGAGCATAAACTCTGTTTGAATATTATTCCCCCAATAGGATGTGAGAATCCCAGCCTTCAACGAACTGCTCTAATCCGAGAGACATGGATGATATTGTATGAAGGCAATGGATGAAGTCGATATCGCTTTGTCTACAGAAATGCCACACGGAAGAGGTGTTTGCCTATTCTATTTGAAGCGGCAGGATCAGAGAATTCCGTAGGAACAACGAGTTGTACTTGCTCTGAGCTGTACTCGCTGCGGGACACGAAAAGACCAATTTCCGCTGAGACAACAAGTTCCTTAGCGTTGCATAACCGAGATAAATCTAAGGGAATTTAATTTCTCACGATTGAGGACTAACTGCATTTCGGAGAGATGCAAGAGGAGAATGATTCGTTTGATTATGAAGCACATACATATAAATACATACAAACGGTTTAATTTAGACCTGAGATTGAATAGTCAAGTGTTAGATTTCAACAGCTAAAAAATAAACAATAGATACACACAAAGATAAATACTTATAAATGTATCAGAATAACAATGATTAATAAAGATGTAGAAAAAAATGACGTAAAGATGTAAATAATGATGAAAAAGTAAAGAAACAATTACTTTTGTTATAATATAACTTTTTTAATGACTAAAGTTTCTTACAAAATCGGAGGAAAAAAGTTAAAAGGAAATGGAAAAGGTATAAATTGATGATTAATATATTTAAATGTCAGTAAAACTCGATATCAATTAAACATAAAAAGTTAAAAATATAATATGAAGCGGTGGAAAATATCGCCTTAATTTTTCAAGTACGCGACATTTCGATGTCAAATTTGATAATATCTCACAGCATGAATGAATGAGATATTTTTGATATAAAGTAATTAATTATGACGCTGATACAGATATAGCAATTATGTTAAGACAGTTTCACAAACTCGTACAACGTCGATCGTTAATGTCTTAAGAGGAATAACCATTATCACCTGCATTAGTCTAGAGACCGTACATCGTTGAGTAAATTCACGTTTGAATCATACCCACAATATCTGCTCTCAGTAAGGTGTTTATGAAATAAATGAATTGCTTCCAATAGTTCATTGATATAGGATTTTCCCACGTATATCGGTCCCAGTTTCGCCCAATAATTACTTGTATGTATAGCATATGAGGTATCTCATGCGATCATGATTGGATCACGTATTATATTTTCAGAGATACAGTAAATAATAATATCCAAATAAATAGCTGATTTTATTCTTTATATTTTTATATATTAAAATTATTTTTTCCGTTTTTATCATTCAATTCGACTTTTTTAAAATCTCATATCGTGTGTTTTTTCTAATAATCCTCACTTTTAGTGTTTTTAGCTCAAATCAATAATTTCCTTTTATTTTTTCCCCTCTATTTAAAACATTCTTCTGAATGTTATATTTGAAAAATTACATACGAGGTTCGGTGGAGGAGAGACACTTCCGTGCCTAACCACGTCATATAAACGGTCAATTTTTTTATAATATAACATAAGGGATATCCTATTAAGAAATACGAGTGGCAGAGAACTTTAGTAAAAGTTTATTCACCCAAACACTGAAAAGCATTCAATTTCCTAACTAATAAGCACTGTTTGCCAGATTTGAGGTGTTAAGTACGGGGTTAAACTGATATTTAGGGTTCTTCGAAGAATTTATGGAATATTTAAGCACCGCATTTAGAAAACAAGTAGTTAAAATGTACCAATTTATTTAACTAAGAGTTTTCGCCTTACAATTTCGATTAATTTTGCATTCAAACCACATTGCTGCTTGATTCTCCATCTACCAGAATCCAGGCAACCCGAAGACAGCCTCACCAGGATTAAGTAGAGGAAAAGGGCGTCTCTTTCTGCATCGAGTAAGGAAAGGGGAAACAATTCTCCGTTTCTTCCGGTGGAGTCACCAGAAAGTCAAATAGACACACACACACACACTTAAAATGGGATTCTTTCAAGATCTGGATGGAAAAGAGTGCGTGATCTTGTACAAAGTGGCTGGAGTCACGAAGGGAATCCCTGAATTATTCACGAAGGTAACGGATGGGAGGGAGGATCCTGGATTGCCTCTCGTGCGCATGCGCTGTGTGAAAAGAAATAACGCAATAGAGACGATAAAAGATGCATGATATTAAAGTAAAAAAATAGATTTAAATGTTTAGGTTTGCTAATATTAACCACGTGAGTACTTAATTATTTTTTGATTTTATCTTCTTTTTAAATCTCATTAAGCTTAGTAAGACTTGATCCAGGAAAATATGACGAATAAATTCCTCTCGGGTTATCATTTTTAATTTAATAAAATTTAACCCGACTGAGAACCCGAAAGGGATTTATTCCTCATTACACTTCCTTGTATAATAGTAACGAGCTCACTAGTTCATGTAGGCAAAAATAATTGCCACACGTTCAGAATATTCATGTGAAAGAAATTACAGGAATAATGTAAAACGTAGAAGATTCAATGTTGTCTCTAAATATGGAGATATATTTCTGTAAACGTTCATAAAGTCACACTTGCTAAGATATATATCTTCATGAAGAATTTCCATTACTGAAGTATTTGATAAACTTTTAAGTAATTGCAATATCATTATCTCGTTAAAACTCGCAATTGAATCTCTCATTTCTAATCTAAATTAGCAACACTAATAGTAAGAAGTATTATAAAAATAACAGTTTATTGGATCAATCGGTAAGGCTAGTGATCCATTTATACTTTATGTGGAAATAATTTTATTGACAATTACATAAGTTACAGAGTTTACTGAAACGTTTTTGAAATAAAAAACTTAATTTAAAATAATCGATTGATAAGAAGTTTTTTTTACTCATGTACACATTGCTGAAAAAATATATACCACTTTTTCTATTTTTCAGCAATATCAGCCAATCAAACGAATTTATTCCCATCCATTGTACCTTCGTACTTTCCGGCAGACTTTTTTCATAAAAATGTTTCATTTCCGCTTGTAGAATCACATTCCGATTTACATTTTCCTAAAAATTGAGGTTCGTTTACAGCATTAACTCCAATTGCATACCGTTCATAGCATGGAATGTATTAAATATGGATTTCCAATAAAGAAATTCCACAAATGCGTGTCACAACTGGAATATTTTGGAAATAAAGAGCTTTGAGGTCCATTGGGAGGTAAATACGATAAAAAAATCATAAATATCTGAGGAATGGCCTACTCTATACACGAATTACGTTTTGGTGATTCATTTAGTCACGGCTTTCTAGATATTCGTGCTGCAACATGATGTTTTCACTAATGTTTGCAGGTTTTCAGATATTTCATTCCTAAAAAAATTGTATAAATGCTTCAAGCAATATATTGCGAAAACTGTATCTATCAAGTCCTTATTTTCTCTTGCAGTTGATTTTAAATATATGTAGTAATTTTACTCAAAAAAGCTAGAATTTAATCGATGTGCAATTCCTGTATGAATTTTTAAGATAATTTATTGTAATTTTGTTGGAAATTTTTTATTATATTTGAAAGGAAAAACTCAGTCTAGTTAGTTATCACTTCGCTATTATAAACATTGATTCAAATTTTCAGGGTGAAAATATCTCCGGTGATTTGCAAGGAAATGTTTCGTAATATAACTCAAAACTTCCTCTCGACGTCCAAAGAGTGTAACTCATGTCTTTATCTTTGAAGTTTAAAATTCGGCAACCGTGATGCTATGTTCCCTCATCATACATTACGCTGTCCACTGCCCATGTTCATAACAACTCAATCAATATATATAAAGTTTATACAAATTAAAGTATTCATTTTAAAATTTAAATTAATGTAACATAAACTTTGGGTGCCAGAATAACATATTAAAGACTAAGAATCGTGATTCAGGCATGAATCTAGAATCTTGCAAGAAATAAAGATATTTAGGTTTCTCATTTGGTGATCATTTAGGTACCAGAATCAACTTTCATCCATGTACCTACCTTTGGCATAATTTAAAACGCTCCATCGGGGATTTACAAGAGTAAGGCAATCAGATATTGGTATGTTATTTTTATGATTTGATTGAAAAGTAACACAATAATAATCTGACTAAGTATTCTGAGTGTCTTTCGCACTTAAAATTTTCAGCTTCGCAAATTACATAAATACTTTCAATATCGATTGTAACCTATTTTAAATCAAGAGGTGCTCTTTAATGAGCAAAACTTGAAATTATGAATCAATTTTTGCTTTCTAATACACGGCATATTTTGTCACGTAAGGTAATCACGAGTGTCATCATTCACTTTTAATGGGTCCATCTTAAATCAACATTTTACATGAATCATGAATCGCAATATTTCATCTCCTGTAACAGCAAATTTCCAATGAAATCACATTTCCAACGAAAACGTTTCGAAGCCTGGGAAGAAAAGAAATTCAAATGTCAAGCCATATAAACACAATTACCTCTCTTGGTACATACTCCTTCTAAAATCACAAACAACAGGATTTCCGTATCACGTTTCGAGGCAGCAAGACGTACGAAAAACAAGAAATAATGATTACGTAGCAGTGAAAGACTCTTTTCGATGGTCTCGCATAATGGGAGATGGAAATCAGGAACACGGGGAGTTTTGGAATATAATAACGGAATCGCAAAAACAACTTCTTTAGCGTTCTGAAAACAGCAGTAAAAAATCTGATGTGGCCAGCACATGACTTTCTCCATACATATAAGATGTAAATAATTATCTACCGCAGTAATTTCGAACTCTATATTCCATCTAAACTTGGAAAATGAGTGATTAATAAATATATATCTATATATATTATTATCTTTGACGCCAAAAACATTATAAATAATGTTTTACGGAACATGATCGATGAAAAACGATGACATTGGTCTTCCGCCCATAGAGCCCAGAGCGCCCACAAAGTACATAATCAGCAACTTCCGGTTTATCAGTATTTCATGAATAACTCCTACACAATCAGTTATAAAAAAATATGTTTCAACCAAAAGTTATAGGACATTACATATTCTAAAACTTTTATATTTAACAGTATATACCTAAATATCATATTTATGGAGATATTATGAAAACCGGAAATGAGCTTTGAAGAATAAAGCTCGACTTCCGGTTGACCAATTTACTCCAAAAACTAATCAACTCTAACGACTGTAACAAAGGTACTATATATGAAATTTGGTGTTGATCCGACAAATAGTTTTCATGTTAGAGCGCCCACAAAGTACATAATCATCTTCTTCCGGTTTATCAGTATTTCACGAATAACTCCTAATCAAACGGTGATACAAAAATATGTTAAATACAAAAGTTATAGTAAATAACATTATCTAAAACTTTTATTGGTAATACAATATACGTATATCTCATATTTATGGAGATATTTTGAAAACCGGAAATGAGCTTTAATGAATAAAGCTCGACTTCCGGTTGACCGATTTACTCCAAAAACTAATCAACTCTGACAGCACACACCACAGTACTATATATGAAGTTTGGAATTGATACGACTTATGGTTTTCACGTTAGAGCGCCCACTATCACACACACACATACACGCACACACACTCACACACACACACACACACACACACATACACACAGACATCATTCCGAAAATGGTCAAAACGTGTTCAAGGGACTCCAAAACATGTATTTCCGTTGAAATCTCGAAGTCGAATTTTTTCATGAAAACAATACTTTCTCTATACTTCGTATATGGAGAAAGTAAAAAATCTGATGTGGCCAGCACATGACTTTCTCCATATATATAAGATGTAAATATTTATCTACCGCAATAATTTCGAACTCTATATTCCATCTAAACTTGGAATTTGAGTTATTAATATTATATATTATCTTTGATGCCAAAAACATGATAAATAATTTTTACGGGACATGATCGATGAAAAACGATAAAATTGGCCTTTCGCCCATAGAGCCCAGAGCGCCCACAAAGTACATAATCAGCAACTTCCGGTTTATCAGTATTTCATGAATAACTCCTACACAATCAGTGATACAAAAATATGTTTCAACCAAAAGTTATAGTCCATTACATTTTCTAAAACTTTTACAAATAATAGTATATACCTAAATACCATATTTATGGAGATATTTTGAAAACCGGAAATGAGCTTTGAAGAATTAAGCTCAACTTCCGGTTAACCGATTCACTCCAAAAACTAATCAACTCTAACGACACAAACCAAAATACTACATATGAAATTTGGTGTTGATCCGACAAATAGTTTTCATGTTAGAGCGCCCACAAAGTACATAATCATCTTCTTCCGGTTTATCAGTATTTCACGAATAACTCCTAATCAACCGGTTATACAAAAATATGTTAAATACAAAAGTTATAGTAAATTATATTATCTAAAACTTTTATAAGGAATACAATATACCAATATATCATATTTATGGATATATTTTGAAAACCAGAAATGAGCTTTACACAACGTACATAATCAGCAACTTCCGGTTTATCAGTATTTCATGGATAACTCCTAAACAATCAGTGATGCAAAAATATGTTTCATACAAAAGTTATAGTAAAATTAATTTTCTACAACATTTATAAATAATAGTATATATCTAAATATCATATTAATGGAGATATTTTGAAAACCGGAAATGAGCTTTGAAGAATGAAGCTCGACTTCCGGTCAGCCGATTTACTCCAAAAACTAATCAACTCTAACGACTGTAATAAAAGTATTATGTATGAAATTTGGTGTTGATCCGACAAAAAGTTTTTATGTTAGAGCGCCCACAAAGTACATAATCATCTTCTTCCGGTTTATCAGTATTTCACGAATAACTCCTAATGAACCGGTGATACAAAAATATGTTAAATACAAAAGTTATAGTAAATTATACTATCTAAAACTTTTATAAGTAATACAATAGACGTATATATCATATTTATGGAGATATTTTGAAAACCGGAAATGAGCTTTAATGAATAAAGCTCGACTTCCGGTTAACGGATTTACTCCAAAAACTAATCAACTCTGACAGCACACACAACAGTACTATATATGAAGTTTGGTATTGATGCGACTTTTAGTTTTGGAGTTAGAACGCCCATTATCACACACACACATACACACACACACTCACACACACACACACACACACACACACACACACACACACACACACACACACACACACACACACATACACACAGACATCATTCAGAAAATGGTCAAAACGTGTTCTAGGGACCCCAAAACGTGTATTTCCGTTGAAATCTCGAAGTCGAATTTTTTCATGAAAACAATACTTTCTCTATACTTCGTATATGGAGAAAGTAAAAACGGAAGATCGGAGTGATATTTATCTGAATCTGAAAATATTTTTTCGCAAAAAAATCACCAGATAAATCTAATGCAAGACTTATAAGTGAATACATTATACGTGAGTCAAATCAAGGGAATTTTACTAACGAATTAGTATACAGAAATAACAAACATAATTGAAGATAAATGAATGAGAACACAAAATTAATAATCAGAGGAATACAGAAGCCATACAGAAGAAAAATAGGAAGATATTTTCCGTCGCAAAATTGTATTTTATTCAAATATTTCACAGTAAACACCTAAAATGAAATTCATCGAAGGAAATAAGTGTTCATACATTTAAAAAGATTACTTAAGCCAATTTTTATGACAATCACATTTTATAAAATATTTTGTTTATATAAATATTTACGCATACCCATGCGTCGGTCACAATTGATTCTAAAAAGGTTTTCGACGTTACTTCTGAAATCTTCGACCCTCTTATTAAAGTCTTATCGCTCTCTTTATCTTTCAAGGGATTGTTATCAACAATCCCTAATAATAAATGTTGCTATGATATATGTATATAATTTGAAAGATATAAACTTCCTTTATAGATCTATTAATCCACTATCGATATACTTGTTTTCATACTCAACATTCGTAATTGTCTAATATTGATTATGCAGTGAAAAATATAGCTTATAATATTGAAACCTGAGAAAACAAGAATCAATTTCTGTGTGCTAATTTCGGATTTGAATATTTTCCAGATTACAGCCGATTTGATAATGGAAAGTGATATCCCGGAAAGTAAAATTTAAAATAAATATATATAATTTTCAAGAAGAATCTTATGTCGAAAAACTGCGTTAGTAGTGAAGCATAGTAACCTAAGAATTTAAGAGATAATTCTAGATAGTATCCATATAATAGAAATCTAAAAAATAGTTAAAAATGAATAAATAATAGCAATATTTAAATTCTGGTGTACATTTGAATCATTTGAAGAATCCCTTTGTATATCCTCTCCAATATATTTTTGAATTTTAAAACTCACGATTAGCAAACGATGTTCGAAAAAATATGCATATCACGAGGAATCGTATGCCTTGAAACCCAACGATAATTGCTGTTTACGCTAGGATAAGGATTATTGAAGGTACTTCAATCCCAACGCCATTTTCCATAGCCTCCTCTATCATTCCCTTTCCATTGTCGTCCGAATATGGCGATAAAATTCCATAAATTCGAGATACAAGTCTTTTTTGCTCAAAATTTCATGCGCTCGCGAAAATCCTTCCGAAAACGAGCATTCCACTTCCGGGAAAATCTTACTCAAGAAATCTCCGCGAATTCCATTAAAATCGTCCTTTCAAATTCCTCCACATCCTCGAGCCATCTTCAGATCAACTCCTTTGTTGCTACTTCGCTCAAAATGTTTCGCTCCACACACATCTTGCCTTTTTGGTCCAGAAAAGGGTTCTTCGCGAAAATGTCATTTTTTCGTCTAAGAGTATTGTGCGCGAACCGTGAGTATATCATTGTGATTTCGCTGTTGAATCTTACACCGGTGAGCACGTTTTTATGATAAAAAATTGATGGCTAGAAGAGCACAGAATTCTATGCTTCAATCTTGGTGCGAGGGAATAGAATATCTCTGAATAATTTTACTTTTTTGAGCCCCGTAAATACAAATTGGCAAGGATATTACTAAGAGGGATCCTTTAGGAGAAGGATTTCAGGAAACGTACACCTCTACTGTTAATACGTTAGAAAGTGGATGTTAAATTTTACTGATACTTAACATCTTGAGCGCAATATATAATATTTTGAGATCATGAAAAATGTTAGTGCATAATAATTATTATTCTTTATAGGGCCTTATTAATGTCTTTGAATAAGGTAGAAAATAATCGATGCAAACATATGATTGATTTTTTTTATTTTAGATGAAGAAATAAAGCAGAAAAGCCTGACGCAGCCGTAACTCGAGATACTATGACCGAACAACTGTATAAAACACAATTGGATAGAGTGACCAACCTTCCGTAACGCGAGAGATCCGAGTTTGATTCCGGACATCCGGACAACGACAAACTTCTTCTCCTTGATTTATTAATTTATAATAAGATATTTTCTGTGATGGACCTAACTCATCTGAATTAATTACCTATGCCTTTACAAATTATGTCGATTTTCTAACATTCATAGATAATTTGCTGAATATTTCATACAAATCCCATATGAGGCTGGCAAAGAGTGCGATGGATTTTATCTATATCTGCCTTACATTTATTTTATCTACATCCAAGAAGCCTTTCGGTATGTAGATTGGGTTGCATTTATCATAGCTCTACTTTCCTAATCGATTACTTTCGCTTATCATTAGTGGATAAAATTAATTCTCGAAGCGACTTGTTCTAACTTCTGCTTTCCTGATCTTCCTCGCGCTATCAGAAAGGCCTCTGCAACAGGGAATTCGTACAATAGCGGCTACATCGCCTAAGAACTCTCTCCAGGTAGTTATTGTATGTAATTCCCAATGAAAAAACGGGCTTCAGAAAAGTCTGACGGGGCCGGGAATCGAACCCGGGATCTTCCTCTATCCGGAAGGCTGCTTTGGGAAAGGCGGCCTCGTCAGGCTTTACTCAAGTCCGTTTTTCCTTGGGAATTTTCCTGGGTGCACGCCCTTATGCGCAAAGTTACCTCAACCGTTTTCTTTTTATTATACACAAATATATTATTTTAATTTAAGTTTAAATAGGCTATATTTTAAAAGTGCCCATATTTTGTCATGAAGCCTCTGCGTAACTCTCTTTGATCTGTCGTAGTATTTTTTTACAAACTGTATTGCCTTTCGTTGCACTTTATAATCACGTTTTACTTAGTTTCACATTATGAATGCAAAATTAGACTTTTATTATGTGAATCACTTATGTAATACAATAAATTACAATTTTCAATCGAACTATTTCTTCCCCTAAAGAATAAATAGCCTTAACCAAGAAAAGTGGCATGCAAAATTACGTTGGATTGCAATTTTTGCAGTCCCTATTGTATTTTTTGATTTTCAAAATCCGAATGCTATTATTGTTATATATTTAAGACCTTTCCATATACACATTAGCTAGCATCATTCGTAGTGCAGATTTTCTGACTTTTCTCAAGAAGAAAAAACTTTTTGTTTCAACGTACACGGATTCAATTCCTTCGCAACGACGTTTATAATATATTTCTCGAAAATTACCTCCGAAAAACAACACTTCCACGCCTCCTCTTCTGAGATTGCATCCTTTCTGCGAGAATTAATGGGTCCATGAGAACGGTCCAATTTGGAGTGGAATATATCCTCTAAGGAGCAGTGAGTCCCAAAAAGAGAGTGTCGTCGAATGGGAACAAACATGGATGCGATGTGAGTTTGGAGATCGATTGAACGTCGCATGAATAGCAATAAGGGACGCGAGCGGTGTGAATGACATTTCAGAGGCACGGATGCCATCAATTCTTTACTAACACACCGTGGAGAAGCATTGATTGGGTATGCAACTCACTTTTGACTATTTGAGGATTGCAGAAAAATAAATCGGACGATTAGGATGAAAAACTTTTTTCCCTGATACTGATCCATAATTTCTCAAGGCCCTCAGTTTAAAATCACATCGGAATATAAATTTTGCAAGCGATTTCCCGAATCATTTTCTCTCTTCATTTTAATGCGTTTATTACCTAATAATTACATGGGTAGCTAATATGCATATATAATATGGCATAGCGTGAATAAATCAATCAATTAAAAAAATTATTAAATAAAATGTACTGTCTGTAATACCAACAAAAGTAAACTTTAGCGTTGCGGAGTATATATATTTTTTTATAACTGTATGTCACTTGTTTATAGAGTCATTGAGAAATATTTAAGCCACTTAATTTAGTTTATTTTAGATAAGATAATGTGTATTTTATTTATTCTAGATTTCTGTGGCAGTTTAAATGGTACGTTTTTATGCATTTAGTTGAATTTGCTATATCATCATAAAGTATTATTCGTGTCTCACTTCCCTTCCCACTTATTTACTTGTTTTCTCATTTGTTAGAGCTGACGCTGCATACAAAACATTTCTCTACATCTGCCAGAGCCAATCTGAAGTTTAAATGTAAATAACTTGAACATCTGCTCATTATTCATTCAAACAGAAACTTGGAAATACACCCAATAACATAGTAGTACAGTAATAATAATAATGCAGCTGTTTCCTCAACTCAGTAACTTAGTTTAGCTAATGCTGATGGAATATACGTAAGTACTAATCTTTTCAAGAGGTAACAAATGTATTAAAGGAGAGGAAAGTATAGAATAATTTGAATTTAATACATATACTTGATATCGAGAAGAAACCATAAAAATAACATTTTAAGCTCGACAGGGAGTAGCGTAGTATATATGTATGTGAGAGCATGACCTTGTTACATAGATACAGCCTTCAGAACGATATCGAGATGCATAATTAAGGCGAAAGTCGTTATCTGGAATGAGTGTTACGTCAGACGTCACCTGGGGTCTCAATATAGTGTGCGTCGCAGTGGTTCGGTCCATTAGGAATGCGGAGTTCACTTAATGAGTGGAACGGTGTTTTCTCACCCGACGCCAGGGGCGAATGTACCCCTGCTCTACGTTGACTTCACACCTCACATGTAACTGATGCCCTACTCGCGTCTACGGATATTTAAGTTTTATGTCTCGTGCAGAGGTTTCCCTGAATGTGTACTCAGCGGTTTCGGTAAATTTAATTAATTGGTGACTCCCTTGCTTCGAATGTATTTATGGATTCTATTTGTTTCATAGTGTTGGTTCTTGCTTCCTCACTACGCTAACTCACTGAAGAAGATTCTAATTAATCCAAGAAATAGAATTCCTCTATGTAGCTATCATTAAGAAAAATATTTCGTCCAATAAGTCAATGGCTTATATTCTCCTCTAATCGAGGAATATTTAATAATGATATTAATATTAATTTAATATATTATTCAATTTTGTTGAAATTATTAGTTTTCAGTGATAAAAATTATTACTGCTATTAATCTGCAAGAATAATTCCTGGCAAATCGTGCCCAATGTCTTTTTTGGAAATATTTCTGTATATCAACTGACTATCATTTCGCCTTAACTTTTTTCATCATAATATTATGAGATTAATTAAAAGTCGTTAAGTACTTATTTCAACAATCCTATGGGTAATTCAGATTATATTGACAAGTAGGAAACTATGAGTGAGACTCTTTATCAGGAAGTTATACATTTTTCCTCGAGTTTTTATAAAAATATTTTATGTTTCATATGAAATGTTCAAGTATATTTTTGAATTAACCCTTCTCTCATTATGCATCCCAATAAAAGCAAATTCCGCAAACGAAAAAACATGAATAGACTTTTAAAATACCTTCTTACTCTTCAGTTATAATATCAATACCGTGAAAGATTAGTATATATCGTGGTATAGTAAAGTAATGATACTTGATAAATATTACGAGCGCAATATCACGAGAAATTCAAAAGCTAGCTTATTTATTTTTATATAATATACATATTGTAAATGAAGGAATTAAACCTTTAAAAAAAATATCTCTGCAGATAAAGAAGTCGAAGAAGAAGAATTTAAGTAGAGAGGTATGGTTATATGGTATTATAAAATGCAACCAAACTTGCTTATCATGACAAATATATTAAGAGAAAGTTGCGTATTGTAGAATTTCTAATAATCATAACATTTATAAATGGCGGCACCATATCTCGATCCTTTGTTAATTTAGATTTATTTTATTTCAAATTTATAATGCACTTGCAACAAATGAATTAAATGTTTTTAATATAACCTAATTAGTCCTAGAAGACGTTGTCTTAAACAGAAGAGTAGAAGAGATGGAGAAGAATTTTGATCTTTATTTCTTTGAATTACTACATTTATTTACCGACCTCCAAAATTGAGATTATTTTTGAATTTCCCGTTCAGGAAACATCGTTTCACACATTGTAGGGTTTGGTTCGTTCCCCGACCTCGCGAAAAGAAGTGTCTTACTTGAATAAATTAAATGAGTCAATTTTACATTTTCATTTAAGGCATACAAACTAAGTTTGTCTCATTGATTTTATTTTCCTTCTCACCCACTATTGGTTGAGCGGAAACATGCGTAAGTACAAGGATAAGCGAAGAGGTCGAATCCATTCCAATGAACACGCGCTCTGTGCGAGGAATGTACAACCGGGTTAAGGATCGTTATGCAGATGCATAGAAGGGAGGTTATTAATGTGAAAGAGTGGGGCGAGTGGTATTAAGGCCACGAGAAATATGACCTCCACTCCTAAAGGGAACGAACCTATCGGGAGCGTGGCTGAGAGAGTCAAAATTGCATGCACATGATCATGTGCGTACCGGAAATTTTCCTTGGATTTATTCACTATGATGGCGCATAAGTAATATGACACCGCTATGGTGGAATTTAGTCCGCGAAAATTTCTCAGAAATTTACCAAAAAAAAACGTAAAAAGTACCTTCGGCTTCATTTTCTGCATAAAAATTCATTAATCATCTTAAAATAAGATTTTATGAGAACAATGCGATAGCAGAGATCAGAAATTAGGTGACTGATAAGTGCGTAATTTAAATCATTCCCTTTTGTGATTCATGGTAAGAGTATTCATTAAATGTGCTTATTCTCTAATGGTCACCGGAAGCATGTTCAGGCTGCGAAGGATTGGCAGAGTGAAATACAGTGATGTAACGGCTAATGAGTGATTCTGCTAATGAAGTCTTCCGCTGGCTAAGGTTACTGGAGCTATCTTTTTGGTACCCAAAAGAACATTAGAGATCAGTGCTACGACGTTTCCGAGGAAGCTTGGGCCTTTTCACGTGCGATTTATATAAATGAAAGACATCAATTCTATTGCTCTATTGCCATTGAAAAATAGCAATTTATTATTTGTTTACTATTTGCATTGTTTAAGATGTGACAACTTGCGTAGTACACAAATTTCACTGACATACGACTCCGTAGTCATCTGTACTGCCAGAATACATCTCAATACATCAGAATCTCTTTATAATGGTTCTCAATAAATAAGAGTGTTAAGGCATGGGGAAGACATTTAATATGCAACAACCATGTAGACAGTATAACCGCAGAAAATATTTCACAGCATTCACAAATGTGCTACTTCTACTACTGTCTCACAATAATGTTCGACTTAAAAGGGAATTCATGATAATAAATTGAATCTAAGGATTAATTGTAAAAACATATTCATCCTTTCATCTCAAATCAGACGTATAATCAGCTATTTTCTTTTATTTTTCTGTAAAAGTTTACCTTTCTTATTATGCTAAGTGTTCAGCAAAGAACCTTATCTCTTGAAAATTGATTTTTCGCATGCATTCTATACAATTGATCCTTTCTCAAATGAATTATGAAACCATGTCAACTTATGTACAATTCAGAATGTCTTCAAAGGGGTTTGAGAAAACGGCTGAAGATGGAAGTAATACCAGGTAATAGTTATGGATTTCTCATCTTTAAGTCTTTTACTTAGCAGTCAATGCTTTACTTCCGAGTGTTGAAAATGTTTCAGTATCGGTGTCATCATAAGAAAATACTAATTAATAATTAATCCAACTAGCCCAACAGGTAATTAAATTGAATATAGGATAAAACATTAATCCCAATAATCTAAATAAAGACTTTCGATCACTAAATGTCACTTTGCTAACTTTATAAATTTTGATATTTACGTAGATGAAAGATTTTTTAAGCATACGATTGGCAGTAAATACAGATACAGATCTAAAACAATTTTACAAGGAATTTTCTCCTGGAATATTGGCTATTCCTGAGGGTGCGTCGATTTGTCTTGGAATCGTTTGCATGAAAGGCGACAGGTCTAAAAGTGAGATTGATGGAGGAATGGAACGGGAGTTATCTATATAGAAAACATCTTTTTGTGTCAAACGAGACTCTGTCTGATGAATGTTTATCTTCCTGTGTTTCATGAGTTATAAACATCCATTTAAACAATAAATGTATTTGAGCGCTTCCTCTCAATAAGGCTTAAGAAACGAACTTACTGAAAACACTGAATGATACTCAAGGATCATTTCAATATACGGTTCAATTTAAATACTATGTAAGGACAAACCAATGGAAATCTTTCCCATGCAGTGAAATTTATGACTTAGGTGATATTAAGTTTTCTATCCTCTTTAAAGAATCTGCTTAAAATATAAAATAGGATAATGATTCAGTTTCTATTCAAATACGTAACTTATTTAGGAAATGTTATCCTGTAGTATCACTTAGCAATAACCTAGTCTCAATCACGAGTTACCCTTATTCTTTGATGAGCAAGATTGAAAGTAAGATTTCTAATTTCTCTTCATTGAAGTAAATGGTTGCTAAATTGTGATTGTGAGATTTATGGATATTTTTTTCGGCGCGAATTTGGATTAAAAATGTTAATAGGCGCACATAGGTACAAGGCGTACCGTTAAATTGTATTTCGGCATCGAATTCAACAAATAATGTGAGTTCTTTTTGGAAAATAAGTGCGTAATTCTAAATACTGACTAGTTAAGAGCTAAAAAACAGTAACGCATTTATAAAATTAAAACAATAATCTTTCATTCATAGCGTATCAACGTCTTTTAGAGTAAATAAGTTATGGCTTTAAGTGGTACGGAGTGAAAGTGATGTTGTCAGCATTTCGCTTTGACATACTATTATATCACCGAGATTTATGATTTTTTTATGAGGCCGGTCCACCTATGGTCTTGGACGATTTCATCTTGGTCTATCCTAAAGAAATAAAAGCAGCCAAATAAAATCCTAATGAAATTTATTCAGAGTATAGTACCTTTATCTATTAATTTTACCAGGCTAATTTTTCTTTAATACCTCCAAAGTTAAAATTCCGTATTCTACGCATGAACATTTTTAATTTTCAATGTAACATAAATATTTTTAGAGAAAAAATTATTTGGCTAAAAACACGCAATATCTCCATACAGAGGTATAAAATGCTTTTACAAATACCCCTTCCCCTCTATTCCCCCTTCTAAAGCCTCCAGGTCTCCATGACCGGTAATTTAGAGTAAATTACCACCAGTCCCCCGGCTTATAGTTCCTCCCTAGGTAATATAACAGCCCCCCAGGGGCCTCTCCCAATGGATTTCTCAGCTATACATGTAATCAATTTCGCTGGATCGCATCTGTGGAACTTTCGCATATAGCTTAAAAAAAATTCAATTTTAGCGGTCGAATTCCAGAGCGATAAATAAGGGCAAAAATGAAGTAACCTCTTGGTCAAATTAACTAGTGTTTGCGGTAAACAATCAGAGAATGCCTTCCTCTTGAAAAATACATAAAGAAAGAGATTGAAGGTATTTTAGCTTAGCTATGTTACCTTCATATAAATAAAAGTATTGAATCTTATGGAAATGGAATGGATTTGACTAACAATAAGATGATTTTATTTGTACAAATAATTCATTCCTTTTTCCTGAAATATTTTCAATATTTTGTTCTGTATCTCTACGTTAAATATCACAATTGTTAGCTTCTATTCATTCCAATTATTAATTCAAATAAAGAGGAGAAATGTCTATAAACGTACTATTTTCTACAATATCTCTAACTGCTTCTTTTCTGTTTTTACCTACGTTAAACTCGATTTAAGCAACACAAGATAACAGAAACTAAGTTATATTTAAACAAGTGTGTACTTTTAAGGATTTTAATTTAATGTAAAATCTTGGATATGCCCATATTATAAAATTCAACTTTATCTCAGCTAATAAAAAATAACGAATTGCGTTTACAAACAGCTACAGCTCTTCCTTGTAATTTACTGCATCAAAAACGCACATCGAATTGTCGAATCAAAATAGACACGTTTCTAGCAAAAGTAGTTTCAAAGAGATTCCTCTTCTTTTGATGCCTCAAAGCCGCTCATCTAACATCACTTTCCCCAAAATCCTTTGGAAAAACATTTCCGCCGTTCATAATGTTCAACTTAAGGACACAGTTTTATCTCCGCCCGTTTTATGAAGTATATCCTCCCTTTTATCTCATTCAATGTCGGATTAAGCGGCTCCGCATCGGATTAAAAGCTCTCGATTCTTTTACTACCCATAATCCCCCGCACTGTTTCCTTAAAGCTGTCCCTAAGTGTATTTTAATTACATCCGAATTCTTCAGTTTTAATCTTATTCTTATTAACTGTCGGATTATTTTTTCGTGAAAGCGGAAATATCACTTTTTTGTTTATATTTCTACGCAGGATTTCTATGCGCGTAGAATGGAAGCTGTGCAACCTGTAAGTGCTATCCTCTGAGATCAGCCACAAAGACAAAATAGACTTTTTCCAAAGCGAAGTGCATAGTTATCAGAAATTTTACGGTGGAAATAATGCTCATTGTCCATCTTTCAAATAGGCTCCTACTCCAATCATGTAAACAGAGTCAGACATAAAAACCAACTTCTGGAAGACTTATGTATTACCTTAAAAACAGAAATCGAGAGTAGTTTTCTCATTTTTATATAGAAAAAAATCGTTTCCTTATATAATTAAATCTAAATATTTACCCGGAAATTGACTTTCTGGCAAGTAGCAGGGGGAACATGTAATATTATATAACTAACTTAATCGATTATTTTCGCGTAGCGTTCGCGAAAAAAATGGATTCCTTAAGCGACTGATTCGAATATATCAGACCTATACGAACTATACAGTAAGGAGAATAGGAACATTGGCTACATCATCTGAGCGTATACATTCTCTGAATTTATGAAAAATATGTTAAATTATTGTTTAAAACTCTTCTACTCTCCAATATCACCGTCCTACGTCCTGAGACATCATCAAATTATCGTAGCAAATATTTTAAAAAAGTTTTACCCTTCGTCTTTTATACATAAATATTTCACTTTAGATTTAGATTTTGTATCCTGACAACTCTCATCTCAAATGCATTTTGATTGTTTCATAACCGCCTTTGGCAAACTAAAGTTTTTCTCTTTCGAGGACTATAGTCGTATCATTAAAATACTTTAAAAATCACTCACGTATACATTATAACCGACAATTGATACTTTTTAATTAACCTCTAACTCAAAAATCAGTCAAAAATTGTTGAATAAAACAAAGGTTTTACAAACAATAATTTTTTTCGGATAATGATTGAAGATGGCTATCATTAGCCAAAGCTAGTCCCCGACGATGCCGCATGTGGATAGTAAAATTTACTGAGTTGTTACAAAAACCTTTGTTTAATTTAACAATTTTTGACTGATTCTTGAGTCGAGTTCGAATATGTCGAAATTCCTCAAAGTTACGGCTTCTTCCATGAATTTCAAAGAATCGGTTTTAATGGATTTTATTTTGACACTTTAATGCCGATTCCTGGGTAAATTAAAAATGCCTTGAAGTATAAAGAACGATTTTGATAAACTTAAAGTGTAATTCAATTCGACTTGTATTGTAATAAATATGTCAATTACAGTACTTCAGGGTGTGTCAATTAATTGTCTTTCAAAAATATTGGTCCGGGAAAATACAAGAAGGTATTCTTCATTACTTCATAAAGTAATGATACACGCCAACGAGAAATGTCGGCCTGAATCCTTGACCTTCGATGCAGCCAAACTCCGTTCTTTTTTTGGAGAAGTACGAGTTTCAGCTGTCAACCGTTACTTTTAGGTCACTAATTAACCTAGTTTTCTCGAATGATTCGCAGATGCTCTTTAGCATCTGCAGGAACAAAGATTTTTCTCTGTCTCAGAGCCATCTCTTTCTGTTTGCGTTGAAAGTTTTGGAGATATATTTCATTTTTTATGGAATACTGCCGAGAGTTTTGGAATGCTTAGGTGCATTTTGTGTTGGCCTTTAAAAACATCACGTATTGAACCGGTCTTTCAAATCCAAGTCCTCCACAAATATGCATGCGACGCAACTGAATGCATGTTATGGAATTCCTTAAGTTTGTCAAATTCCATAGAATTTCAAATATTATAACTGAATAACAAACTACTGTAAGATGGAAGACTATGGAAGAAAACTACAATATTGCAGCACCAAATCAAAGAAAAACTGAACATTTTAATTTCCACTGGCTGATTAGAGTTAAATTTTAATCTTTGGATTAATAGATTTCCGAGATAATATTATGTTTTGAATCAACGATAATGGGATCAAACGATTAATTTTTAAAACTTAGGCATAAAAATTTAATTAATATACATAATTGATAAATAAATATCAGTAAATCTTTATGAAATTTCACCAACTGTTTCTTATGGATAAAAAAGAGAAGGTTTCAAATACGTTATATGCAGTTGATTTCCGAAATACGGTTTAAAATAACCATATGTTAGTTATTTGAGTGTTATATCATAGAGTAGGTATTAATCACTATGACAACCAAGACCATTTTCAATTACGTCAAAGTTTAATAAAGAACAACTCTTCTGGATATGCAAAATCTGACGGGAAGTTACAATTGCTCTTACACAAGTCCAGCTATACTGATTTTCGGTATTAGTTTCTTTGAAATGAGAAGTTGTTCCGTCTGGTCGGAGCAATTCATTTAGTTCCTATCTTAACTTTCCACTGACATCACCGATTTCGGAACCGTTAGTTTACATTATCCTCTTCCATTTCAGAATCTTTTATTTCCGGTCTGGAGCGCCAATAAAATTTCGTTCTCCATCGACAATTCAATACACTTGCCCAAAACTTTCGGACCAATTCCCTCCATTCGATCCGAAATGAAAGCATGGAGACCCAGCGAATAAGGACAAATCGCGAACAAAATGGCATCGAAAATGGAATTATGGCCAAAATAATGCAAACCAAAGAGTCTCTATCCCGGATCTTTAATTCTTAAAATACTTTCATGGAATTTATTTCGCTTCAAAACAAACGAAGATCGGGACTACGTCGCTCTGATGAATTATACAAACAAAGACAACTTGAGCTGCCTGAGTAAAGAAGAATCTAAACACGCAGATCAGTGTATCCTGCATTATTAACTAATAAGTAGTATACGCTTTTTATACTGATATTAATTATATTACTCTATGTTTTAGACATAATTTAAAATGTTATTTTTTTACTGTTCAAGAGAAAGCTTTGCGGAACATAAGTCCTCTGTAATAAGAAATTATATGTTGGAAAATCTCCTACGTAATATGATAATGACTCTTGATGACACATTCCTATCCTATGTTTTAACGACATTGTAGTGGATTCTCAATTCACTTTGACTCGATTAAAAAAAAACTCACGTTGTTGTCATTTATTAAGTATTAACCGATTTGATAAAAATACAGATCATACACCCTCTGATCTAAATGTTCGATTTTCAAGTTTGTACATATTCATAAGCCTTACGGCTACTGAGTATACAAGTATCTTACGCAAAATTATCATAATTGATTGAAAATAAATCGATACCAAACAAAACGAGAATAACGTATCATAACTTCATAGTATATTTGCGTTTGGTTCTTCGAGCAAATGATATGAAACCCTTCACTTCCTAAGTTCCTACATTACCTTTAGTGTTTGTGGCCCTCATAATGTATATATGCTTCGCTAGACTTTTTATCAGAATATTTAACAGAAAATTCGTACAACTCTTAGAGAAGGATTGACGGTGGGCCGCAGGGAATAGAAAGAAGTTTCTGATGCGGCCCGCTCTCCATGAGTTGTTCAACCATGCTAAAATCAAATTAAAGAATAAAAAATAGCGTACCATAGCAACTAGTATTCCATTATCTTCCTAAAAATAAAAGTTCTCAATGCAAGCGTGTGTATTTTTCACTTTCCCTAGCTGTCACTCAGATGACCATGGAGCGGGAAATTAAAGCGGAATCTCGTCGTCCAGGGAAAAATAAATAAAATTCGGAGCTGACATCGGACTAATCCTTTGGTAACAAAAGTGCGCGCTTATTTATTTATCACCGACAGCATCCCCGTCGATGGGTTAATTCATTATTTAAACGACGAAAAGAGGATCAAATGACGAGTCATTAATCCTTATCGCGGGAAAAATGTACGGTTTATTGTATAATGCCGGATCATCGGTCTTCCGGCTCGTGCATTAGAATCGTAAGGCATGAATTTTTTTCATCAATCATAATCTCGGCCCCGATCATAGGATACGCCTTAGCGTCGGTTATGACGTCAATGACGAAATGATTGATTATATCTTATATTTTCGTCCACTTGTTCTTGTTTCCATTCCCATTGTTTTATTCTGGAAAATGGGACGTTTTTGCCTACGCCATTTGACAGCCACTATTTAGCTGGGAGGTACGTTTTGTCGCACTGGAATTTGGGAAAATAAAATACTATTCATATTAGAGGAATTCGGGATCAAAGCATTCAGTTGGATATATGTTATTTTAAAGATTCTATAATGTTCATTTGTGAGAAAGTTAATAGCAGTGAATATGATATTCTTTTCTAAAAATAAATCTCTTGTGTAAACGGAATGGGACGAAGGCGAATAATTATTTGCAGGTCAAGAGGTACTTAGATCCTCCTTTTAATTGAATTTAGTGCTACATTAATAGATAAAATGATAACAAATAATACATAAAGAAATCTCGCTTGTAATATATGTAGTCTATATTCCAAATCAGAAAATCTCTCATATAAAAACATTCATAAACCTCCTCAGCAATAGTAAGGGCAAATTTTCCCCACTGATGACGCCAACAATTTATAGAATCAGATGCAATGTTCACCGGAATTTATATACGAGCTAGAATTTAAGAAATTGTCCTTAAGATATGTATAAATTACAGAGTTTTCCTAAATAACGCCGCTAAAAAAATACATTTAGCTGAGCATGTGCTAATAAAAATCGCCATCAACAATAAGCATCATCGTTAGTTTCGCAATTATTGTTCAATTATACTCGATAGGGATTCAGAGTCTGGCGTATTGAGCATGATAATAAAATATTAGCATAACTAAGAATAATTCTCCTTTCCGCTGTTCAGTGTAAAAGAATTGTCGGCGAAATCATTTTTAAAAAGCAGAGGAAACAAAAAATACTCGTGAAAACGCCAACAAAACTACCATTTTCTCCACTTTACAAAATTCATTCGTATTTACGTTGTATCGAAGAGCTTACGCTGTTGTGACGTAGTGAAACCAATTTAGATCACGCGACGAATAAATCAACGTGACAAGTAAAGCCTAAGTCGAAGTAGCCGCTCGGTCACTCCCCACATTTATGCTGCAAATACCTGTATTTCAGTACAGTATATTTTATACAATTTAGAGTCACTTCGATGAAATCGTCCCCAGGGATGATTATACGAGTACGAATGTATATTCGTGTTCTAAGTGTTACGATTTCACGTTGGAATACTTCACCAAAGAATTTAAGGAAATCATTTTTTTATGTTGAAGACGAACCTGAATGACAACCAATTTAAAGCAACGGTGAAGATTTATCTCTGAAGTTGGAAATGTTTTTTTACGTCTAACTCACTTTAAAACTCGGAGACATTAGCACATTAATGTGTTATTAATCAATTGTGTGTTCCTTGTCCATGTTATATGTATATACTACAAAGGAATATATAATGGGCCAACCACGAGAAAGTCTCTAACGTAAATTTTAATTAATTTACTGCTAATCTATTAACATTTAAAATTTAGATACTATAATTATTGAATTCATTCGAAAATGAAGCAGTTCGAATTTTTTTTTTGAGTAACAGTTGACAAATTTAAAATATGTATCCTATTTACTAAATTTTCACCACCATTTTGTTAGAAGATAATATTTCCGTGATTTTTTTGTAGGGGATACTTTCTTAAGAAGCAGTGAAATGCTATGTTATTATGATTATGGTGGAAAATTTGAAGTGTTTGTACTTCTATTCTTTCTCAGACTCTTTGAGACTGGGTCATATACCCTCTTCAACAGTTTTCTCAGAAAAGTATGCGAAGGCATTGTCCTTTTCTAGCCGATTGTCTCAAAAGGAGCCGAAATTGCCTGTGGGAAAAACACGCCACCGCAAGAGCTCAGCTATTCACTAAATGAAAGGGAACATATGATATTGGCCATTTCCGAGCTCGTGTACAGTGTGAGAATGGAAGCATTTACTCTGAAATGGGCAATCTGGAATCCTTGTTTACGCGGATTCTCCAAAATGCAAATCCTTTCATCTACTTTCACTTTATGAACTCACGTGGGAATATAGATATCAAAGGATTACCCCTTGAACTTTATTCATGAACAAAAGCCACCGAATGCAAAGGATAAGACAAAGCCACAGATGAGAGTAAATTTCTTAAGATAACACCGTAAGATATAATACTTGTCGGTGTTATAGAAATTTAAAATGGAAATGCTTTTATAAATATTTCTTTTGGCACGGAATTCGTATTGTAAGTGTAATTAATAAAATTGCTTGGAATTTGAATAAATTGCAGGTGTAGAAATTTGGTAATCTTACTTGCTTCCTATACTCTTGCTAACTATACATACTAAAATTAATACATAATCAGTTTCTAATATTCATTATTCTTTACTACAGGTAACAGAAAAATATTACCAGATAATAAAAAATCATCTAATGCGTCCAAGCTCGACTTTGGGGAAGGGAAACAAACTAAAGAGAACTTAGATAGTAGTAATTTACACAGAATACATACATATTTTTTATAGAAGAGACAAGATATATATTCTTCAAAAATTACTAAGTGTATCACTTCTTCAGCCAAATTTCTATTATTTAAACAATATCATTTGATAGTATAAAATAAACTCCAAAGGGAAAATTCATCAACCGTGCTCAATAAAGAATCGAAGTAGATAAACATTCATGGGGTGTGCCTCTGATTATTCTACCTGGCTGTTTACTTGCAGTAAAAAAGAATCTTTACCACGACTCTTATGAAAATGGACACTCAAAATAATCCTAAAGCCATTACATGCATGCACTAGAACTTGCTCGGTCCATTATCAAGGAAGCTGTCAGCGGTTTAATCTCTAAAGACTATTGATTGAATAGGTTCCAAAATAATTTATGAAATATAAAAATATATTCCAAGAATGAATATCAAACGAATAATCAAACTACGTTGCTTGAGTAAGTGTCGGTCTAGTGAATGTCGATCGAACGAGGAGATTTCCGTTTTAATGTCTTCAGCAGTTTCCGATTATTCCGAACCGCATTTCCATATCCACTCATTTTGTAATATTTCATACGCGTATTCGACCGTCTCCCATACTTACTGCGATCCACACGAACCGAATAATACAAGCAATATGAATATTTGTGTTATTCCTTCAAGGAAAACATACCCACAACCACGGAATTCAGGCGGTATACATAACAATTGAAAATCGGAGGGGATAGCACTCGAGCGATGGGGCGATAAATTTCCCCCATAACGGCGCTAAAATCCTTGTAGGCATCCCTTTTACCGCGTTGCATCGAACCGCGTTGTGCGGGCATAAATAACCCTTTGGGGGTTCGAACAAGGGGTTGGCATTGTAATGGATGAGTGCGGGAGTCAGCGATGAATTACGTCGGACAGTATCAGAGAGAGCGTGTCAATTTCCCCATTCGATGTCAAACTCAGGCCCCGAATTAAAAGGACCCTCGGATTCGACAGCGAACCATAAACATTTCAATGACTTGACTTACAACGTTTTGCGTTCCCTCAGCGGGATTCAGATGGGGTCGACGCAACAGGAATGACGGCGAATCCGTGTTTACAGGACTCGTGGTTCAGTTTGCTCCGATTCCATCTGCATTATTCTGTCTCCGATAGAGGCAAATTCTTATTATAGGATTAAGAAGTATGAGTGAATGTTAAATGTTTTAGAACATCTCTCTTCGATACTGAAAACTCAATCGAGGAATAGGAGAGGGCAAGGAATAAATCAACTCCATAAATAACTGCAAACCAGCAATTTCACCGATCCAAACCATGGATATCCCAATTAAAATTTGTGGTCCGGGTCGGATAATTTATTTTCGAATTTAGACGGATAATCCTTTTGTACGTACTGCTCGAATGCCAATATCTGTATCCACGGAAGCAATTACATTTATTGTATTGCAAAAATCATACTTACATTTTCCATAGATAAAATATAGAGAAAACTAAAGCAAAACAAAAAAGGTGATTAAAGAAAAGCATGCATATATTATTTGAATCTAAAAAAATTTCTATTGCAATATACTTTGGAAATTACTTTCGTTTGTGGTTCAGTATAATCTGATATTATGAAGTAGATTATTCCAATGAATGAGATTTAACTAATTGAGACATTAGATTAAGAATAGATTGTAGAGATGAAGAGTATAAATCTCCAGATCTGCAATTTATCCGACCCACGAATGAGAATGAATGCTTAAGAAGCAAGAAAGTCACAGTAAAGGTCGAATAATTTACTATCTCTTGCGGATACAGATGAGACACGGATATGTAGACGACCTATATATTTCGGACGAAAACTCGCTTATCTGTTTCTGCGAATATCTCTAATCTTGAAGTTGCTCAACCAAAATTAATACAATCATCTTACTTTTCATTTAGAGGTGAGATCTTTGAAAAACTCTATCGATCAGAACATCAAATACCTCCTTAGCCTTTCCATCATTCCTTCCAATCGTCGTTGCACCCAATCAATACTCTTCCTTTGTGTTTTTTTTCAAATCTGAATAGCTATGTATACATCTCATCTACCATTTCTTTCTCTCCTCATTTTCAGGTTCATCTCACCCTCTATCTGCTGAGATAAATTTGAAAAAGACGACGGACGCCGCTGACTGACCTTTATTTATTTATTATTGTTTTTCTTTGACGAATATTAATTAGTAGGACATGTCATTATATCTGTGATTTTTTTCTCATTTTCTTTCTCAATTTAGTAAATGTTATATATTTCTCTTGTAATAAATGATATTTTTATTTTTCTGTAAATTTATTGATTTATGTGTATGTTGTATGTAATTTTATTGTTGTCTTTACTTCATTGTTATTTTTTACTGTGTTTTCGCGGGTTTTTTTTCGCCCCTCTTTTCTGTGGGTGTTTTCCTGCAACGTGGGTTTTTTCCATGCCGACCTTCAGTTGCAAAGATTTTTCCCCACACTCTACTCTGTCTTTTTATTTTAATTTAATTTGTAATTATTCATATTTTGACGACATACGAGGTTAGGTGGAAGAGAGGCCCACCTGGGCCTAACCTCGCCAATAAAGGGTGAAATGAATCAACATACAATCCTGAAATTCACCAATAAGCATGGATTTTATAAAACAAACATAAACGGACATCATTTTTGAGGATATATATGAATTTAGCAACTATCCTCGGATTATCAAGACTCTTAAATAATATTAAAGAGAAAACTGAATTGGCTGAAATTGACACACAACATACTGCGTCAAAGTTTCTGCAATCATCTGATAAACAAACCACTCAAAACGAAACACGAGGGAAATAGTTTTGTAAATTTATTTCAAACATGGATTGGATTTTATATGGGACTCCACAAAGAGGATTCACGATCATTAAATTTAATATACATTACTCTCTAGGAAATGAATATTCATGGTGAAACAAAATTGTTTGATTGCAAAGCTCGGGTGTTGGAGAGCAGCAGGTAGATGGACGCAGATAAGACAGTAATACAGACCTGAAATAAAGGGTCAGAACGAAAATTTGGGATTTTAAGAATTGAAAGTTGTCAGACTGCTAAAAAACGATTATACTTTCCTATCTATGAAAAGAATTCCTGTGGTCATTGTTTCAATGCTATTGTGATATTATTAATATAGCAGCTAGAAGACTAGTTGGAGCATCAACCTCATCACCAATAGCTACGAAATGATTTGGAAAGGAAATAAATCGAGTACACACATGTGATAGCCAGTTTCCTTTTCTCACTGACCCAAAATACTAAGATTTCAGAAAGTATCACATTGAAAATAATGTAATAACCCCATAAATAATATTTATCTAAGCATTCGATATTAAATTATAAAAATCTAGGATCAATGATGGTTTCAAATCATTACAGTCATCAGAAATACTGAAATAATATTTTATGAAAAATATGTCTGTGTATTTAGTACCGAGAGATCAATAAAAATAACCCATTCATCGAATTACGATGGAAGAGATATCCAATGCGTAAATGAACGACATACATTGAATGCAGCGCATTTCTAAGGATTGTGATTAAAAATGCGCGAAGGAATTGAAAAGGCACGTCCCTCTGTGTTAGTGCGGCGAGCGTAGGTGAGATATTTCCAAGCCTTCCTCTGATCTTCTCTCTGTTCTTCCTACGCTTCCCCCATCTGCCGGGAGAAATAAAAAAGAACGATTCGGATGTTTCTCGCACCCTGAATGGCCAAATGTCAGCTGTATTTCTTTATCAAGGAGAACTTCCTTTTCTCGATCTCCTTTATCGAGTTAGGGAACTAAAATCCATACAACCTTTCTATCTAGCACATTTTTCGCTGGCAGCTTTTCTATCGAAGACGAGGGAAACGACAATGCTTTACACTAATGCGAGACCATCAGACGTGAAAGATTGGATTATCTGCAGATAAGAAAGACAAGAATGAAACAGCCTTCCCATCGAGTACGTCTTAGCGTGGCAGGTTCTTTAAGCAGAAGAGAAATTCCAGATTCCTCCACTGCATTCTGTTGAGCTCCTGACAGAGCCTAAGTATTTGCATTAATGTTTGATTGCTCTAAACGAGAATGATTACTCGTGTGTTCTGATTAAAGGAAGCAGGTATAGCTAATTAAATCAAAATAAGTACTGAAATTTACACTAAGCTATATATTGTTCAATACGATATTTACGGAAACTTTTCCCGCTGCAAGTTGGAAATTCATATATTTATAAAATTAGAATCAAGGAAGCAATTGCTAAAATAAATGTAGAAAAGTTGCTTTTTTCTTAAGACATAACCAACTATGCATCCAAATTGCTATCTCGTCATCCCTGGCACCTGCTATGCAATTGAATAATCATACGCAAAGATTAATCGCTTTAAATTCTATCAAAATTAAAATTCAGCAGCAAACAAAAGAAGTTGCGTTTGTATCTCCAGAATAAAATCCTATATCTCATAGGGTACCGAAATAGAAGTAAATGAACAATTTAAACACTACAAAAAAGCTTGTATATGTTCATAAGTAATTCTCTGCAGACAATTTATAGCTAAATCTCAGTCTCATATAAAAATCATAATGATAATAAAACGATAAAATAAAGCAATGAATAAAAAGAATATAATTATAAAAGAAGAGGTTTTGCTAAGAAAGGAATTCATTTCTACTGGAAAAGAATTACTATGTTTCTCAATTCGGGAATTTTTCTTTATAAAAATATTAGAAGTATGTTTATGTATATGTGGATGATTTAATTAAATACGTACGTACATTTGGAAATAGGGATATGGTATACATGAATTTCAAATATCTCAAATTCCAAGTTCTTAGTTTTTTCACTGTAATAAGTGAAATACTAAGAAAGACAATTTGGTGTGTATGTTGTTCAAAAATCTTGAAACATGATTACTTCATACCGTTATTCGGTTTATGGCGAGTGAATTAAATGCCATCATTGGGTCATTCCTAATATCTGGTACTATTTTTGGAAAATTCTCCCTTTAAATGTGAGATTTAAATCTCCGGTTATTGGAGACCTCTTTGAATATACTTTGGCAATCTTCTTAAAAATCAATGGCAAGTACGGGGATTTATAAGAAGACAATGGATCTTCTTAGAATAATATACAAATCTTCTTGAATTAAAAGCATTAAAGTAGTAGAGCCAGTGTGAATGTCTCATAGAGGAATCAGGAAATCACTTCCAGCAAATTCAGAGACAAATCTTAATACGGCTTCAGTTCCGATGGGAATCGCTAAGCCTTTGGAAATAATTTCCCTTTATCATCCATAAACTACAGTGGTTGTCCGCTGCTTTATTTCTATTGTGGTAGAAATATGAGCAGACATATAGGCATTAGTAAGACGAAGTATCTAGCTCTAGGACATTATTTCTGTAGCAGTCGGTTGCCTCCGAAGAACCTCCATTATGAACTGCGCCTCCGTTGCCTTATGGACCATGCAATTCCCTGCTCCGGGACTTTCCGATATCGGTGTATATTTCGTATTTCTTAATCCAAAAATGAAATGGGCCGAACAGGAAAGGATAAGAATGAAGAGTAATGGGAATTCTAAGGAGAATGATATACTTCCATGACGAAGGAAATGGGGAGTTGGTATAACATGCCGACCGGGCATTCCTACCATATCATGTAAATGAAGAACTACAGAATCAAAATTAACATTATAAAATAGAGTGTTTGATTAGTTGACTATGCTACTATTTATAATACAAGCATTATGATTATTATAATGGATAAATAAATTGACGTGATTGGGTGTTATAACTCTTGGGATAGGTTTTCTAAGAGAAAAAATCTGTATAAAGTGTACTGAAGATATTTCAAACGACTTATTCGTATTAACAACAAATGGTGATTTTATAAAGCGTGCGCACACAATAAATATATCAAACTTAAGATTAACTTTAACTTTATGGTAGGTATTCTGCTACAGCATATTTTATATCACTTTATAATGGAATATCAAAGTTTGCACGCATAAAATTGTATTCAAATGATATATTTTAACTGAGTTAATTTACATTCATTTCATATTGATTTAACTTTCACTTCCCCCAACAAAATGAGCGATGGCTCATATGTACAGCCATTTCTACATCACACGACAGTTATATGGCTAACTGACCATACACTTCCCACCCCCGGCTGCATATTCACATATTCGCTAGCAAGTCTCAACTTCTGCAAGATTTTTAATCATACACATTGGGAAGAAAGAGGAAGGAATATCTTAATTGAGTCGATGAATTGATACTAATGGAGCGATGTCCTTAAAGAGAAAGTTCTGAGAAAATCGAAGGACAAAGACGTCTAGCGACCGAAAAGGGACGTCATTGATTATCGAATGCCCTCACTAAGGTTCGTTTCTCGGAGGAATAACGTGTCAAGTGAGAATATGACTTATCGTTAAAAGTCGCTGTTAAACTACGACGTTCTGTTTCACACATGAACTTGATCAAAGTACACCGAAGTATTGCTTTATATCTTGCTTCATTTTCTATGCCTAGATATTTCAGGGCGTCCGAGATAGTGCATTTTTTACATATGACCTTGATTGCACAGTTTTCGATTAATATTTATTAATTTATTTACTCCTGTGTTTATCAATCTTTACTTTATTGATGTAAGTTCTGATATTTAACAACTTCTGAAACAATCTTCCACCAACTTCGCCATTAGATAATAAAATGTTTACAGAACGCAATTTATAGAACAACTAATAATTCTAAGATGATAATGGTGATACTTTCTTTGGTATTCTATAACTTATTTTGGGATGATATTTTGTTAAAGTATTTTAACCTATATATATAAATTATCGTGAGCTATTTACTAATGTTATGATTCAAATTTGATGTAATGTTTTTCTGCCTCTACCAAATTGCGGCTTAACCATTTTTGGGGCCAAGAAAACCATGGATATTTTAATGAATACTATAAGAGTATTTAAAAAATAATTAAAGTGGTTTAGTTTTTTTTTAGTTTATTGAGTTTATATTACATTAAAGATAGAAAGGGGATCGAAAGGCAATATCTGTAAATTGCCTTAAAACTACATTTTTGAACTTATCACCCGGTAAATGATGAACTCTTGGATACAAAATTGGTACGAAGAAAGCAATTTACAGTCATGCAATTTTATAAATATAAAGATTATCGATTCAACCTTGCATTCCTCTCCTTGTCATAGTGGCTGGTCTTAATTTTAAGTAAACTATTATGTCAATATTTCTCAGTCAATGGTGGCATAAATAGGTTTTCGGTTGAGTTATCTCAGTGTCCGATCACTTCTAGCCAAAAATATTTCTCTTAATCACTTTTGAACGAAGTTTTAATCTGTAAAAATTGACGATGGTATCCTTAGGTTATAACATCTTAAGGAAAAGTTTCCATTGATATATATCTTAAAGCTTATTTTCCTTTATTAGATTAATATTAATCGAGAGAGTCTAAACATCGCACAAGAAACGGTCGGCCAAATAATTTTCATTAGCAGGCACCGATTTACCCACGGATAACAAATTAATTAATTGAAACATAAAAACATTTAAGACTGAGTGTCAATTCATTTTGAAAACGGAGCAAACCTGACATTTACGTCGGATGAAGAACATGTGAATTTGGGTATCACGAAATCAGGTCAGTTTCTCCTGAAAGCGCACGAGGAGCGTCAATTCGTCCGAAATCGCTTGATTTCCGTCGAGATGACGTCATCTCTCGACGCCGCAAAATGTCCACGAAAACGCTTTTGCCGTGCGAATCAATATGGTGGCAACCCAAACAATGTTTACGTTGCATCAAAACCTTCATCTAGTACGGGGAATCCGTGTCGGAAAAAATCGCGACTCGGGAAAGGGTTGGAAAAAAGTTGATAAAAATGCGGGAGAATGCACAAAGGATATGACAAAGGGACGTACAACGCTCCTCATTCTTAGCATACGTCACTGCATTGATGTTCCCCGCATGCAGTTTCCGATGCGAAAAACAAAACACGAGCGCCTGCGACTCCCCTTTGAAAGAAGAGGGCGCCATCGTCTTGATTTTGGGAAATGAGGCGAACTGGGCCACGCGGTTTGGAAATGAGTCAGATATGGGGCACGTTATGCTTCAAGTACGACGCAAGAATCTACTGTGAACTCAACTGTGGGACTCAAGTATCCGTCTTTGATTAAAAGCAGCGCAATCACGCATGCTTAGATAGCAATGCAACCACGGAAATATTCTGGTTAAAGATCCTTGGAGGACAGGAACTTCCGATTCCAGTCCATCCCCAATCTTGAGGCCGACACTCCGTATCTGAATGGACATGTGGATCATGATAAAGTAAGATTCGCTTAAATAAGTGGATCATAAAGACGCCTGTGCCTCTTGAGATTTTTAGGGGATGCGAGATTCATGAAGATGTGTAGATAAAACTTCCTAGATAGTTATAGTAACCTACAAGTAAAATATTATGCTTGTTACATTTTTTGGAGTTAATTACGTAATACGAAGCCCAATTTATGTTCTACTTAAAGTCAGAATCTCATATTCTGTATACGGTAAGAAAACATACAGAAAATTAATAAAAGTTGCTCCAGATGAAAGGTTAAAAATTAAAGGCTTAAATGGCAATCCATTTCAGCTGAAGATTTCACCAGCCTGATAATGGTAACGTTGACACTAGAAATAAATTATAACGTTTGCATCTCTTTTTCATTTAGATACATTCAATTTATTACTCTAACTCTGTTTTCTTTGGCAGAAACAAATGGTATGTAAACTCTCGAAGATATAAATATTATGAAATTAAATAGGAATTGCAAAATTTAAGTATACATAAGCTCATACAAAGTGTCATACTATACCTCATTTAAGTGTATTAACTCTGGTAGATTAGTAGTTAGTTATAATCACATTCTCGAAAAATCTTTCCGTAATCCACTAAATGACAATTTCTTCTGATAAGTGTATTATAATTGCTCAAAAGAAATATCTAAATTGGTTGCAATATTCTTATTTATCGCTTTAGTCTTTCGTTCCTTAACTAATGCGTTTGAAAGATTACCAAAATGAACCGTAATCACATGGCCTAGTTCTCGATGTCATCATGGCCTACGTCATGTGTCCTTTGAGAAAAATGAACCCTCGGGGCTAAACCTCCTTTGCAATGTTCCATGGTTTGATGTTGCTCACAAGTACGGACGATTGCTTCATTCCATACCGAATCTAGTTTATGATGCCGATCATCCTACCTCATCTTGCTCCATCCAAGTATATCCAACGGCCTCTACTGCTAAATCGGTTCAACCTAGTCGCATGCACCCATCGGAAAATAAAGTTGTCCCCTTACCCTATGAAATATCAATTTATAATGCATTTTTTTATTTTTAATATATTTTTCAAACTCGGATATATATGACAGCCGATCCAGATAAAAACTTTAACGTATTCCTAAATTACACTTGTTAGTCTCAACGTCAATTAGTTACCAAAACGTAAAATGCACTATATAAAAATTCGAATAATTTATCATTTGGCAAGAGCAACACCAATTTTACGTAAGCTATTTATGAAATGTTACACACGTATTTACAAAGGATTGTCATCCTCCAACTCTTTTCTTCTTTGAACATGAAAAAAGCGAAAATACCTTCGCAAGTGACAAAATTGGTGAGTTAAATAATTCGTTTAACGAGGTAACAACTCGTTAAGATTGACTTAAAAAAGAATTAAATATCACACGGAATATTTCCATTGAAGACATCGAACATAGTAAATCGTTCATTTTGAAGCGCAATGAAGTTTCTTAAATTAAATTAGTGGGTTAAAAGTGATTACAATACTGATTTTGTAGATTTATATTAAATTGATGGTAATTTTCTGTAAAGATAAAAGTTTGTCTAATGCACTTTTAGCTGAATACAAGCGAAGCGTTGCCTCTAATTATGCTGATGCAGTATCTAATAATAACAATTAAACCTACGTCCACTGAAAATTAGATTGAATGATAATATTAAGATCTTTATAAGTAAGTTAGAAATTTAAAAATTTTTATTAAGTGAGTTACCTAATGTAATCGTGTATAAATTTCTATGGCATTGGTGTGTAGGCAACCGGCAAAACAACACCCCCTTGTCGATGCAACCCGTTGAACATATCGGTTAGCAATTTTTTATGTTTAAACATATAATTCTAATAATTTTCAGCATTTATCAATCAATTGAAATACTGACTTATCTCTAAACATAGTGGTGACGTTTAATAACCGTTCCTATGCCTATGTGAATATATTAGCCAAAATGAGGAGGATATTTAAATTAAAATGCGATAGATTTTTCAAAATACATAATCATCACATGAAAAACTATATGCAATTGGAGGTCCCTATGATGGAAGTCATTCTTGTGAAGATGTTTCAAAATCCTGAACTATAAATATGACTGGAACTAACATCTTCACCGGTTAGATCTTGTGTATTTCAACCTCGACGTTGTTAATGTCCGGTATCTATCCATCGACACCCCAGGCACAGCGTTATTTCGAGAGGGCAACTCCGGTAGAATATTCGAGACTCCGACAACTTCCTCAGACGACGGGGTGAGCAAAGGTGCGGCAGAGGAGCGGCGTAGGTTTCCGCACCCCGCTCCGGAGAAATTAGCGAAAAAAGCGCCACATTCCCCCCTGGCGGGAGAAACGAGCACATCTGTCGTGCATTTCGCATACTTGTGCTGTTTGCGAGAGAAAGTCCAGGACAACGATCTTCCAACAGCTGATAGACGCCAGATGACGTGACCCGATTGTTAATTTCAAGCTCTATCGACAGAGGGAGCGCCGATAGCAGCGACCTCGAATATTATTCTTTTAGCGGAACGTGACTTTTCCATTTTTTATCCAACCCTTTTCGAGACTGACTTTTGTAATAAAGGACGTCTGATATTTCCTCCGCTTTTACTTCGACGATTTTCCTCACTCGCGTCCTCAAAGAAATTGAGGTATCGACATCTGGTCGGCTAATAACGAAGAATTAGGTTGATCGAATTTTGACATGCTCTTCTATCGCATGGACTTCGACTTGTGTTCTCTAATGAAGAGGATTTGGGTTGATTGGAAACGAATGCTTTTATTTTTATGAGGAAAAGCCGTTGAATACACTGTATTTCGTATTCAACTACATACAAATAATACCGTCAAAGAAAGATATCTAATTTCCTATAAAGAATGGAATATAACACAAAATTAAAAAAATTATAATGGGCATTATTAAGTATGGTTCCATGAATTTTCTTGGAAAATAGTGTTTCTTTAATAACTTAAGATAAATGTTTAATGGTAAATTATGTGGAAAATTGTTTTTCAATTTGAAACGAAGTGATACGATGAAATATATTATCAGTTTGAAAATGCAAAACTTATCAACGCGTAAATAGCATCAAATAGTTTCTATGGATATATTCATAACTGCTGAAATTCATCGATTAAACTTTATTTGAAACACAAGAAGATACTTTAGATTTTGAAGGTTTTCTTTGTTTACCAAGTAAAAACATAAATAGTATACTACATAAATGATTGACAACAGCACAGTAACACTGCTAACTAACTTTGCAAGGCAGACCGCGCGAGATGTGCGATTAAAATTATGTAAGGTTCCAATCACCTTCATTTATCCTTTGCAAACTATTTATAACAATTTCAATAAGATACCTGACAATTACGAAGTAAATAATGGTCTATTTTAGCGTGAAAGAAAGATACTAGGATACCTTACAAAGAGAACGGAATATAAAGCCTGGAAAATACTTCTATTGAGAGATTTTAAAGAAATATGTGGTAAAATTATTTTATGAAAATTATAGACGTACTGATTAATTACCTAAAATATCAATGTTTACAAAGTCATTTTTCGTCATCAATAGATTTATTACTAGTTTCGTACCATTAGAATGTTAATAAATTACGGAATTAATATATGAGGCTACAGAATGGTAACGTTGCATTCGATGCTTGACTAATATACTCTTCTGAATAAATTGTTCGAACGACTGAAAATATTAATTTAAAAGCTTTAACTTTTCAAAGTTTAAATAAAGATGAACTATGTAGTGACATAATTCATTTAATATTTTCGAAAACTTTATTCCTCAAAATATATTTGCAAACATTTTACTGTTGGGTGAAATGGTCAACAAATATTTTCGCAATGTGACATATTCACAGAAAACATCGCTGATTTCAAAATAATTTGAAATCTATTTTACACGCCACCTGATACACTTCGAGCACTAATAAAGTTCAGTGTATTCTAATAATTCACAACAGAGAAAATTTGCATTTCGATCCACGAGAGAGAGAGCTAGAATCAAAAGCGTAGAAAAACTCCATCGGATGTTTTTCCCACCGGAAACACGGAGAGCGGATTTGGGCAAACAATCCGAAGCGCGTTCTTGCAACTTAATTCCACGCTTCGGAAACACGGCATCGCGTACCTCATCACGCTCCCTCGGAGTCACGGATCCGGCGTCACGAGCCATTGAGAGGTGATTTGGGAAAGAAGAGGCTGACCTCATTGATGGTGCAAGTCGTGCATCACAGACAGACGTCACATTCCGTGATGGAGGGGATTACGGCCAACGTCAAAATCAGCTTCGCTCCACAAAATCCTATGCGATCGATTAAGAATGTATTCCATGGATCAAACAAGGGTTCTCTTTGACTATATTTATGACAATATTTTGGCAAAAACCTTCTAAGTCTAAGAAAAAAGGTGCAATATTAGATACAATTTTAGGACAAATTAGCGAAGCGAAATTATGAATTTATCTATAAGATTAGATATCTATAGACTATCTATAGATTAGACTAAAGCCATTAAGTAATTGAAAGAAATAGTTATAATACTTATAAATATAAAATGCTAGAAATTGTTGTGACCTCTTATAAAAATAATCCGTAATTGATACGATATAATAATAATCTGATACGAGTAAAATGTAGCTTGCATACTGCAAGCAGATCGGCAATATTATTTTTATTTCGGCATCATATCGGGACGGTCCTCAAAAGAAAAAAAGGATTGAAAATATTCTTAAAATTCGCTGCAATTTCATCGTCTGGCATCGAACCCGGGTCTTACTGGTGAATTTACTATGCAGCACAATACAAGATCACCATCTCTATGTGTGAAAAATTAAGCAGAAATATTGGCTGCAACTGCTTCAAAAGACGTTCTACTTTTCACGAATGTAAATGGCTCTCTGGATTCGAACCAAGGAATCTTGGAAATCTAAAACATCTTTCTGAAAGTTATTTATGATCTCTATCTATATGCCGAATTTCAAGTTTCTACATTATTGGAAATGGGTTCAAAATAATCCTTAAATATCGGATCAGTTACTGATTTTAGAGACGCCTGGTGTCAAACCCGAGACATATTGGCAGCTGTGAATGCACAGTTTGATTTATAAGGACGTGATTTGATATTTTGCAAAGTTTGAACTCGATATCATGCAGGGAAGTACCAAAAATTTGTTTCCGTTATCTCCGTAAGAAATGCATTAAGAAGTGCAAATGGCCCTCTGGGAACAAACCAAGGACAATCAGCGAACATATAAAATTTGATTATAAAATATATTCGTGATATCTATCCACGTGCCGAGTTTAAAGTATCCATGTTATCGGGAAAGGATCCAAAAAAAATCTTCAAAATCGCCGCAATGCATTCTAAACGGCCGATTTTTGGCCCGACCTAGCATCGAACCATGGACTATATTCTAAGATGTCTTTCCGATTTTTGTTGGAAAAGCACGGCTTCTAGCGATCCCTCGAGTTTCAACTCTTTCTTTCTCCGGGAAGTGCCTCAAAAAAATTTACGAAAATCCCCGCCATGTATCCTTATGGAGAAAATCGCGACTTTGGGGCCTTCTGGAATCGAACCCATGATACTGAGGTTCAAAGTCGGCTTTTTCCTGGAGGTTACACGTTATGGCCAATACGTCGTAAAAATTTCAAGTCGGTGGCACTTGTGAAACATGCTTAGACTTTTGATCCCCTATATATATATATATAAATTATAGGTATATCCGGAGAAGCGTCTATATATAAAAGATATATATATATATATATATATATATATATATATATATATATATATATATATATATATATACGAGTAAAATGTTGCTTGCATACTGCAAGCAGATCGACAACACTGTTTTCATGTCGGCATCATATCGGGACGCAAACCAAAAGAAATAAATGGGGTTTAAATTTTTCTTAAAATTCGTTGAAATGCCATCGTCTGGCATCAAACCCGGGTCTTTACTGTGAACTTACTATGCAGCACAATAGAACATCAACATCTCTAACCATGTGGGACAATTCAAGCAGAAATATGGGCTACAACTGCCTCAAAAGACATTCTAATTTTCACGAATTTAAATGGCTCTCTGGAATCGAACCAAGGACGATCTTGGATATCTAAAAAATGTTTCTGAAAGTTATTTATGATCTCTATCTATATGCCGAATTTGATGTTTCTATATTATTGGCAAAGGTTTCAAAATAATTCCTAAAAATCGATCAACGTCTGATTGCAGAGACACCTGGTGTCGAACCCAGGACACATTGATAGCTGTGAATGCATTGTTTGATTTGTATGGACTTGATCTTTCTATATGCAAAGTTTGAAGTCGATATCGTGCCGGGAAGTACCTAAAATTTGTTTCCGTTATCTCCGTAAGAAATGCATTGAGGAATTTAAATGTCCCTCTGGGATCGAACCAAGGACCATCAGCGGATATGTAAAATTTGATTATGATATATTTTTATGGTATCTAACCTCATACCGAATTTCAAGTTTCTATGCCATCGGAAAAGGGTCCAAAAAAAATCTTAAAAATGCACCGTTTAAAATGCCACAATGCATTTTAAACGGCCGATTTTTGCCCCGACCTAGCATCGAACCAAGGATAATATTCGTAGATGTCTTTATGGATTCCTTTAGATATGCATGGCATCTAGCGATCCCTTGAATTTCAAATCTCTCCTTTTCCGGGAAGTGCCTCAAAAAAATTTTCGAAAATCCCCGCCATGTATTCTTATGGACAAAATCGCGACTTTGGGGCCTTCTGGAATCGAACCATTGACACCGAGGTTCAATGTCAGCTTTTTCCTGGAGGTTACACGTCATGGCCATAACGTCGTAAAAATTTCAATTCGATGGCACTTGTGGAACATGGTTAGACTTTTGATCCCCTATATATATATATATAACTTATAGGTATATCCGGAGAAGCGTCTATATATAATAGATATCCACCACAGCGTAAAACATTCCGATAATTCTCATTATTAAATAAAATATAAATATTATGACTGTGCTTCTGCTTGTATTATAATTAGAATTTCTGTTAAAATAATTTACTAATTACAAGAAACACACGTAGCCCTATTCTTCGGTTAGATAAACATATTCGTAATATTTTAATATATATTAGGATATTTATTTTTAATTTCTACGAAACTGCGACTACAGTTTAGTATATGATCTATTTACTTCATGCATAACGTTTTTCTCATGACGAAAATCTACTACAGCGTGGGTTTCTTCCATTAGGGGCAATTATGTTGTTCTTACTAATCAAAGCCAAAGAAAAATGTTTGATTTCATCAAATTGCACACCTAACTTATTTTTGTACTTCTTAAGTATTAGAATCTAACATTGCAGAAATGGTAAAAAAACGATTGAATGTAAGTAAAAGAATTGAGAGCATTAGCACGGCTTGATTCTTACAAGTGCGATTCTATATCTTATATTCTCAGATCGACTATCAATGACTAATGCACCATAATCAATTATTTACATGAATCGTTCAATTTCTACAAAATTTACTAGACGGTAAATGTGGATTAGAAATAGTGCGCAGCTAGATTGCTGGTTGAATTATCTAGAGGTTGGAGTTGGTACGCAATAAAAACCAACATGGATGTCAATCTTGTGATTACAATTATTTATGCGCTGGAACATAGCATTAAAATTATGTTTGAATGACTCTTATATTATTCACAAGAATGAATTTTCCTGGAGACGCATTAACACCAACAGAATGAGCAAACACGCTGATATCAGATAGCAAAAGATCGATGGATCGATGTCACACAGCAGAGTAGGGTCGAGGAACATGCCAATGAATGTCCAAAGGTCATTCTAAAGATACAGTAGTCTGGATTGTCTGAAAGGTTCTTCTATATAAGTTTCAGTGGATTCTTGAAAGAGAGGCAAATTAGAAATATTTTTGTAGCACTCTGAGACCTAAGACCTTGGGTATCCAACAAAAAACTGTTCTTTGTTTGGTACCCGATGGTAGTCGAATCCGATCTGATGATGACTTAGTAACAAAATAGATCGTGCGAATTATAAGTAGTGGTAACTTAAAAAAGTGATCTTTTTAGTAATTAACTTATACGAAATACAGGCAGAAATGACGAATTATAGCTATAATTAAGATGATTTCGGCTTCAAATTCTTGACTTTACTTCTACAAAGGATTTAATTTTAATTTGATACAAGTAAATCCGATTATTAAAATGTTTTACTATCTATTTAATTGAAGATAAACTATAAAATATGCATGCTACCACTCAGTTTTGGAATCATATTTTTGAATTTTATGATGAATAAATAAGCTTAAGTGTATCAATTTCCTGTTGCCATACTATTTTATAAATAATGAGATCCGTCAAACAGAAGGAAAGCAGATGAATTCCTCGATGTAAGAAGCATTACCAAGGATTTAGTTATCTAGTTCGTGTAATTTTATTAATTTAATTCTAACATTTTGGATAACGCGTAAAACAATGACGATATACTTAAAAGAGCACCAATAAGTATGCCTTTATAGAATAATAATAAATCGTCTTTACTTGGGCGAGATTGAGTGACAGTAAATACGAAACTTCAAAAATGAGAAGACCTTTGTCGCATGTGGACAAGATATGAATCACTAATAGATATACGAATGCACTGGAAAGTATTGGGGTGAAGTAAATCTACTTGAAAAATCAATTAAGTGCCATTATAGGCAATTATAGTGCCAATGATTCTCATCATATTTTTCCAAAACATTTTTTACAGTGTACCGTGAATGCCCAAAATTAAGACTCCGTTATCCCCATCTGTAACCCAAGGGTAATGTAAATGTCTCTCTGGGATCGAACCAAGGACTATCAAGGAAACCTAAAAAAGCTTATATGAAATGAATTTATGATCTTTATTCACATGCCAAGTTTTAAATATTTATGATATCGGAAAACAGTTAAAAAAAATCTGATGACACATGACTTTCTCCGTATTTTTTGAAAACATAAGCCTATGCCGGTAATATACAAACAGCTCCAAAACAATGAGTGTTACAGGAAGATGTTTCATACAACATTGTAATAAAAAACATTGTCTATAACTTTGGTACACAATTGTATATACCTACATTGCATTCTGACAGAGATATTTATGAAAAACTTCCATTTCTGGATAAACTACAACTTCCGGTTAACCATTGTTCAAGAATAACTGCCATACAATCAGTGTTATGAAAAAATGTTTCAAACAAAAGTTGTAGAAAAGTACATTATCTATAACTTTTGTAAATAATTGTATGTACCTACATTGCGTTCTGACTGAGATATTTAAGAAACAAAATTTTGTTTCAGATATACCACAACTTACTGTTAAGCGATATTCACCAAAAACTAATCAACTCTTGGGATAGTTAGGAAAATACTAAATATGAATTTTAGAAATGATCAAATAATTACTTTTTAAGATAAAGCGCCTACAAACTTTTTTTCTACAGTCAGACCCACACACAGACACACATGTTCGGGAAAATTGCAAAAACGAGCTCTATGGGCCCTAAACATTTATTTACATCGAAATCTGGAGGTCGAATTTTTTTTGGGAATTTTTACTTTATCTATACTACGTTTAGGGAGAAAGGAAAAATCAATGACAAAGTCAAAGGCATTAGTAGGGTTGGCACCTTGCGAACTGTTCATTCCGGAAGATTATTAATTCTGGAGGTAAATATTCTGGAAAATTTGCCAATTGGCAATTGTTTGCCATTGCTAAGCTAACAATATCCATACCAACTGAATTTCTTGGTGCTGTGCTTCAGTCTACAGTCTTGTTGAATTAAAGCAATATATTCAAAGAAGGAATTAATATATAAGCGCGTAGAGGTAATATCCCCACGCAAAATTCCTTATTCACTGATCTGCATGTACCGGACTGACTAAATTTACAAATTGCAGATCATAAGCGACAGACCAGCAGATTTCAAAATTCCGTATGACGAGTCCACATTGGCCAAATACAGGGATACTCCCGGCATTCCGAGAAATGTGGCAACCTTATACACCAGCCTTTTTAGCAAGTGAAAAAACAGTGACGGTATGCCCTTGTGAGTGGAGACAGTCACGATCACGAGCACTCCTCCGCCGTTCACACGAGACTTTAAACAAACCGAGCGGGAACGTAACGACGTTTCTCATGTCGCAAAACTCGGGGCGTGGAAAAGTAGGATTTTTTCCGAGTCAAAAAGCGTCCGTCAAAGGGTGGAATTAGCGTGGGAGGACAAAAGGAAGGGCAGAGAATCGATAAGAGCCGGAGAAACAAATTCTGCCACCCGCATCCGCCATCACTCTCACTTCTCACCAAATGAACCCCAGCCCTGTTGAGGGAACCGTTTGCAGCTGCCGCATCGACGGTGTGCAGATATCGTGTTTCGAGCACTTGTAATCTCCGTAGGATTTTCAAGCGGTGGCGGCAGAAGCTCATGCCGCCATTTCCACGACTTTTTTACCTTTCATCTGTCGAACGTTTATTCTCCTTTCTGGAGCATAAAACTGCGACGTGGTTTCAAGTGCACAAACGTTACGTGTTTCTGCGTCAAAAGCGCAATTTTGCAATGCTTTTTCAGGAAGGATTCCGAGGAGAAACAATAGGCATGGATGGAATCGATTGGCTGCGTTTGAAGATTGATGTTTGTTTTGTTTTATTGACTTCGTCTGGTTTAGATTATTCTCCGCTGAAGAACGGGTAGAGGAAGTAAAAAGCAGGATGTATCGTGTGATGTAAAGCTGAGTATGTGTCCATGATGACTTCTCATTGCATGGCGTCTAACTGGCACTTTAAAGCGTATTATTGTTTAAGGTCTTTGTAAAAACATAGATTGTCTCCGTTCACCACGTAATTTAAAATTATCATAGCTTTCATATAATTGTATAACCCGCCTTTAATTATCTAGGGGGGATTGAAGAAGTTACATACTTTAAACGCCAAAGAAGCCGATGAAAAATATCAAGTACATTTTATCGAGATCCGATAAGTGTAGCAATTTTTATTAACGATCTCAGTGACTCTTACGTATATTTCACCTCTTCATTTAACTACTAATGTTCGTACATATGTAATAGTATACTTGTATTAATATCTGAAAATGTATTGTGTAGAATCATCCAACATCGTCAATTTACCAGAGCACTGAGTATAATTAAAACATCTTCTCAATGTTCAGACAAAATCGCATAATATTAATATTTATTTATTCTCTTTCCCTCCTTCAAAGAGCTTATACTCAAAACGTGATATATTGAACTTATTTTTGATTCTTTTACGACAAATGCAGTTTCTTAGTTTCATTATCTCGTTGTCAAAGTACGTTAAGATAGAATAATGTTCAATCTTGGATGAAAAGGTTACGAAAAATGGTAAACAAGTCTTGTACCACGTATTCATTCTTTACCGTAAACTTAACCTTCATATTTAGCAATGTGTAGGTACTTGAAGTACGTCTTGGATTTTGTCACTTCAATCTTGCAAACATCCTCAAGTAAAAGCGGCACATTATAACTCATAACGAAATAGAGGACAGAATGTTCGCATCTTTTATTCTTAGCAGAGCTGCTTCCTCCACATCAGTCAGACTAATATTCTGCTACGTTCTCGTTAGTGAACTCGTTAGTCCCGTAACACGATGCTCGCATCTCATTGTGACTGCAATATTACTTCTAATTTACATCACGGTCTGGCCCAGATTTTCCCCTTGTTACTACATATTTCCATCGCAAGTAGACTTTATGATAATCATACCAAAGGTCATGAGCATCTCATTTAGGAATTCTTGTGCTAGTTTTTCATGAGAAAATTAATTCATTACTCCTATAATCGTTACTCAGCATAACAATCTCCCACAGAGTAAATTCATTCATTCATTAATTGTATTTGTTCATGTTAAAAGAAATTAATATAAACCAACGATTTGAGAGAGCTTTACAATATACGTGGAAAAATAATTAATGGAACTATTGGTCACCAAGAAGCATTCAATACCACTGGTCGTTGGATTGGTTCATTTTGAACATTCATTTCCTTAAAAATGAAACCATAAAAATTTTGTGTGATAAATATGACGATAATATAGTGTATTTGGGTGGACGTTGTTTAATGATTGTTAAAATGATGGAGAAATATAAATATACTATATCAATACTAGAAGAAGAATGTATGGTAATAGGTGATTAGTGATTAAACTGAAGGAATTGCCTGACAAGCTGTAAATTTTTGCATATAGAAGCCATAGTTACTTAAAATGGCCCCTTTGGCCTTCAACTATTGAATAATATGTTACTTCGGATATAACTCATCTAATTACACAAAAAAGTACATCCATTACCACATTCACAGAATATATAGATCAAAGGAAAATCTAATTTAAGTAAACATCAGCATAGTAGATTACCACGCAATTTGATAAAAGTGGCTTATGCCTTGGAATTGGCCTAAGATCCACGTTCAGATGTGTATATTTCACGCTTACGTTAAGATGAAGAGAAATAGTGCTCATAACGAGTTCAGCGCGGAAGAGTCGTTTTCAAACTTTCCGCACATCATATCATACAAGAGTATTAAATACTACCGAGGTACATCTAGTTTCAACGTACAGCAAAAAGACTACCGTATACATGAACTTAGGTGTTCCATTTGCTTATATATAATAGAACATCTGTAAATTTTGTAGTTGAATAGTATAACGTACTGCCATCGGGATGTTTTTGAAGAGATTACTCTCTCAAAGAAAGTGAATACCAGGACGGTTATTTTGACTTTTTTTAACCCTTGATGGCCATGGTCATCACCCGACGTGTTGCTTAAACTTAGGTTTTTTACATGTAAAGAATAAAGAAATAATCTCCCTCAGAACGGACTCAAACTAGCAGGGGTGTTCCACATGGATCCGATATGGGACCATTTTTATTTGTAATTTATATCTGTGCGTAATCACTATATATATAACGATTATGATAGAACAATAGCTTACCCCGATAAAGAGCTCTTACTAGACATCTCACAAAAATCTTCCTTGTTACTGTTCTTAATTGCAATATATGTTAAGAATAGGAATAGAATAGAGAAACGACAGAATACACCCAAAATTTCTCCACGAAGATTTCAGTTGAAAATATCAAAATCGAGAGCAAATTGTTCCATACATTTTTCATTCCATTAATTACACTAATCCTTCTATCGTCTGACCACTATGAGGCTGAGAGGTGTATGTGTCGCTATATGTCCTCCATAAAGACGATGACACATCCATTCATCTCCGCACCCTCTCTTTCACCACTCTTGACCCATTTTCTTCGTCTTTTAATTCGAACTCTCTTTTGCTCATCCAAGGTTGCATCTCAGTGCTTGAGGAGGCTGCTTCAAGATATCCTCGGCTCGCCGCGAAACGGACTTTTGCAAAAGTATAACTTTCCGTACGTTTGATGTCGTCATTTTGTTTCGGTGTTATTTTTAAAAAGTAAAAGTCGATTATGAGCCTAAATTTTTCTTCGCGTACACTCGGTGATTACGAATTATAGATTTAGGAGCTTAATAAGATGTTCAGAGGTTTTCGATCTTCCTTCTCGAATTTCTAATGCAGAATTGTAAGTAAAAACGACAGCTTGATGATTTCTGTTGACAAAGAAATTTAAGAATTACAGGAAAATGAAATTCGATTTCAATAAAAATAATCATTACTTAATTTTGTGATGCTCATAGTTATGAGATAATTTTTACAATTTAATATTTAAATACGATTAGAATCTCTAAAAAACATCCATCGGGTCTAGTTTGATGAAACAAATACCCTGGTGAACCTTAAGCTCTTTATTGCCTTGCGTAAAAGCATTGTACATGTAGTAAATGTATCTAAACTACAAGTAAATACTACTTTATGGTGAAATTGGGTGTATAATATATACCAATTATTAATTATACCATATTGGTCAAAAATAATAATTATATCTGTCATGCATAATTAAATCAATCAAAATGAGTGCTATTTTATAAGCAAAATAACCAGACAAGCATTATGGCTCTTGATGACCTTCTGCTTGCCACTACATTGAAGGACGTTTTGCAAAGTATTTCTGAAGCAATTCTTGTATATTTCTGTGATAAAATCTTTATTGGCCTGATTTATAATACTCGGTTTTTGTAAACTAAACATTATAAATGTACATGCACTGCACAATGAATGTACTATTAATTACTGAAACCAAAACGAAAAAGCTAACTTTTAAATTGCGTAAATTTATAAATATAATGGAAAAAATTTTGAACGTGATTTACGCGTTTTCTTGCGAAAGAAGAAAAAGAATTAGAAAATAAATTATTAATAACAGTTCCAGTAGAGAACCAGTGTCATCTATATTATAATCTGCATTCATCCAAAATTTCAAAAACGTCACGAAAGAGGTGTGTTAGTCTGAAATGTCTCAAAGGAACATTTACGCATATAAAGGAGTCAACAACAGCAGCTGGAATATCAAGGAGAAACATCTGCGACAGCTCGTCTTCTCCTGAAGCGAGGCAGGTTATGTTCGTTTCACAAGAAGGGAAGTCTGTGTTAATGAAAACGAACTTTAAAAGATTAATTTCTCATATATATATATAAGTGCATTAATACACAATGTTAAGAAAATTAATCCATTAAGTTATGAAAGGCTAATTAAATATTTCAAAATTAAAGTTCGGAAGTTTTTCATGAATACATGAATACACCTGCTCTAACGTTGTTAGCCTTAACAAGATTAGTCTTCAGCCAAGACTTTGGGAAAACTTAGCACATATTTCAATAAAGAGAGTAACTTACACAACTATAACTTACTTCTAAGTGTTATGCAAAATATTGAAGAATAAACTCATCCTTTTAGTTATATAAAATGGGTAATCATTTTAATTTATTAAAAGTTCAAATGTAAGAGTGTAATGAAAGACTTTAAGATGTGAATTTTATTAATTCCTAAATTTACATTTCACAAGATCGTAGTATAGATTAAAGATCTTTATATGTTTCTACGACAGTGCAGAATGTTATGGATATAAATGACTAACTATTGAATGAAATTAATTAACCATTCCATGTTGGTCTATACTGTAACTTCTAGCATCTCTTACTTCTTAATAACTTAGTTATTTTTCAAGATTGCTTTTCCCAAATGCCAAAAGTCTGTTTCCGTCGTTAAGTATAAAACTTGATCCAAGCATTGTTCCAGATGCTGTATAATAATTTGATTCCATTTCGCTTTCACTCATCGAATGATGTTTAATGATGGAGGTGCAAGTGAAAGGATGACGCGGACGTGAAAGTAAGTTTCCATCCTGCCAACGCTATCGTAACTCAATTCTGATATCGCCATCCATACAACCGGTTCTTTTCTTTAGAGAGCATCTGTCGATAACACGCACAATTCAGTTCATTTCTCTCTGTGAAATGCCTTTGATCATTTCCCTTATCTCCGTTACGTTTCCCTGTTGAATGTATTTATACCTCTCAATAAATCCCCGTATTGCGTCATTCGCTACATTTGCAGGATTACCGAAACCGATTGAATTGTTTTTCTTTGTATCTAATCATTAAATTAATGAATATTACAATCATTGAAATTACGATTTAAGTTCAGAAAATCGGTTGAAGAAGCTTAAAAACGAGCCACCAATCAGGGAAAGGAATTACGCGAGTACGCCAAGAATAACTAGGATACGCATTTGGTGTTACTATCTACCTTCTCTAAATTACAACTTTACACTAAAACTGAAAGAATTTCAAAGACTGGAGATACTTACATAATAATGATGGAAGAAAAAGTGACCTAGAATAAATTCATGGAAAATTTATGATATATTTATAGATTTCTTAAAACGACTCAATAGACTGACTACCTTTATATCAGCAAAAGACGACCTCTATACGGTCATTTCATTTTTAATTTCTCCATATACGTAGTATAGAGAAAGTACTGTTTAATATGTTCGAAATGGCAATGATTATAAAGTCTTTAAAAATTTAGTTTAAAGATTCCATCCATTTAATCAAGGACTGGGATGATTATTTTCACCTAAGTGTTCATAAATAAAAATATAAAAGAACAAAGAGCATGTTGTGATTGTCATTGACAAAATATTCGAAGAAGTTTTGAACATGTCGACTATGTTTAATATCTTTAACCGTTAATTTGAAAAGTATGATATTTGAAGAACCTTCTCTCGATAAGCTAGAATATTTACAAACAACTCTCTGTGATTGTGACTGCATATTTAAAGGCTATGAACCCGAGTTTTACTTAAGGTAAAATTTACTTATAAACCTGCCTTATCGAGTTATAAAGAAGTTGCTTGTTATTTAGACTTTCTTGACAGTCTACAAACGCCTACAACACGCCTACAACACGCCTACAACACGCCTACAACAGGAAAGCTTTCGACACAGTTTCTCACGAAAAGCTTATTCAAAAGCTGAGTGCCTACGCGATCGACGAAAAAGCTATCAGATGGACCAAATCTTTTCTAGGAAACAGATCACAGCAGGTTGCGTTAGATGGAGTTTTATCCGACGAAATAAGTATCTCATCAGGAGTTCCACAGGGAAGTGGTCTTGGTCCAATTTTATTTCTAATTTACATTAACGACCTCGTAGATAACGTAAAGAATAAGGTAAGATTTTTTGCCGATGATACCCTGATATACAGAAAATTTTGACAGAAAACGATTATAATGTGCTTCAAGACGACCTGGACGTAATATCAGGATGGTGTAAAGATTGGCAGCTGGATTTAAATATAAATAAATGCGTTGCCATGAGTTTTACGCGCTCCACAAACATAATTCCCGCGCAGTATCAAATCTCAGGTCATCCATTAGAGTTAGTGCACGACAACAAATACCTAGGAGTCACGTTTAGCAGTAACTTATCTTCTAAAGAATATATTCGAGATGCGATAGGAAAAGCGAATAGAATGCAAAGATTAACTGGTAGAACGTTGAGAGGATACTCATCGAGAGTCAAAGAAATAGCTTACTTTTCTCTTATTTGCCCGAGTCTTGAATACTGCTGTGCGGTTTGAGACCCACACGAAGTAGGTTTAGTCTCAGATTTAGAGATGGTCCAGCGTAGAGCAGCCCGATTCGTTTGCGGGGATTTCAGGTTTGATAGCAGCGTTACGGTAATGATAGAGTCCCTCAGTTGGAATTCACTACAAATGAGAAGATCTGAATATTGTCGGAAACTGTTCGAAAAGTTCAATCGTTCAGAATTTATAGACGAAGTAAGTGAAATGTTAGTGCCAGTAAGGAGCGAACGCGATCTCCGAGAGGCATCGACGAAGCGTTATAGGGAAGTAATTGCAAGGACGGATAATTACTTTTGGTCGTTTTTTCCCCAAGCTATTAGAGTTGCTAATAGGTAGGAATGAATAATGGTGGTGTATTACACCCCCTGCCATACGCCTCTGGCGGCTCGCGGGGTATATATCTAAATCTAAATCTAAATCTAAACACGCAAAACATGTAAACATTGAAATAAAATCAATCCGATGTTCTTCATTAGTTCTTCATTAGCTAAAATCAATCCTTTTCTTTAATCCCATTATAGTTAGATTCTTAATCACAATATCCCTTCTTCTACAAGTCTAAATATACTTTCTCGTCAAATTTTTCGTTTTTTATTCACGAGAGTTGTAGTAACACATCCCATGCAGTATAACTTTTGTTCGACCGAATGCACCCGGAGGCACCAGCACCCTCCTCCCACATAACCTTTCCTTCGACCCCCATCGCCTGCCCTCTCTCTCTCTCTCCCTTTCATCTCCGTTTGAAGCTCCACTCTTTTTCCCCGACTAAATCTTTAGGCAGAACACTCCATTCATAGATTCCAATTAACTTTCCCTTCTCCGCTCCCCCCCCCAAGTACATCTCTCTCCGTCGCAATTAGGCTAATGCGGTCTCCCGCATCCATTGCCAAAAAATGCTAGATATTTGTCTACGTGCCCGAAGTCTCTTTTGTGGCTGAAATATTTCTTATCTTGGAAAGGTTGCCCGAAAACAAAAATACCATTTGATGGAGTGCAAATTTGTGAGCGTCGTCCGCAAGTCGGCGTCCTTGGCCTTTATGAATCCGCCCGCATGAAATAATTGGAATCCAATACGGCACGCAGAGTGGTGCCGAGAGCCTTTTTGTTGCGTTCGCTCTGCCATGCGTCACTTCGCTACAATTTCTCTAATAAATGTCTTTTTACGGAGGATCGAGGTCGTGGCATAAAATTGCAGTCGACGACGTTCTAGGAACTTGAATTTAAAGAACGATATGTTGTGCGTGCCTTTTTTGGATGCGAGACAAATCTGAGAGAGAATGTAGGGTACAAGACCATTCGCCACTACCATTTAGTGGATTATCATGGTATTGATGGAAATAGTCAACGGATTCATATTAGCCGCTCTTGATCAACTAAAATTTCTTTCCTCAAACGAACCCAAATGCAGGTAAACAATAGACCATACTGTGAAGAAATAAAGGTCACATTTGTCTGTATTGCCAGGCATTAATATTTAATTTAGACTATATATCAGAGTCGATAAAATACCATATTTTTTACTGAAAGAAAAAACACTCAAGTGAATATTATGTAATAATGAGTGGTATTACACCCTTGTCTTGTGTTGCAATCATTGATAGGGATGAGAGCGTGAGATTTTGCGTCTAATTTCTATTTTGCTTAATCAACATGAGACATACCATTGACAGGGTTCATATGAGAAATATTGGTATCTCTTGCATGGGACGGCTTATGGCACCCCAATCTTAAAAATCAATATTTCTCTACATAATTTTTCTATTTGTTTGCTATTAATCATAAGTAATGTAAAAAAATCATTTATCTAGGTCATTTTATAGGTATTTACTCGATTTTTTCACGGTGAAACCTTATATAATATATTCGAGAATATTCCTTAAGAATTGATAGTTTATATACAGGTAAATACAGTAAAGGTACTCTTTTGATTCATTACTACTTGTATTTTGGGATAAAATGTAATATCACACAAGAATCCATTCTGGTACTCTCTTTTAAGAATTTAAATTATCGTTAATAAATATTCTTCTGTTACTAAAAAGTCTGCGACAGCAATACGAATCCTCCTCTTGTCACAACTGGGCAATCTTGTGCACGTTACGACTGTCGATCAGCGTTGTTCGCCACAAAAACCTCAGCACCCAAACATCAGCCTCTATTGCTTGCTTAACAGTGTGCCGCATCCAAGCTCTCTGTAAGCACGTATTATCCTACGGTAACTAATACGATGGTAATCGTGGAAGGAAAGACGTCAGAACGATGATGTTGAGAATTCATCCGAAAAGCACTCGCTCTTTCTTACATTAGATATCGAGAGATATGAGGCTAACTTGACGGGAGGGGAGTGAGGTAGTTATTCTATTTATAGATATTCTCCTTTAACTGAGATATTTTATGTTTCTAACTTATAATATTTTTTTACTTTAGATGTAAGCCTACGGTTTCTTGTAGCATTCACTCCGAATTTTGTGAACATATTAACTTTTGGTGGATAGAAATTAATATTTCCTCTGAAACATCCTAAGATTAAAAACTTTACTGAGCAACTTCTCTCACAAAAGTTTCATGATGTAAGAACAAAATTGGAAGGCAAAGAAGGCGTTAAAAGTAGATGGAATATTTAATCCGTTTGTGCATTTTGTACTTCTCGTCTACTGCCCTCGTCTAAATTACACACGTGTTTTCGAAAACTTATCTGTTTCTTACTAGTTACCTTATTTTTGAAGGATTCGCAACCATCTTTGGAAAACTTTCCTCGTTTGTGAGCTGCATAAAACAGTTCCGTATAGGATTATTTGTCAATCGTCATGTTCACAATTTATCCTGCTTTATATTGTTAAGGAAAAAATAGCCGCACGTGGACTGATATATTTACTTTAAATTTTTTTAGCCAGCTATGATAATATTCTGGATATATGTTTCAAAGTAATCCTAATGAAACAAAATAAGGAAAAGACCGGACACCAGGTGCTAAGGTATACTAATTTTAAAATGTTACGAGATCTGATACTGTAGGAGATCTAAAATGATTAAATTAAGACCAAATGTATATTAAAAATTTGAGGCCTGAATTTGATAACGATTGACGATCTGCATTTGGGATGAGAAAAGAAAATATGTTACGTCTCTTATCCTTTCCTAATCTGATGTTGAACTTAATTTTTATTTATTGATTATGCTGAAACGTTAAAAACCTATATTTATGCCATAGTCAAATGAGAAAGTAGAAAAGATATCTATTAGATGATAAATAATAAAACTACAAACCACATTTATAATTAACAAAGTCTATATTAATTATTTTAACAAACATTATAATCGAACTGCATGAGCTTACTCTTTATCGGGAGACTTTGGGCGAATCAGTGTTGAATGGGAAGAGGGCTGAAAGTTTTACTCACCTGCAAAAGAATAAATAAAAAACACACTATCAAATAACAGAAACATTTATTCAAAGCAGTGTCGCTGAAATTGGAAATAAATTACTATTGATTAGTTTTAAAAATATGCATGATCCTAAATAATTTTTTATTAATAACTTTTCTTTTCATAACTTTAATTTTGCTATTTAAGTATATTTATGCATGCTCAAAATTATGTAAACAATTTTAAGAATAATGCATAAAAGGAGTTATTTTTGTTTTTTGTATATTTTGTCAAACATAAGACAGCTTCTGGCAATAGTTAATTTGAAATAAATTATCTACCTTCCAATTAGTCTAATATCTAAGACAGACAAAGAAAAAAGATGATTAATGACATAATGGGTGGGGTTAACTATAAGGAAGTGAAGGAGATGGCGATTAATGGGGATTTGTAAGTTTACATGAACCTACCAAATGGCAGAACATTCATAATGATTAATATCCAAATTACACTTTAAAAGTTAAGAACAAAATCAGGTAGTATGAACGACAATCTTTCAGAGGATTATGTATGAATAAAACAGATATTTTATCAGGAAATAGCTGGAAGTCACTAGGAAAGACGTAGGATTTTTATACTCTTCCAATTCTCCGTTTTCTGAAGTCGTGGGCTTTTCTAGCAATATACGAGTAAAAATGGGATAACAGCGATTAAGCTAATTTCTTTTTTGAAGGAGCATAGTTACTGAATTACTGCAGAAACTCAACTCGCTTACCACAAGTCAAGGAATTCTATAAAACATGTTAATCTTAACAGTTAATAGGTATTTGAAAGAAAACTTTTATTAGAAAAATTTTGGAAATTTTAGCGGCTATGCAAAATCTTATATTCCAATGGCGACGAGGAAAAGAGTTGGCAAAAAATCAGTGTACAGGCATTCGAGTAGAAAAGAACATATTCATAACAAAATTCACATCATGGTTCCTGAAAAACTTTGTTTTACTCCAGAAAAACTAGTTGCCTAAGCTTATAGTATTTAAAATATCTTTATTTTGTTGTGCGATCAACATTGATAAAAAATATTTTCTGTATTCTTCTTAAAATGTGTTTTCATTTCACTATTTGAGGTATTAAATCGATTAGGACCAGATACCCGAATTTTACGAAGTATTTACTTCGTGAGATTTCCCCAAAGACCCAAGGTTTTGTGGAATATAGTGGAAACGGAGTCTGCGGCCGAGACTGAGCGTACAATCGCATTTTGTAGGCAGCTTTACGGAGTGCTATATCAGTGACTCTGCCATGCGCACATCTCTGAAACAAAGCGAGGTATTGTTTGCCACGAGGAAAGGAAACTTTATGACAAGACGTTTTCGCCATATGGAACCCGAGGGATATAGTTTTCCCCTGATACTAGTTCACTCTGTTTTTAAAATAATTTATTTTCCAAAGCACCAATGAAAGAATTGAAGCAATAAAGCTTCTGATAAACTATTTATTAATCCTTGTAACTCTTCAAGAGAGGGTTAGGCTGAATGATTCGCATAAATTTTACGATTTAGAGCATGCACTATTTATACATTATATTTAAATTTGATCAAGATAGTTATACTTATTTTAATGCGATATTTTTGATTCGGTCAGATTTAATTTAATGAATTTTAAGGCATTTATGATCATTCTGTTAAATTCTGAGTCTTCAACGAAAGCAACTTGACAAGGCCGTAGAACTTTTAATTGGCATGTTAATGATTGGAGGTAGACTTCCGCTATATACCATGAAAAGTAATATTGATAAAAAGTAAACAGGAGTAAAGAGGTAAATAGAATATTCTCCACTATCCTCTGCGAATATAAAATTTTAAAGTTCTTGAAAAGCGGCAATTGGAGGGGCCAGAAAATAATTATATGCGCCTATTCTGAATATATACGAAATATTTACTTTAATCATATATTCCAAGATATTTATTGCTTAGAATTCCCAAGAAGATGCTTCTTTTTCAAGCACATGAAAAAATGAAATGAAAACCAGTCGTATTTACTTAGGGTTTTAAGGAATCTTGCGTTTAACCAGAGTTAATAGATCTCAACAAGAATTTTAAAATGTTTATAGATTACGCTCGTATAATCTCAGATAAAGTAAGCGTTCGACACTTATGGGCCCGAATAGCTTGGAGGCAGGGTCAAAAGTCGAAAAATAATAATTATAATAATAAATCCTCTTTATTTGGGCGAGATTGAGACTTAATAGTCTCTTCTTCCATCTAACCCATCGTCATTAATTACATAATAAGAAGTAGAAACAATTAGAAGAATTTTGGATGTAAAAAACCTAAGAGATTCTTAGGGGGGGAAAATCCACTGCAGGAAAACACCCACAAGGAAGGGGGGGGGTGAAATTACCTGCGTAAACCTACCGATAGTAATAGCTAAACGATAAGAAAAGAGAAAAACATTCAAAAATATATACACTACCAATAAATACTTAGATAAATAGATACATAGAGGGAGATAAGTTTCTTTTATGTTCGAGATAGTTTAAAAGGGAATAGACAAAGGATCGCCCTAATCCTCGGCTGCTTCGGAAGAAGGCTAAAAACGCCCGTCGATCTATCGCACCGTATTACTCCCCTACTCTTTAACGTCCTTCGCACACTCTCTTGCCCCATAACGTTATCTGTGGAAGCGCATTCCGATTCACTTCCCTATCAGCCGTCTATGGCTGCATTACCCCGGAAAAGAGTGAAATCCTCTCTGCAAATTCTAAGCACTTCTCATCCCATCAAACCGTGACCTGAGCATTCTGTGCGTAAGCGTGCAAGGATTTTGTAGAAGCGTGATAATTAAACGGATCCAAGGGAATGAAGAACGATTAAACACGTTGCATTATTGAGGGATCACTCAAGAGGGATTTCGAAGGCCCACAGACAAGATTTTGCCATTTCACGTTTCAATCAATTTGACATAAGATGGATAAATGGGGGTTTGACGGTTGGGAACGGATTCAATTGAAATTATTTCAGATTAAATACATAGTTTTCACGTATCTTTCGAGTATATCATCTGATGATGCTACCTTTATTCCGAAATCCTGCACATGAAAAATTTCAAACGTATTAGTAGACGTAAAGTAGAGGCTGTATCCTCAACACTCGCTAATAATAGCTTGACTTTGCGTTCCGCAGTGATGCGTAATTGGACCGTTGCTATTTTTAGCATAGCTCATTTTTACATACCTTTGAAATCACATTTTTAGTAAAGATAGGATATTCGCGGACGTTACGGTCATTCACAGGGAAATAGAGAAACTATAGGATGGATTTACACTGTCGAAAGACTTACGTAGAATTATGAAATGATGCGATGATGTGCTTCCACTCTCTGCCACAGGCCGAAAGCTGGCTTGTAGGGTCTTTTTATCAGGGAATCGAACCAGTGAAAGAATGAACCACTCCAGAGGTCTGAACCGGTTCGAATGGCGAACCTCCGCAGCAGTTCGGAGCGGAGCGGATAAAGTTGCGCTCCGGTTCGGAGTGGAGCGAGGGTCGGAGCGGAGGCTCGGGTATCCTCTCCGCTCCGAATGAAGCCTCATGCAACTTCCACTCTGGAGTATTTGTAGACGAAATTGGGCCTACAACAAATTTTTCTTCGTATGGCTAAATTCCCTAAATGTAGTAACAAGTGATTTAGCAAAAATATCCTGCCTGCGATACCCGGTAACTCTCATGGAATTCACGCATAGCGAAAGCCAAGGCTTCCAATTCCTAGGAATGCCTGAAATACAAGAATTTGGTAAACTTTTACCCCATTTAAGACTTAGTAAGAGTAGTATTTTATGAATTAAGTTTAGTGATTGGGTTATTATTCCCAGAAATTGGAAAGTCTGATCACCATTTTATATCAGAGACCTTTAAGAAATCCGGGCAGCAATGGGTTTGGCTGTCCGTTGAACTTTGTTTAGTTGAGCTTTTTGGTGAATATGTATCAAAATGTATTTAGGTATGATAGTGTACATAAACTTCCCCTCTTGTTTGAAACATTTTTCGCCTCCGTCAAACCAGAGCGTGCTGAGCTAAGTTAACTATAAAAGTGGATGGGAAAAAACTAGAGCAGGTGGATACATTTTCTTACTTGGGAAGTACTCTTGGTGGGATGGAAGATGCAAAGATGAGATTCGAAAGAGAATAACATTGGCCAAGGAAGCCTTTATGAAGCGAAGGGAATTGATGACCAAATGTATTGCCAAAGGAATCAGGAAAAGATTGGTGAAATCCTTGGTTTGGAGTGTCACCCATGTATGTGTGCGAAACGTAGACTTTAAGAAAGGAGGAAGTTAAACGTTTGGAGACCTTCGAAAAGTGGTGTGGGTATGGCGTAGAATGAAAAAAAGGAAGTTTGATTGACAGGAAAACTAACATGGAGGTGCTTGAGATGGTTTGGGAGGAGAGGGCTTTAATTGAAATAATTTGACACATTGACGGAAGAAATAGGTGGGTCAAGTATTGAGGGGAGAGGGATTGGTGAAGACTGTAATTGAGGGTAAGATTCAGGAGAAGAAGCAGAGGGGAAGCCAGAGACAGAAGATGACTGAAAGGGTGGGGTTAACTATAAGGAAATGAAGGAAATGGCGATTAATCGGAATTTTTGATTGTGCATCAACCTACCGAAAGCTAAAAACACTCATGAATACGTCATGTTGATGCTCATTTGAAAATATATTAAAAAAAGGATGTAAGTATCGTGCTAAGAAAATTATTTGCTAGAGAGATCAAAGCTTGTCTTCAAATATTTGTAATTTAAATCTCATTCAGAGTCATGAGGATTTTAATTGGAATATTTTAAGTCTTCGGAGATTGCTTGAAAATAAATTAGCTGGTAACCTTTCGCCAAATGAGTTTTGTATATTTGAGGAGTAATCAACAAATTTAAAAGAAACATACACGGGAATCCAATTCGCGGAACCTTGACCTTGATACAGCTGCTATGAATTCCTTAGGTTTTAAATACTAATTTTCTTAAGACAGATGTAAATTGAATAGAAGGTTGGAGGTGTAATAGCACAGGCGGAATGGAAAAGACCGTAAAAATAACCACTAAATTCCGCGTATTTCTGGAAAGCTCCTTTTTCTTCTATGCAGCACCTCATTTACCTTCTGACCCAGTTTTTTATATTTTAGCCGAAGAATCTTCCTTCATAAGGTTGACTCCTCAAAGGATATTGCAGTTTGCTTATTATCCAATTTCGCAAACTTCTTCGTGGATATTCAGCAAAGTTTTGCAATAGAGGCTTTTTTCTGTGATCACGAGTAATTTTCGTAAATGTTACTCAGTTAAACGCTAAAAAAATTTGAATTATCATTAATTTTCTGACGGTCCAACGTTTAATATCATTTATTAAAGCAATGTATAACATTTTAATTTTTGAAAGAACTTTTCCGAAGTATTCAGCATGCAAGAAATTACAATTCTGTACGTACCTCATCTTATGATATAGTTATTTAATAGTGAGTGAAGGTCATTTATTTTGAGAGATCAAAGTGCGCAAATAGCAAAAACTTGAAAAATCGATTTTTACCGCACAGATCGTCATAATGATAAAGAATTTCGTTCAAAATGATAAAAAATATCTTTATTTGGAACGACAAAGTACAATTATTGAGAAGGAATATCAGATTTAACATTAATCATGTTTTATTAGTCATTCTTGCTCACCACACGCCTGACAGACAACAGCTCTATGGTCTTGGCACACGAAGGCTTGACACTTGGAGCATTTGACACTGTATTTTCGGTCTATGGTTCGGGACTATGAACACATCTTCCCTGTCTCCCTGTTCCACCTACGTCCCGTCTTATTGGCCCTTCATCCAATACCTCCTGTATACAGAACACTGTTTTGTTTGGTAGATTTTTCAATTCTTTCCTCCTCCGGATATGAGGATTTGTGACTCATTACTTACCCAAAAAGTGTAAAAAATACGAATGTAAAAAAACATTAAAATGACGAAAACTATACCCAAAAGGGATCGATGGGTGAAAAAACACCCCAGACGCACTTCAAACGTTCACTGCTCGAGCTTCCACGTGCTACTGACGCTGAGAGTGTGCTTCCTCTACTCTCAGATGTTGAAACTGAATTATAGCTACGGTCCGGGGTTGTAAACGTAAGCCGTTTCTTTTTGCCGCGAGATTTAAACCGGTCTGGGGTGTTTTTTCACCCCGCGTTCCCGTTCTAGGGTTAAGCATCGCTACGATAAATCAAGGAAAATTATATTTTAATAAATATACAAGGTGCATAGCTGTCGAAACTTACAGGAATATTTAGCGAGATTTATTCAAAGAATTTACTGACGTACGGGAAGTCAAATATTAAAAGACTTTTCTTCGACATAGGGGAGTGACGGAAAGAAGGAAATACTGGAGCAAACAGAAACTCCCCAGGTCTAAAACTATGCTAAACGAATCAATAAGTTCGATTTTGTTTCTATTAGATAAATAAAACTAAATTCACTAAATACTAACTACCTAAATATATAATATATATGCATTGAGCAATAATTACCAAAATTGAATGTATATCAATAAACAATTAGCTAATCCTTAATATTTAGCTTTTGCGAGCGAATAAGAAAAATAAATTTCACTCAAGACATAAAAGAGAAAAGTGAAATTGAATTAATTTTTTGTTTATTCTACTGCAAGCTTTTGAAACTACAAGTTAGCTTTAATCGAAAACCCTCTGTTTACCTATATCAACTGCTAATTCATTCACGCACGACCCGCAATTAATAAATTTTTTCCAGCTAAAATTCAAATTGCAAAAATTTACTCCTCTCTGTACACTAAATGATAAAATAGGAGAGGTTGGGATGAACACGGACGTTGGAAAAAGCAAAATATTTAGATTCGCCAAAGAAAAAGGCAGCTATGTTTGCAATAAGGATTGATGGGGAAAATTACAGAAAGTAAATCAATTGATCAATGATTTTTATCATAAAAAATAGAACCCATATGATGCTAGAAGAAAAATTGTATCATCTAAATATGATTGCATTAGGTAATACTCCCGATATCAAAAGGCAGACTGTTTCTTACTATATTTCACAAGGAATTCCAAATAAAACCACATTTCTTTATTTAATTCGTAAGAGAGTTGAAAAATATATTCAAACACCGCTACTTTTAAAAAATTCTCTCCTCTAGACTCTCTCACCTTTCATACCATCTCGGTGTATAGAAGAATTTATGAATGTCAAATGATACGTCTTAAAGATTTTAAATATTTAAGTACCCATAAAACCGTGTTTTTGTAAATATTATAGCTAACGAAAAATTTAAATTAAAATAACGAGGATTATTCTATTCGATTCGTGGGTATGTAAGATTGATTTTAATCTGTAATCCTACAATATTGAAATATGGAATTATAAGGAATTTTGGAGAGGGTACATTCGTGATTAAATTTTGCGTAATTATTTGCTCATTATTTCTGAAATTGAACTCTCTGACACTTTACAGTGATATCAATGCTTTAAAGAAAACGATTGATTATATTATTATTATTAGCAATATTATATATAATTATTCCGATAGTGTCGAAAACGGAAAGTTAAAATTACTATGTAATTTTCACTTTCCCTTTTCCTTATTCCATTTCATCTCCTAATATTCTTCAAAATAAATAATAACGATGTTTAAGCAATCTTTACTATAATTGAGGAATATCTATAACAAATTATTTGTGTACAAGAATGTTAAGCTCTCATGGTGAAATACTTGCATAAATGATTTCCAGGTGATATTGCTGGCACCCTCAATTGCCTTATTGAGTTGTAACCCGAGAATCATTTATACAAAGTATGTGTACCTTTTATGGCCGGTTGCAAGAAACTCCGCCTTAACCTCTGATCAGCTAACCAGAGATAAAATATTAATCTCTGGTTAAGTTTTACCCGTTGCTTCAAAGTCTGGGCAGTAAATTAACCTCTGGTTAATTAACCTCTGATTAAGCAACTTCCACGAAGTACGATTTTCAGCCATGGCGCTGTCGTACAACTTTTGAATTGAAAGGAGGGAACTGACAACGGGGGCTCGAAAAGGAAATGCCAGCGGAAAAACCCATTACGCTCTCAGGAAGTATTGAAACCTGTAAGAAATCGTGGTTAATTTGTTTACAGTTTTTTTGTATTGCATTGGTGTCTTGGTAAAGGGACTATCGTTGTAAATCTACCTGTTCGCTGAGAATTTCCAACCTGTGTAGACGTGTGTGCTCTTCAACCCTAACTTCTTTAGGCTAATTTATTAGGCGATTATCATAATTATTAGTACTACTCGTATTAACGTTGTGAGTATTAATTACTTGAAAGAACAGCCCCGAGTTCAAACATACGAGTGAAGAAAAGAAGTTTGAACGAAGATTGTAATGAGAGATCTAGTAAGTTTTTTATAGCTTCTTCCTTACTACGCTTGTATAGAATGATAACATATCTACATTACTTCATAGTTATAAATAACGTGCTTTGATGTGAATTCATTCGTATATACCCTCCGCTGAGCTCCGCTTTGACTTTCGTTACCCTTCTTACCATGCGGGATGCAGTACTTTTATGCATTAGCATATCATCGCTTAGGAGGATAAGGAAACTACCAGTTGCTTTAAATCTTAAAGTTAACAGCAGCTGATTCGTTGCCGAAATTGGTGATGACCGATTGCACATCGGCGCTATCTTCTTCTTAATTCTCTCATGTAACCAACAACTTTTCGAGAGAGACGGTAACGTTCTATGAATTGTTCTACCGAATTAAATTCAAACGGATTTTTTCTGAAATCGAACCGAAAAATTATGAAACAGTGCGTAGTATTTAACATGTAAAGGAAACGAAATTGAGGTTTTGGACACAAAAGGAAAACTCATTTTTTTACCTTTCTCGAAATATTCTTGGTCGTTTTACAATTTCCAAAACTTCTTCGTCAGATGAATCGCTGGAATAATCCACGAAATCCATCGCTAAGAGCTGTTATACTTATGATTCCACGATGCAAAACAAAGAAGAGAGCTAAGGTTTTTATTTGCTGCTGGAAGGTTAATTATTAAGCGTTAATGATGAAACTTCAGGAAGCATTTTGACGACGATATGAATGAAAATAAATGCTTTGAATCATATATATATAAATAAATATTTTGAATCATGACTTCTTGAAATCCATATATGAAAAGATAAAACTTTACAGTGAACTTCGAAGGACATCCTTTTCATCTTCACTGTTAACCTATCGAAAACATACACCATTTTAGAGTTTAAACCTGATGCTAACTTGTGTATTATGGAGTCAAAAGAGCAGATTATATAACGGGAAGAATATTTTTCGTTATTCAGTAGTTATCACAATTTAGTTACGATAAAACACCCAAGTGAGACTGCTTCAGTCTGTGAGTCTATTGCGCACGACGACATCTTGCCATTTTAACCTCTGAGTAAGGATTTAACAGCTGCCCAGGGAGAGGTTAACTTAACCGCCCAATAACAGTCGGTTAGTTTACCCAAACTTTCTTGCAACCCGTTTTCGCTGGTTAGCTACTTTAACCTGAGGTTAATTTTTAACCAGCGTTGCAGAAACCGGCCATTAGACTGATTCTCTTAATTTCAAACGTTAAACTATCAAGCACAAATAGCAAAATGATGCTTATCTTATAAGCCTAATCGCAATTTTAATGAAAATCACTCATTTTGCGTCGATGGTTGAAGAGTGAACCACGAAGCACCATCGGTGTTTCCCTGCGGGGAGGGAGCTGACTTGTACGTGGGATAAAATGTTTAGTCAGGCGAGTGAAGTTGAAAAGAGATGAGCCTCGGATGATGGAGGTGACTGTTTGGTATCCATTCCCTTTTGCCTTCAAAATCCCACTTCTTCCACATCCATCTTCCACCTCAGTCGACCTTGGACTTATCGATAAGAAAACGTTACTCTGGTGCAGTCGAGGACAGGTCGGATGAGATTAGATGGCTTTGGATTAGAGTAGATTAGATTGGATTGTAATGGATTGGCATTAGTGAGCCACGAGTGCATACAAGTGGCTGCCTGCTATTGAATTGAAATACTTTTGAGTGGATTAGAATAAACTTATATCGAATGACTCAAACTTTTTAGTTTTTCAACATTTTATTCCAATAAACGTTCAAATAGTTTAACAACTTTGATTTCTTAGTGCTATACAATATTTAGATGAAGCTTAAAAACATAGACATAGGTATGATGGAATAATGTATCACTTTCAAATATAGTAATATTTCTCACATTCAAACCAACATACAACCGAGTACCTCTATGATCAGTTTTCTGGTACCCTTCTTGGTTCTTAAAATAATTGATTTGACAATAAAAGAATTCTTTACTTTGCGTGGCAATTAACGAGATATCTAATAACAATTCTTGACTACAAAATTTTTCTAAAATTACGAGTGACATATTTCAAATAATTAATCTATTATATCATAATTAATAATAATACATGGATTTCAGTAGCATCCATAAAATATATTCTATACACAGGTATGAGTATTAATAAAGTCCCAAGTTAGAAGATGATGACTACAATAAATGGAAACTATTGACTTTCCTATACAATTATAGTATTTTTAAATTACTTCTATTCTGTTTGATATTAAATTTTGTTTCGTTTGAAAAATGCGATGAAATCATTCGAACAAAAAACAACACAATTTCATATTCCAGGTCGCAAAATTGAATTCGAATGATATGGTAAGTTCATGGCTTGAATATCAATGCCTATGGCTCCATTACCTTTTGGCGACAAAAAAAATCAATCAGCATTTCATTTTCATTGCGAATCGAAAGAATTTCATGAATGAATTTTTCAAAAGTTATTTTTACATAAGATATTTATTTTAAACAATTGCTGCACATTTGACCTCGCTTATCCAACAATAAAAACCTTTTTGTTCGTGGAATATCGTATAATACCAAATTCAAACGCATTATTCCATTCCGGTAAAAAAAATTTAATGTACGGCGAACGGAAATATTTCGCTACAATATTTGCACAGAATACGAATGTGAATAAATGAAGGAACGCTGAGAGGAAATTATTGTTTTGATTTCCCCAATTACTCACGTTGGGGAACTGACGTGGTTCATAATTGCCATTTTTTACGCCCTTTATATAAGCATGATTTATATCTGGTGTCCTACTGCCCATTACAAATGACCTATACTGTCTGAAACAAAATTCACCTCGGTGGAGGGCCCTTGAGGTATTTCGCGTCTAAAACGAAACCCAAATTAATTTCACGGGTGCTAATTCGGTAAATCCCTGGAAGCCTCGCATATCAAAGGATTGATGAGTCAAAAAATCGACGAATTATCCCATTCGAAGCTGAAAAAAGCAGTTTTTTGCAGAGGCAGACCTCTCGACCGCAGTGAAAGTTGCCGTAAAAATAGAGATTCAAAGTACCTTTTAAATGAAATGGTGGAAGATATCTGTTTAAATCATCGCTCTTAAAAGCGGTACTTCCAAATGTACGGCCTCGTTAACCTATGAGGTTAAGAAGGTTTTTAATCAATGAATGAATAGAGAAAACTCTGAAAGATTCAAAGGTTGAGTTAGATTTACAAAACAAATTTGCAAAAATAGACTGAATTTACGGAAATGATTTTAAAATGTTCAATTCATGTTAAACATTATACTAATGGGTGCTTTTGATGTAAGCAACCAAAAACAAACTTTTCTACCGTCTTCGATGGTTGAAGAATCATTAGAAATCCCGAGATTCGTACTTGTAACCATAATCTAAATTATCTGAATTTCCTTCATAGTAAGGGTTGAAAGTAATTCTCCTAAACTCCAAGAAAATAAAATCTTATAAACTATAACGTAGAGTGAAATAAATAACGCAAAGAATCCAATACACATCGATTTGGATATTTATATTTTAAATCTTGTTGCATATCACGAAACGTTATTATTATTTGATTTTTTTGACTTCATGTTAGTGTTCAATATTTCCACGAAGGCAATGTAAATACAATACAACTCAGAGTCATGAAAAATAATGTATACTTCTTGGTTTCCAAATATCACAAGGAACAAGTGAACAAGGAGAAATCCGTCGAAAATGACAGGAAGTCAGTAAGTATAATACACTATTAAATCTTTAATATATCCTTATTTTTATCTTTATAATGCTCTAAAAATATGATATTGTTGAATAAAACTGTAGTACGTATAGTATTTTCGTTAGAACTAAACAGAATCCATATTTGCTCTATCTATTTATGATTACATAGCTTTGAGGATTGATTTTTTTACATCATACTAATACTATACTATATATCATCATTCGCATTGTCTATTCCTCATGTTTAATATTTCTACTGATGTAATTAAAACGTAGAAATTGAACATATTTTCTGTAAAGCTGATAAGATGAAAATCTCACGTTTCAAGAGAAACTTTTTGTTCTCTATTCTTATTTATCACTCAAATAAACTCAATAACGGCATCTTCGATTGATTTCATTTAATTGTATTCTAAGGCAATTAAATTGACGAATTTCTTTGAGTAAATATTCTTTTATCGAAGAATTAAATATTATTTTTACCATCGAAACTATCTGTTTGCACTTTGTATGTACATGTTATAAGTATGTGTATGGACTCTAAATGGAAGAAGATCAGTGGAAACTCTTTATTTGTGTCAAACTAAATACTGAAGAAGAGAAGAGGTGAGGAAGGAATAAAGGGTAATATATGAAAAAACGAAATAATGTTCTTATATGGAGCAAGAAGGCAAGATAAGGATAATATATTGAAGGATCCTTAATGAATAAGCCAAATGATTTGACCCAACAGGAATTGAATGTCAGGATCGATTCAGTTGTAAACATTCTCCACTTTCAATAACGTAATCTTTCGAATACGTCTTTGTAGTATCTAAAAGAGGCAATTATACGCTAGGTTTTATCTTTTGAATGAGAATAATTGCAGTTGCTATTCCGACGTCCGATCTCCGAAAGCAAGTGCACCGATAAGAATGGAAATGAATCCGAGCTTTATTTAGAGATTCCATGGGGAAAACTTTCCCAATTGTGCTAGGCTAGTTAAAAATTTTTAATTTTGGGAAGCAATCTCTCGAAATTTAAACAAAAGGAAGGGCCCAGGAAACAGAGCGATATAAATAAAATGTTTTAAAGTTTATTCAACCGACTTTTGTCAGAATTCATTTTGCATTCAAAAGGGGAATTTGGAGAAGGAGGAATATCTTTTCGGATGAGAGAAGGCGGCATTAGAAGAGAAAAGGAAGTACTCCGTCGGAGTTCTTTGTAAAAGGAAAGGAGTGGTACGTCAACGCTGGCCTCAAGGTATGGGTCGAGAAGAAGGAAGGAGAGGAGTTTACGAGGAATCAAAGTGGGTTGCATGGGAGAGTGAATCGAGGGGCGAAAGGAATGATATAGACAAGGGAGAAAAATCTAAGTAAAAAAGACTTAGAGAGGAAGAGGTTAGGTTAACTAAGGTTAAAATTTAAACTTCCTAGGAAAGGGCTCAAAATATAGATAGAAGTATTTATTTTACATTTTATGAGTGTTCTACCATTCGATAGGTTTATGTGCATTAAAAAAATCAAAAATCCCTTTACTTTCTGGAAGTTTACCCCAGCCTTTAAGCAATCTTATTATCTTTTGTATTTGTCTTCCCCTCTGTTCCACCGTCTATTACAATGTTTAGCAGACCTTCCTTCAATATTTGGTTCTTCTGTTGATGCTGAATTACTTTAATTTCCACATTATCAGATAAATATCGGTTCTGAAACAAATTTCATATTTAGAACAAGAATTCGAGGAAAAAACTGGGAGCACGAATAAACAAGAGTGGACACACATGCGGCCAACAGAGTGCCTGTCTTGAAATCTTGATGAAGAGTTTTGAACCCGTGTGTAGAAATCCAGCGTGAAGACGCTTAATATTTTACAGTATGAATTTAGTTGTAGTAAGCTAGGAAAAGTTGTACAGGGCCTTCATAGCTGCAACGACAAAATTAAATCTGAAAGGTGATATGAGCCCAAAAATAAAGATTATAGTATTTGAAGAGAGTAATAATTTATTTAGTATCGTTAACCAAATATTTAAAAGATATTTCTTATCGTAAATTAAAACGAAGCGATAACAATTTTACGAAGAAAAAAATATGAATAATGTTATGATAAACGGATAATAATATCATCATCGAGAATGTAAGCAGGATGAAAGTGACAAAGACGCACTGCACACAGAATAAAAAAATAAGAATACAACTCATTAAAAATGTTATAGATTCATGCAAGAATAAGAAAAGATATTTGTCTTAAAATACTATAAATAACATTCAATTCTTAGTTTAATACGGGTCTAACCCAGTAACGCAAGTGGATGTATAACAATCGTCTAAGATATGCATAATAACCTGAAATAGCCGTCAAATCATACGCTATGATAATTATTGTATGATTAAACATAATTAATCATACGCCAATTTATAAAATTCAATATGTTACTTTTGTAACGAAATATGAAGGAAAAAACACAAAAGGGTGTATCTTGACACGAAATGTCAATCCCATAAAATTTAAACAGATATCTGCGGGATAAATCAACAAAATTTAACCTTCCTTTCTGCAGTATCAGATATTGCTAGTTATATCACGGTAGTTATACAAATAGGTAGAAGACGTATTCCACGACATGAAGCATTTTCGTGGACAGAAATTGATGAATATGAATTGAATTCCTTCCTTATAACCTTCCGTTTGGGTGTTGTAAACCAAAAAAAGTAGAGAAGAAGCATTACGAATAGACACATGACCCAGAAAATAAGCGAGGAGAGTAAACAAGAAGGAAGTAATATATTTCCATATCTTTGAGACATCAAAGCAGTAACAGATAATATTTCTATCGCATTTTTGAGAGAGATAATAATGAGAATCTCGAGTACTGCAATGACGTTCCTTGTGAAACTTATGGAATGATAAAATGTGCGCGCTTTTTGAAGAAGAATCTCACTGCGCAGAAGAGCGAAACTGTAATTTAAGAAATCTTTGATGTTAACTACTTTTATTTCTTCTTAATTAACTTTGAAAAGGTGACGAACTTAATGCTCTTCGCTTGGGTAGGTGCTTAAGGCATCCAAATTAAAAGGAATAAATTTTACACCCTCTCTCGCGGGTTTTAAAAACGAAACTAATGTACGCTAGATAACGTCTTTAGTATCTTCACATCTCGAATAAAGAGAAAGTCGCGTGTATCCTATGGAATTTTTTCTTAAAGGGGAAATAGAGGACGAGAGGCTTGCAAGTGCAGTCTAAATGGACCACGAGGTTTCGAGTGAGGCTCAAGAAGAAAAGAGGTCGGGGCCGAAGAAGATGCTGTGAGGCACTCGCGTCGAGTGGCGTTGCTTCGCTTTCTTTGGGTCAACGAACTTAGAAATATACATCGCTCCTCATTCACTGCGAAATGTCAAGAGTCGGTTGACGCGCTTGATTGGGCGTCGGAAAACAGTCTCCGGCAACCTTTCTGTACTAACGACTATCAAGAGGATTTTCATGACTCACTAACGTCGTAATTAGGAGCGAAGAGATGTACGTAACATGTAGTACTTGGCAATTAGTGTTCCCCTTTTCATCGAAGCCCTTAAATATTTCGTCGAAGATTTGAAAGGGTAAATGCCAGTGGTCTGGTTGAATCTGACACTCAATGAATAACTGAAACACAAAGTTGAAGATGGTGAAATGAATTCCACAATACAAAAGTTAAAAAATTCATTGTTTACTAATTGAGTCGTTGTTTCAAATTTTATTATATCTTAGAAAAATAACAGCAAAAATTAATTTATAATCTTTACATTCAAAATTTTTGTTCAGAATAACTGGATCAGAAGGAAGAATATATCTCTGTAACTTATAACTTGAAAGAAAAATAATTAGTCCCTATTGTTGTGTTGATCCAGATCCCTCGGTACCACTAGGCTTGTTCATTAATTCAAAGAGGTTTCTTATTAATTTCTTTTCTCCCCATTTTTAGTCCCTTTCGTTGTTTGGAATACCCACTGCAAAATACTAAAAATACAAGCAAGTCAATGCAACAACACCTTTGATAGTAGAATAAGGTATTGCAATTCAGTAGAAGATCCACGAAAGATAACTGAATGTAACAATACGCGGATTTCAACATTTAAAAAATAGAAGTCCACCAAATATTTTGAATCTAAAATGCGTATTCCTCAAAATATGCTCGCAATTTAATACCTTCTATTCGGAGTTTTATCAGAAATATGAATTATAATATCCATTTCCTAGTTCTCTGCAATGTTTTTCAGAAATTTTGAAAGCTTCCATTAACGCAAATATTTAATCTGTTTCCAGATAAGCATCCATCTGAATCAGGTCTGGTAGAATAAATTTTCCCCATTATCAGGAGGGAGGTAAATATCACATTGTCTGTTAAGATATGAATAAGACTGTACGATTGAAAAACAAATATTTAACGACTCCTGTTTTAAAGAAAGGAACGTTTGCACTCGGCTGTTAAGGAATTAGAGGTTTAAAATCTCCGTTAGCCATTTTTGTCAGCGTTACTCTTCTCTTTCCCCGGCATTCCAAGAAAACAAGAAAGGACATCTAATATCGGTATCTAATAAATTATTACTGGAAGAATAATGCATCGCATTCGAAATACTTATTGAGTGATCTCGAAAAGTGCAGTGTCGTTTCTTGTTTTCTCGGAATACCGGAAAATGAGAAAAAGAAAGCCGACAAAAACTGCTATTGCAGATTTTAAACATCTAATTACTCCTGTTTTACAACCCGTTTATTTATAAAAAAGAAAATCTGACTATTTCAATAGTCTTACGGATGTTTTAATCTTTGATCACACGTTGAAATTGCATCTGATAAGAAATAGATACCACGGAGACGCTACTGAGGAAATGTGAATGGAGTTTGTGCAATCAAAATGTCTTCTACCAGCTAATAATGGGCACACGCAGTTTAACCCGGTGAATTCTGCAGCTCCGCCTTCTCCTCACAAAAATCCTTCCATCGCATTGGAGAAATCTCCAGAACTACACCTTTCAAAGCCGTTGCTTAAATCTTTTCTTCCCCAGACTGCAAAGCAATGAAATCGCAGATTTAAGTTCTGCATAATATGAATACAGCATTTCTGCACGCTGTAGTGTAAGTTACCAATTTCATAAGGAGGAATATATCCATTGAATCCGTAAATCACCACCGTGAACGGCAGCGACAATTTCTATTAGTCCACTATATGGATTATATTTGCTGTTTAACCTTAATCCGCATCAAATAGGTGCATGATATGGGATTAAGAAGCAAGGATCAAACGTTTGAGATATACTTTTCTGTGAGAAACGTTCATTTACACAGGCCCTTGAGCTCCCCGTTGAAATCTCGTTTCGTTTGAGCTGTTGAGCTTTATTTTTCCCACGGTTTTGCGACGGCCACTAATGCAGCAATTCAAAGAGATCTTTTAAATTCAATCCAATCTCTTTTTTACGTAACAAATATCACAAAAGGGTGCGAATATATTTGCTGCTCCTTGAAATGGGCAATGCATTACCATGATTTCAATCTCAAGAACCTCCTGGCGTCCAAATTCAAAGTTACATGTACTAAGTCAATGCTGGTAGAATTTCATTTAAAAATCGAAGAAGAAATACGATGTTTCCACAGAAAATAATTTTGGAAAGCAAACGTCCAATTTCAATCGGAGGAGAAAAATGGCAACGTAGGTAATTGATAGATATAGATATCTATTTCTTAGAATTGAACTCTATGCCAGTGGTTTACGCTGTTTTGATCTTCCAGAATTGATATTATAACTATTTGCTTCCAGCCTTTGAAGTGAGGAGTTTGGCTCATCAAAGGTCTGTATCCCTTTGAACAGCTTATCATCCATCTCTCGTAAGTATGAATTTTTGATGCTTTCAATGCAGAAATGCTCAGTACTAAGTCCTTTGGTAAGCTATAAGCAATCGCTTGCATGAAGAGAAGTTCTTTCGCATTAAATTCATGGAGAAGATAACCTTATAGCCAGAGATGTTAATCCCTTCCACAATCTGTAACCCTTATATGATAAAAAAAGAAAATATTTATCCTTAAATCATTAACGTGGTGATGCAGTATATGGACCCCCAGGGGATGATATATATTTACAGGGAGTCCATGATAGAAAAGCTGGGGTTCATACACCGGAGACCATGTAGACTGTACATATCTAACGCAGCGCAGCAAGGTGTTCTATGAGCCTCCTGCGCAGGTATAGCGAGTCTCGACCGTGCATGCAATTTCATGTGCAATATTTCACAAGTGTTCATAGCAGCAGCAATGCATCGTGCACTGAATAGCACATGTTTAATGCCAAAGTTGCCATTTCCGATCTTCCTTCGAAAGTTTTTAGCGCATCAATCTTCTTTCGGAATAAAGAAATAGGTTGCAAATCATTAAACGTAGAGATCTACGATTATACTCTACTAATTTGAAGCCAAATATTGACAATTGCTGTTAAAGCAGCAAGTTTTTCCCACTCATTTGTCGGGTGAGGGATGCCAGAGCCAGTGCAAGACAACGCATCATAGTTAATCTTAAGACCCATCTGTAAGTAACTCTTCATCATCCCTTGCCCTATGTACACCCAACACATTTATCAAAATTGTCTATTATTTTTTTTGAGAATTTCAGTTGTTGATTTGTTTCCTTCCAATCAAAATATTTAGTTGCATTTAGTTTTCAATAAATGTACGAATAAAAATTGTACGAGTTTTTATATTTTACAAGAAAATGGTTACTCTTCAAAAACAACTATCACAGCATTGTGTCCACATTTCAAGTTAATGTGTTTAGAAAAATTCACCTTTAGGCTGGAAAAAGAACACCAAGGAGTTCACGAAGGGAAAATTTTGGGAACTATGATGCCTATGAGTCTACTTTCTTCATCATTAACACATGAGTACTGTTTACTCTTCGGTAGGCTCATGCAATATAAAATTCCCTACTTAAAACCCTTTCGTATGCAAATTGTTAACTTCTGCCGTCCTAATTTTTTTTTATTGCCATAAATATGCCAACCTATGACTTTGTATATAAACAGCAAATGGAATCCAATATCTTAATAGCAGCTTCTTTTGCATTTGCTCTGTAGTTAATGTTAGGGGGTCACCGGGTATTAAAACCATGCAACAGAAACTAAATCACAACAAGTATTAAATGGAGGCAATAAGAAACAATTAGCAGAATTCAACGTATTTGAACGAAAGAACCTAAATCAGAATGCCATGGTCAGAGCTGAAAGTTTGTAAAGACTACATTGGTTGTAAAATTTCACTCATGTGCTGTATGCGAATTTCTTATCCAAACGACTGTAATAGCTTTAACATAAGACTATCATTTACTACATTAATTTATTACAAATAAGTCTGCAGTGGGAGAGTGACGTTCTAAAAACAGAGAATGGTCATTTAGCATTGTAAATAGGATCATAAAACATGGGCATTAGGAGAACAGAGTACGTGTAGTATGTAAATATTAGTGTGTATTTATCGGAAGAGAAATATAAACGCAAAGGGAACAAGGAATAACCAAATTATCAACAACAGTGGATGTTTGCTCCCTCAGAGAAGCGCGTTGGTGTCGATTTGTATACATAAATAAATCGCAATGCTCTACGCCGTGATTCAAATAACAGGAAAGTTAAAATTGAATCCATGGTAAATTTGTGAATCCTGTCTCTAGAAAATATCCTTTAATATTTCAAAAGGAAATCCGATTCGGTTCGTTTCCTCGCCACGTAATTTCGTTGACCATTTACGGCGCTAGCTGAAATTAAATACTGCTCGCTAAAGCATTCTATTTCCTATAAACCGGGAATTTCCAGCAGGTAATTCGTTTCCAATTAAGGAGAGAGAAGAAGCGAATTTAAAATCGCGTTGCCTCATCAATAAGTAATTAGGTCGGGAGCCGAGGGATAAGGTGTTTAATGCGATTCAAGTTTAACGATTAGCAATACTTCCGCTGCTCATCGTTAGTGCGCGCACTAATTAATTTTTGATTATTTTCTGGACTATGAGGCTAAACTTGTCCAACGTCCGCAGCCAATTTGCTAGTTATTATTTTACTTGGTGATAGTAAAAATAACGAAATTCTCTGCAGTGGTAACAAAATTATAGGCCAGATAAATTGTCGTAGTGATATTACGGGAAGGGTGAAATAGTAAAAAGTATTTGAAATTATTAGTCATTTCTTTTATTGGAATTCATTTTATATTGGGTTAGAAATAACATACTCCTTCTGCTTATTAAGATATTTACTAACAATACATGGGCTTTGATACACTGCAACTATATGCATCAATAACAGTCAATATTGAGAGTTCAACACCTAATAGTAGCCAAAATGAATCTTTGTTTAGCGCACTATGCGTACTATAAATGATATTGAGTGTAATTAGAACTTCTTTACTAAGACCTACTAATGGTATTTATTTGAATCTCGCTTTGATGTCACTTTTAAATGTTCATTCTTTTTTGGTGAAAAATCCTCTATATGATAAGAGTATTAATTATTCGATAAGAAATCAATTCAATATTATTACGGTATAATTAAACAAAATAAATTGAATAATGACTCGACTATGATAATATATCGACTCATTATTACGCCATATTCACGTTCTATCAACGACTTGCGAGTAATATAGATTTATTTTAAAAATTTTGGAAGTAAAATCTAAAAGTACCACATCAATCCAATCTCAGATATCGCCGAGAGTATTTACTCCGTTCAATTAAAGAGGAAATAATCTCCCGTTCCTCTATAGACCACAAAGCGTATGATGCCATATCTTTTCAGTTACTTCGAAAAAAAACAAAATTCTCGGTGGTTTGACCAACGCATTAGTTTAATTTAAATCTTTCTCCTTTAACGCTGCTTTTGCAACCCCATCTGGTTGGAATTCAGCCACACATCCAAGCCACCTGAATTCCTTCTCTTGCATGAACCCACCCAATGGAAATCTCGTTTCTTATTATGTGACACGTCCAACGCCATCTAAGGAACGGCCTCTCAAACCCATTCCCTACTTTTCTTCACTTTATTAGCTCTTCTACGGAATTGCTCATCTCTTACTTCCACCACTTCCCGCTGATGGTCAATGGGCACGTGGAAGCACTCGTCAATATATACAGCAGGTACCCTTCAAGTACACAGCATTGAAATGATTCAACCTCACGGTATCTACTTTGAAACTCTAGCGTTTACAACAATTCACGTATGTTTTAATCTCTAGCGATGTGACATTTTATTGTTAGCTCCATTTGATTCATATTCATCCCAACCACTAATCACATATAAGCTCTCGATTCACCTATTTTACACACATCTTTTAAAATATACTTAATTATTGTAACTGGAACAAAAATTAATTTCCCACAAATTTTTACTTATAAAAATAAGAATACGTTGATAATCTGTACTCATTCCGTTAGATGTATGCATAGTTATCTTAGATTCGTCGTAATTTAGTAGAAGAGCTCTCATAATTGTGTGTTTTTGCAGTTTTTTTCAGATTCTTTCTACTGTTGCTATTTTATACAATTAGCAACAATTTTGGTAAAACCTGTTTCTTTAACAAATCCTACTGCGTTCTTCTCATATATTACTTAAAATATTAAATTATCTTTAAAATATGAATTATTAATGATGTGTTATTAGGAGGAGCAGATGGTCACTGGGCTTTTTTTCCCCAAATAAGAGACAAATAATGATAATCATATAGTAGAAAGGATTTAACTTGAGATGATTATCTTTTGGTACAAATACTAAATGGTAATTAGTATTACTGAGGGGTAAAAATGTTTGTAATTTTTTACCTGTACTATACATTTCTCAGAATAAAGGCCACTACAGTAAAAATGTCCTATTTTTTCTAAAATGAGAAGTAAATGTTAAATTGACGAATATTTTTATATGAGATAAAATACATTTTCAATAATATCGACAAGACGATATTTTTGAAACATATGAAACAGTAAAAACCGTGGTCAACGTTATTTGAACTAATTTTACTTACGTAACTAGAATTTCCGTGAAATTGAAAATGCTTGATGAGAAAATTCCCTTTATTAATAAATAAAAAATTGGAATCCTAATCTTCAAAATATGAGGAAAAATCAGCATATAAATTATGCATAGCTTATAAATTTAAGTCACAATTCAGTCTTTTCCAGCATCCACCTCAGGAGCTGTACCGAAATAACTCGCTACATTGCGTCCTACTGCCATTTTGAAACCGTAATTCCCAAAGTAATATTTCCGGTCCATCCTCCCTCATAGAAAATCCTCTTCCAATAATGTATGCAGGACCAATTCGACCCGTCCCATATTACATACGGATCACCTTCCTTCCCCGATATCTTTTATACACATCTCCCCGGGGCACACTTGGAATAGATACGATTCCACTTTCCTCGGAGTACACATAACGTGCTACATTTGCTCCCTTCTTCGGGGAGTCGAGCGACCCCCCTCGAACGAAAAAAAGCAGAAGCTGCTGACGCCGAGGAAGCGTTGAATATTTGAAGGTTGGGCGGATTATCGTGAAAATGAATTTAACCGGGAGTATGTTTATTTTCAATTCCTCGGGTTATTTTGTTAATGCGCTGTTAAGCCCAGGAATTAAAGAGACTCCTCACGAAGATTGATTCAGACCCCCTGGGGTGTGGAGAACTGGGCAGTTTTCGTCATGAAGGGCATCTTGAATTCCAAACGGATTTATATGATTATGTTTGGTACGTATATTCGTGATCTTATCATTTATTATCGTTACTGGTACATGCGTTATAAAAAAGATTTTTTTATCGCTGTAAAAATATTTGACGAAATTTTCCCATCTTGGAATTCCGTAAATAAGTTGGTTAGTCTTTCAAACGTAATCAGAATCATCAACATAATTCAAATGGGTCGCATAGTCTATATGCTGATGTCTGACAATGAGGCATATTTATCAATTACTCGAAAATAATTAGGATTGTAAACATAAGAATGACTTAGGAAGAGTGTTTTCACTGAAACTTATGCTATTTATAGATACATTGTAGATATTTATTTTTATCACAAGTACTATGATAACAAAAGATAACTGTACTTTATTGTTTGTGTCTTATTATAAAAATAATACCATATCATGTGAATTTATAGAAAAGTATCAACTATTATACAAGAAATACAAAATGTATATTACTGGCACCTCCTGACGAGCCAGACTAGCTAACGATGACCAAATTCTTGGTACTTTTATTGTATCGTATTTTCAGTTCTATACGTCCACGAGAAAATACAGTCTCTTTTTTATCTGATCATCATGCTTCGCATTTTATACATGAAAAAACTAACTTTCCTTTTTCAATGTGTAAGAAGGTTTGCACTTTTAAATTGTAATGTAAAAATTTATGATATTCTTAATTGATGAAGAAATAAAAAATATAAGAATTGAAAAAATCTATAAAATTCTAGATTCTTAATAATTTTCAAATAATCTCAAAGTTTTAATTCCTTATTATTTGCTACCATCACTAACTATATCCACCGAATAATAAATACAACAAATGTGGACTTGATGACGTAGAAGTCCATCTTCACAACAATAAAAGAGATAATTTATCATTAAAACAGGTGACCTAATGACAACGATCAATCTTTGAAATGACCCTGTTATTAAAAAACATTTTCTGCGGAAGAAGTGCAGTATCTGTTTCGTTGAGCATTCGAGAATTAAGCAGCAGAATTTGTGATTTTTTTATTATTTTCCGAGTCGTAAAATTTTTCTCAAAAGAGAGAATCAATACAAATAACACGACGACACGAACTGCATTATTCAAATGATATCAACATTTAGACAACATCCCCACAGCACTATACAGAGTTCCAAATTCAATAAAAGATATTATTACTATTTCTTAATCAAATATCAAATATAATTTTTATTAGCAAAGGTATGGGAATATTTGTGAAGATTTTCTACCCCCCTGCCATACGCCTCTGGCGGCTCGCACATTAAACATCTAAATATATGTAATTTGACGGAAAGCATTCACGTAGATACAGGCTTTAGAATATCTAATCGCGTGTGCAGTTCTTCTTTAAGATTGTTCAACGAGGTATTTATTGATTTTTCTCAGATTGTCTACCCCATCTCGATCGAGGCATTGGTTTCTATGATCGTTTCTTAACTCTAATAGGATCGTCGCTAGCCTTGGTACATATTTAATTAACTCAGCAATTTGCGGAGAAATTCATTGTGTGCATCAATACGATACGAATTATTACATCCTCTCTACACCCACAGATGTCACATACATCGTCTCAGTACTTTACTACAACATATACTATTGCCACAATCTTGTAATTAGTAATAATTAATTCTCCATATTTATTTTAACTTAAACCATATTTACCTATGTAATAAGCATCATAAATTCTTGGGCTGACAGGCTTATACAGGTTATTTTTATAAGATTATAGAAATATTAATGGACCTTTGTGATAAATGTGTCGAAGTTAGGAGGGATTTTAATGAAAAGTAAATGTTATTATATTTTAGCAAGTTTATTTTTTATATTTCAGACCGAAAAATGTTTGGCACCTACCTCGTAATAATGGAACTTGATAATATTTTCCCATTATACGTAATTTTTTTGCTTATCAGGTTCAATTTACTTCAAACAAGTTCATAGAAATGTTCTGTATTCTCTTGTTAACATCCTTCATGAAAGCAGTTTCAATAATTTTACAGCTTAGCGTTGAGTATGAATTGGGACAATGACAAACCCAGAGCAACTAATATTATTAACTATTCAAATACAACCCTGAAGATGGCTGCGGTGACAGTGGCCGAAACTTTGGTGTTACACCACGAGACGACCCGGTTAGAAGCCCGAGAAAACTTCATCCAACGAGGAGGTTTGTCAACTCTATCTCTTAAAATCCTGCAGATTACAAAAATGGAAGTTAGCTTTTATGTTACCCTTCTGTTTATCTTCTTATAGGGTGTTTTCCTTCTGTGGATAGAATTTTCCTGAGTATTTCTTAGAATATTCGCATTTCTTATTTTTCCCATAAGCTACCGATTTCGAGTCGATGATTACATAAGGAATGAATGGCCCCTTTGGCGGAACGCTCCAGTCCCAAGATCCCGGTTTCGAGTCGAAAGTTAACAATTTTCCTTTGACTCTGACAATGACAAAATCGCTACTAAAATGTGCATTGGATGATTTTTAGTTAAGCACTCCTGGTCTCTCCGTTGTTTCCAAAAACTGGTGGTAAAAATGTAAGATTTCTTAAACCTCTAAAATATTACTTACGCCTCCCGATAACACCTCCGTAAATGTCGTAATCCAGCGTAAATTTCCACCGTATTTCGCTCTATTGAGCAATTTCCAACTTAATTTAAACTACAGCAACTATCTTGTTGCATTACATAACCACAAGCATCCAAATCTTTTTAAAATTTCTTCTGAGAAACTCGCTCTAATCTCAAAGGCAGTCAGCGTCATATTTAAGTACTCCTTAAGAATGTTTATGAAATAATGAAATAATTCTGATTGCTCTGAAAACCCTTGGGGCACACGAACTCTCAACTTTAATATGCCCGGCATTTATCCTCTCTCCGACGTGGCATAGCAACGAGAATGAAGTCATTAACAAGACAAGGATAGAGCCGCAGTTTTCTACCGACCGCTCTAGTCTCCATAGATACGATCGATCGTAGAAAAAGGCTCGAAGAAAATCAAAGAGGATTAGAGTGACCACGCACGGCTCTCATTAAGGCCATGAGGAGGTCATTTGCCTCTTTATCCGTTTCGGAGGGCGTTGTTAAAACCCGAACCATTTATATTTAAAGAGGAACCCCCCGCAGGGTTTCCTGCGCTAGGTTTCCGGATCCTGAGTGTTAATTAGGCAGCCAGAGAATTGCTCGTTTTCTATTCATGAAGACATTTTTAAGAAAGCCCCTTTTAAGGTCATTTCTATCTGCGAGTCAAAGACCTTTTCCATTGTGAGGAGGCAAAGGGCGCTGTTCAATTGTTTACCATTAGGGCGTGAATAAAGCAGGGGAGCTTCCGAGCGGATGATGCATTTTAAAAGTGTTGAAAGGTCGAGCTGAGGAAGATGCATCTCGGAAGGGATTACAGTTTCAGGAGCTATCGATGGGTGCGTGGGAGGATGGCACAGCGAAGGGGCTATTTACGGAACATCTCTCTAAATTTACATCTTTACATGCGCCCACCATAAGGCGTATGGCAGGGGAAGCAAGAATCACATGTCTATTTCCTTAATCGTGTACTGTCGTGTTTCATTTACGGAAATAAGGGATTCTAAAAGAGACCACTTATAGGACCCATTACCTTTGCTTTCTCCCCAGTACCTGATTGACCGACATGGATGCATATTATTAACTACTATTTACGATAATTTACGCAAATACCAACTACTTATTTTGGTCGCGCTTTCCTGTAGACATGTACTGAAGCCAAGATACTTTCGAGCTAGTTCGGGGTGTTTTTGTGATCACCGAAATTAAGAATACTTATCACTCCAAAGAGCAAAATATTTTTCCTCATCTTTATAATATGTCCTCGAGGGTAAAGATACAAAATATGTTTTCATATTACATTTGAAAAATATACATCTAATGCCTTGTGGGCATTATAGGGAAGGAAATTTGGCCTCAGTTCTATCATAAATGAAACAATTTAGGTGTACCGATGGGAAGTAGAAAAATTTATCTTTGTGGAATATTCATATCAAAGCGTTTCTTAATTTTATAAAACAACATCTGGTAGTGCGGCATATCTGATAAACAACAAACTAGAAGGTGAAAAATATAAAATGATTACGTCACCTTCCAGAAACTATACAGATAATTCGCTTTTATTTGCTGAATAATACTTGAATTCCACTCCAAAATTTGTGGCTAGTGGTAAAACCTTACTGTAATAGAAAATAAATCCATCAATTTCAAAACATTTCCATTCTCGTACTCACAGTCAGATCAGGCGTAATGTCTGTTATAAAATAAAAAATATATTATTTTGTAAAAAATGGCATAGAAGTTTTGAGGTGTCATTATTTTACAATAATTGTCATTCACACTTTTAGGTGGCTCACCTAAAAAGAAGTAATTACCAACATCTATGCAAAAATAAAAAAATCTTGCAACCGTTCGTTTAAAAACGGAAAAAATATATCTCATATATGTCTCAGTAAGAAATAATAAAGAAAGAAAAGATTCGCAGTTTGTATCCTTGTCATTTTATGCAGAAATATTGCATATGCCAAAAATGATAATCGAAAACGTTAAAATCAAAATGGATTTAATGGCTCTGAATTTAACTTAAATATGTTACTCGTGGAGAAAATAAGCATGAAAATTCTTGGATATATAGAATGAGTTTTTGTGATAGAATATATAAGAAGAGTTATAGAAATTCGTTTTCACTGCAAGTGTCTTAGGAATAACAATGCTCACTAAACTGGAAATATACTTATGTGGAAGACTTTTAAAGTTTCCTTCTATGATTTTTATCAGTATATTATTAGTCCATGGGATAGGCAGTTTGAAGCATCGATAAAACATCAGAAGATATGGTTCTGTGACGTGGTTGAAGGTCATTTCAAATCGCTGGAACAAAAATATTGAAAACCAAAAATATGGTATAATAACTCTTGTAATGTTTGGCTAATTATGATATGGTTATGGACATTAAGTGGAACATTTTCCTCTTACAAAGTTGGGAAAATATATTTTGATGATAAAATACCTTTTAATAGTAATTTTGGCTACCTCCTAATTATGGTACATGATATGTATGTTATTGAGTCAAAAGCCCTTGAAAATTAAAATAAATGTATTTTTCCAGTTAATAAATACGGTTGATGTTTTCTCTTGATAATCTTCTAACGCTTGGTAAATGACAGTCGAGAATAAGGTGTTTGCTTTCTTTAATTCATAAGTTTACCTAACATAAAACAGAGGATATCCAAAAGGCAGTTTTAATAATTGCAGAATCCCTTTAAGAAAATAAATTTTATATCCATAAAGAACGCGAAATCGAAACTTTATCGGATATTGCTCAAGATACACAAAATAACTAAAGGGAGCTTTCATGATGTCGTTTATTTTTTTATACTGAAAGAGTCATAAAGAGATTGAATGTGAAATTGAACTAGAAACGTTTAGTATTAATCAGCTCTCACAAATCCTTACCTGCATGCACATATATATTCGCGAAGGTTGCACAGAAAAGAGACTTAAGCACTCAAACATTCAGTCAACGTGTTGAACTCTTGAGGCCGTTCAAAGACCCTCAGTTTTACAGCCTCCGAATAAACCTCGGCTTCGCAATCGTAAACCTCAGAATCAATAGCCGAAAGGAAATACCATTTACCCGTCCACGCATCGGCTCCTTCATGAAAAATTCAATCGAAAATTAAAAAATAAAAGGGGAATAAAAAAGACCATTCACGGACGCACAAAGCGGTAACATCCTCACTTAATCAATCCAAAACGGCCTCTCAGAGGTGTCTCCCGCACACTCTTCAGTAATCCTCCCCTCCCTCCAAAGGAGTCCATCAAAAAAAAGCCCACGCCGCGAATCCTCATCCACCTGCTACTTCCATCTCGCACACTTTCCTGTCCACCTCAAACGTAATATTCCCCCAACTATTTTTAGCTTCCCCAACGTCTTTTTTGCCGAGATGAAAAAAGGAGCAAACGCCGGTTGTGCACTTCCATCTTCCAGGAAAGCGTCTTTCAGAACGTCCCCAACTTTCGTGTTTTACACTCTGTGTGTCTATTAAGGGTTGTTAAGGCTGCTGAAGTGTGATGGATGTAATGGAAATGCTATTTTAGATGCGGAATCCCAGAAATATACGTCCGAGGAGGAGCTTAATGGCGTAGACAATCGTTGTACCAAAGCAACGCTATTTTTTCGAGATTAAAATTCTTTCAAATAATTCCATATCTACGAAATTCCTTGTTAAAGTGAGCTGTTTCTTAAATTCATATCGCAAGAATCAATAATTCGAAAAGAAATTAATATTTATAATACATTATATTATATTATAATATATTATATAATATGTAAGCAATAAAATAGGCATCTACAAGCGACAATATAGAATGATATTTACCTGGAGACGTAAGTATAAAAATTGATTTTTGGAAAGCCTTAAAAATGTATACGGACATTTATTTAAGAAGTTAATTAATTATTTCATAGTACATATGCCGTTTGAAATCTATACAGTAACAGATGCCAAAACACAAATTTAACAGAAAAATCAGTAAAATACAATAGATAAGACCTTTTTAAATGCGTCTGATTTATTATGCTTAGTAACCATAATTGGTGTTCAAAATTTAATTTAAGAACTTTTCTGAGATTGAATTAAGAGCGAGCATAAAATGATGATGTTAGTACAGTGTAGAATCTGATTATAATCAGTCGCAATCTTTCAAATCAGGCATTTTTCCAGAGAAACTAAAATACAGCATCATAAAACCAATTTACATAGAAGGACAACCTGAATTAATGAAAAATTATAGGCCCATATCCCTACTTCCAACTTTCTCCAAGAAATTTGAAATAGCTGCAAATAAACAACTTCTAAATTATTTTGAAAAAAGCAAAATATTACTTCCATGTCAACATGGATTTAGGGAAAACCATTCAACTACTACAGCTTTAACTGACGTTGTAAATAGCATCTGTAAATCCCTTGATTTATCGCAATAAACAATAGGATTAGCCTGTGATCTTACGAAAGCCTTTAATTGTGTGTGCCATACCATATTGATCAATAAATTAGAATATTACGGTGTGAAGAATGAAGCTCTTGCATGGTTATCCTCCTATCTGTCATGTAGGAAACAAAAAACATGTATTGTAAAGGATAATAAACCATACACCTAAAATGGAAAAATGTTAAAATGGGTGTGCCACAAGGATAAGTCCTGGGCCCCTTGCTCTTCATTATCTTCATGAATGATCTTTCATCTAATATCAATAAGGAGGTGATATTATATGCAGATGACACAACAGTGTTACTGAAGGACAAAAATCTTGAAGGACTAGCAAACAACCTCACATACACAATAGAGACAATGGAAAACTGGCTGACAGTAAATGGCCTGAAATTAAACTTCAAAAAAACCAATGCAGTTCATTTTAAAAGTAGTAAAAAACTGACAACTGACATAAAACCATTTATGGAAAAAAATAAAATTAACATACATATAGAGTACTCCATGAAAATGCTTGGAGTACATTTTGATGAGCTTATGTCCTGGAAGGAACATATTAGTTCACTGGTTAAAAAGTTAAACAGTGCATGTTTCAATATGTCATGCATTGCCCCAACTGTAAATATTTCCACAAGATTGACAGTATACTATGGTTACTTTTATTCAATTTTGAAATATGGTGTCATACTATGGGGAATGGCTCCTGGTTGGCAAACGGTATTTAATGTACAAAAAAAGATTATGCGGAACATGACCTTTTCTAAATACAGAGACTCATGCAAACCACTGTTTAAAAAATATGATATCTTGACATTACCCTGCATTTACATTTATGAGGTATTAAATTATGTTCATTCAAATAGAAAAGATTTTGAGGACGAACACAACCATAATTATGATACCAGAGGGAGAAACAATATGAATTATCCTAAACATAGAATGTCAATGTATGAAAAGACCCCATATTACATGGGAATAAAACTGTATAATAAAATTCCAAAAGAATTCAAAGAAAAGTATGGGAAAAACATAAAAACTTATAAAGAAAACCTACATAAATTATTATCTAAAAAGTGTTACTACACAGTGGAGGAATTTTTAAATGACAATAGCTTGTGAGTGCTTCAAAGGTGTATGTAAATTTATAAAATATGTTTGCTGTTATATATATTTGTGTAATCGAGTTTTCATTTAAATGTAAGAAATTGTTATTGTGATTATGGCAATCATGTTTATGTGCATATTTGTGAATTTCAATGAAAAAATTGTAAAATCTTCAAAGATGTTGTATGTTTAGATATGTTGAATCTTTGTCAAATTGAAAAAAAAATAATAACATTTTATATCTTCTTAGGTGTAATTGTACTAGTTTAAGTTGACTACCGTATATTGACATGTCACCTATTCAGGGCAGAATTATTTTCTGTATTTGTAATGAATGTTTTTGAGACGCAAATAAATTATTATTATTATTATTATAAATTAATTGGTGAAATATGTGAGGAAACTTAAACAAAAAAGAATGCGAATTCTATTTAAATTATTAAAATCTTTATTTCTGGTTGGCTAATATTTTGTCATCTTAGACATAAATCATCCAAATTTGAAATGAAATAATTAAGAACTGTTAAACTCTCTAAATAAACAAATTAAAATACCATGATCTTATGTAGTATGTGAAAATTGAGATCTCATATTAGATTTGCCTGAAAAAGTCCTTTTTAACTCACAGCTCTAATTCTAAATTCTTTCATTTAAAATTTGAGAGATTATGGAATAAATGTGGACGAAGACAAATGCGCAGCGTTTCAGCAATTAACGGAGTCGTGAATGTCTCGAGGGATTTCTAGCGTACAAGTATGGAAATAGAAATCCGAATAAATGAGTTGAAGAACACTCGCAAGTGCTCTCTCCCCAAGGACATACCAAATGGCATCCGTTCAAAATTTCCATTAAAATTTTCTATTTAATCCTGGTAAATTACTGTTTTATTCCTCCAAAACCCTATGTCTTATAGCACTGTCACAGAATCGATCTCGTAATAATATTATTCCCGATAAAATCACCCAAAAAAGAAATATTTTCATTTCTTCCTCAAATAATAATCAAATATACACATCGATCGATACCAACTGAGGACGGACGTTTACAGGAATTTTTCACTTTTACGAGGATTATTAATTAGCATGAAATTAGATACACTAGCTACAAAATATAAACCTCTATATAAACCTCTGCTGTTGAATCGAGTTTAATTACTTTTATTTTCCTTCTTCAATTTCTTCTCATAACTTTGTCAATTTTCCTCTATATAATCTGACCTGGATGTTGAAATCCAGACCTTGGATCACAATCTACGAAGGCGGTTCAAAAAGTATGGTAGCAAAGACCTTCTCGTACACAATTTATTCTACATTCTCAAATTCTGTGACATATTCCATGTCACGTGCAAAAATCTTCAGAATGGACTTAGAAGAAATTGATGGAATCGGGGCCGTGACAACTAACCAAGTGCTTCTTCCAAGGCCCAAAAAGATGGAAGTTACTGGAGTGGTCGCAACCAACCAATCACTACAGCACTCACAACTTCCATCTCTAACCTCCACTGAAGAATTACTTGACAGGTAATTGATGAGGAAGTTCAGATAAGTGGCTTCACCCACGATCGAGATTTTGGTACTGCCTTAGTTTACCGGTGAAGCGAATGTTTGGTCAGACAGGATAACTATGATGAGCTGTGGTGAGTGCCTTGTAGGGTGTATCAATTCGTGGTTCTATCTTTGTGGAAGATCTTGTTACATAGCTTTCTTATCCGTCCTCGTATTCATGTAAATATGCTAGAATAATTAACTCAAGGTGAATTTTGGCACGAATTTACAGTTGCTCACTTGAGTTTTCTACCTTTCGGTAGGGTCATGTGCATCTAAAATCACTATTCAACAACTTCACTTTTACTTCTTCGTATCATACCCCACCTTTTATTCCATCTAACATCTCCTGTCTTTGTCCTACCATCTGTTTGTTCCATTGTTTTTCACCCTCAATTACATTCTTTAGCAGTTCCTCCAATCTCAAGATTTGACCCATTCTTTTCCTCTGTAGATTTTTAATTACTTCAATTAAATATCTCTCTTCTCCATTAATCTTCAGCACCTCCGTGTTGTTTTTCCTATCTGCCTAACTTACTACATCAAACCACTCATTGGAATGTCTAAAATTTTGACTTCTTTCTTTCTTAAGGTCCACGATATTACAGTTAATATTACCATAGAGTAGTATAGTTACTCTATGATATTACCTTATTCTATGGACATCGTCCATTTTTAAACCGCTGCCCATTGTTCCTATTTCATCTGTGTATTCCCTTGTAGTCTATTCTGTTATTCTTACCTCTAACTTTATTCATCCTCCTTTTGTATTCACGAACTTTCACCACTCCTTCCCGTAAACTTATTCAATCCCTTTCATAACTTTGTTCGTCGCCATTATGTATTGCCGCTCTTTCCCTATGAAAATCCTTTCCGACATCTCTAACATTCCCTTACCTCGCATTTTTCGTCTCAACGTCTTCAACTCCTTGGCCTAATTGACACGCTGACGAATGCAAACCCACGCTAATACGACCTTAGGCCTCGCGATTCTTTCTCTCCAATTAAGAACCACTTTTGGCCTTAATTGCTAAGTGAAAATTATCCGAGAATCACTTCCATTTCGCCCTTTCTGGATTGCCGTTTTAAAACACGAGCTCCGAGGAAGAGGAGGAGAGAAACCGGGATTTTCTTTTTTCAAACAAATCTCCGACGTTTGCGGGCGGATTGGTCCACGAAATTCATTTTCGCGGCAAAGGTGATTACGGTGACGTAAAATGAGATGATTAAGTTGTTTATTGCGAGTGGAAAATTAGTTTTTCGGAGGATGGACGAGCAACCTTTGTCTCTCCAACCTCTGGTTAATTTCTCTTCCTTTTATTCCGCAAAATAAAAACGAGAAAAAAAGATCCTTAAATAAGGGTGCTCGATTTTTCATTTTGTGTACACTGATACAATTTACAGTCGTTGTAGTGAATTTTAAATAGCATTTAGTGAATTTTAAATACATTTTGAGTAAACTCTTTCGCTGTAAGATTCATTTTAAGCAAATATAAGACGTTATATTTTCATATCAGGATAGTTACGACCTAAAAATTACGTTCGGATTTGATTTTCCTATTTTCCTTGGGTTAGGTTAGTTAGCATTTGGCTGTTTTCTCCTGTAATGGAATTAGAGTTCGGAGCATTTTTCGTCACGCGAATTACTCTTTTGCTACGGCTTTGGTTCCTTTTGTTTGCTCTCGTTCTTTATTATTGCGTTAATTATAAATATCTCGTATGTGGAATCTAATTAACAATTTGTTGGAGAATAAGTATCAATTTTTATTTTCGATTGTTGCATCAAAATCATTTAGTAATGCGATAACGTTACGTGATAGTATTCGCCTGTACTTCCTCAAAAGCACATTCGGAAGGTCAGAATGATTCGATAATTTTGTTTCAATCAACTTCACTAATTTCTGTTTTGATTAATAGACTTAACTGCGTGCACTTTCGTGGTAATTGTATTTTAATAATAATTAAAACAAAATGATAATAAAAAGTTTCTTTGGAAACTTTAATGCATGACCCGTATCGCTAGCATCCTTTCATAATAAAGTCCTTTAATTATTATTTTCGAGTGTAGAGAAAACTTGATTTTTTAATATTAATCAGATATAGGAGAATATATATTTTGAAAGAGGAGAATATAATTATGAAAATTTTTCATTTTTATATGAACAACGATAGATATCTCATGTTTATGTTGATTGTCTCATAACCGTCAAATACTTCGGAAGCCTACCTAACACTTGTCTAATGTTTAACAAAATAAAAAGCATCTATCTCCTTATGATGATTAATAGCCAAAGTAGAGAATCTCTATTAAAATCTCACGCCTTGAGTCCATTCCTCCTCCTCTTGTTGGGGATTAAACCCGGTAATACATTAATTCATCCCAAACTCAGCTCTTTAGCCTAAAAGCTCATCCTCTTTCGACTTTCACTTTTGGGAACTCCATCTTATTACTCCTTTCAAAATACATCTGCAGACACTTTTCTCTACTCCAATTCCGATCGTTCAAAAACCACTCCCAAACTTTCGCTCCGTTTACTCAAATCTTACCTTTCCTTTCCACCTTACGTTTCCCGCGTCTTTTATTCGAAATGAAAAACATTTTCGCGACGTTTTTTCCGACATTGCTTCATCTCCGAGCTGCCCTTTTTCTCCTTTCTCGAAAACACTCAAATTACCTTTTCTCCCTCAACTTCCTTAACTATCCACTCATCAGTCGGCTTTCCCCTTCTCTTTAGACTTTTATTGCTTTTCTGAGAGGAATCTCGCTTTTTTGCCATGTATGGCTCTTCACTTATCACCTTTTCTTTTCATAATATCCACTCCTCCTCAAAGATGGCGAAATAATAAAGTGAAGCTGCGCACAAAAGAACGGTTGAATTAAATCAAAGTAAATGTAAGGTTTGCTTCTGCAATATGCAAGATTTTAGATAGATTTAATAGAGCCAGATAGTAGAGTTTGGTAAAGAAAGACAATCTCCGCTGTACTCCTTTAGTCTCCACTATCGACAAATCGCATCTTCCAAACTTCTTTCTACTTGAGCAGTGTTGCCAATTCGGCTGTTTCTCCACTAGTTTTGACGGAAGTAGACAACACTCAATATCACTAAAAATTGTCATTTCGTAGCATGGGGCGAGTGCATAGAAAATTCTTTAAGGCATTAATCCTTCGCTATACATAACTTCATAAGGAGCCTCCTCCAGTATAAATACTACTCAATTCCTTTCTTGAGCTAGTGAGGATGAGCATTCTGATGAAAAAGTATGATCAGTGTTTTTTTTTAATTGGATAGCTTTAACTTATATTTCATAGTTTGCTAATTTCGTATTCACTAACTCAAAGAATTAATAAAAACTGAAAATAATTCCGAAATTTAATCCTTTCAACAAAGTATCCTTTCTTTCGACGGAATATCAGGTTATTTCTCGGGTCAAAATAGCAGATTTTGATTTATGAAAAGAATTGATATTTCTAATTAAGTACCTAACATTGCAATTATAACTTGATAGTCATTACTTTTCTCTCTCTCTCTCTCTTTTCTTTTGTTTCATCGCTGCTCATTAGATACGGCTAAAATATTATGGGAACCAAAACATTCCTCTGCAGATCATAAGTCTACATGTATAAAAGACCAATCACTAAAAACTTTCAAAATGAGACTAATTATTCATCATTAATTCATAAATACATCCTTAATAAATTAATTTTCCATAAATACGGTGTTAAGCCATCGTAATTTTCCTTGCTTACAGAAAAAATCTTTATCTTATAAATTTAAAAAGTCCACATTATCAGATAAAATTTTGTAGCAAAGGGCTTGATGTATAGGCGTTGTGAACTTCTCATTAAAAAATTACTTTTAATATTCATTATGTTATAAATCTCTGCGATCTTTATTTACTTACAATGGAGTCACTTCCGTAATTAACTTGGTCCATATACTTTTTTGGAAAAGGCATGATGTGAATGAAGATAATTAGCAACTACGCCAAAACCTTTCTCACATTGTTTCCTCTAATAATTAGTGCTGTCTGAAAGGGACATGTGAATTTAGGCGGAATAGATGCAAACACATTCTTCATGTACCGCAAGATGAAGAGACTTTCTATATAAATCTCTCTCTATAGACGTCAATCTCCGACCATCAATGATTCACATCATAGATATCGTAGTCGATCAATCGAAAGGTAAAATTTCGGCCTTTAATAGTTCTGCATTTTCTCGCTACCTTCAGAGCCATATTCCAGTTTCCCCTAGGTCCTTCATTTCTTTCATCCCTTCTATTTTTCTCCTCTTTTTCCATTCTCTTCCCCCTTTGCCCAACTTCTGCAAATCGGCATCATCTTCCGGTCAAATTGTCTTGCCCTCCAGTCACTCAAAACTTTCCCAAATGATTCCCTCAAATCCCTTTCACTTCGTCTCCTCCTTTCACTTATCCTCCCTTTCACTTTCCCCCTTATTACCAAATCCTTCTCTATCGTTCTCAGCCGCTTTATTTCTTTTGGCTTTCCACTAATCCTCAATCCCTGTTAATATTACGTCTCAGTGACTGGATGATGTAGTCATTGTAGCGATGCTTTTAATGAATTATTTTTCGTGATCATCATCGGAAATACCCCAGCGGTGGTTCAAGAATCACAATTAGATCATTTGTCTTTATGGAGGAGATATCAATAATGAAGAATATACTCAGACCCATAGCCATTGTCATTTTATTATGACATCAGAATCATAATATACAGTTATGAATATCAGAACGTAAAACAGTAGATTTCAAACAAAATAGATGAAGAAAAAACAGCTCTCTATATTTAAATAAGAACGCGGGGGTAAAACTCTACTCCTGGGATTTTCCTGAGATAAGGATAATACTGTATAAATTAATAATTATAAAGAATGAATTTTTCTAAACCCAAAGATAAATATGAAATTAAAAGTCAGTAAAATGAAATGCAGGGGTGTTGTAGTTTATATTTTCAACAATTGTTGGGATAGTGAATATTAATGTCAGCGGATATGGTAATGGTAATCGAAAAAGCAAATCTATGAAAGAAAACGTGAACATTCCGATTTCACATTTAAGTTAATATGTAACAATAAGCTTCCTCAAAGATAAAATGTTGCACAAATGATAATTACTGCGATTGCAGGATCATAGTTCAGCGATTGACAGCGATACAATTCATAAAAATCCTTGAATTAATTTACTGTATCCATATCAAATGTATAGAATATCAGAGAAGTAAGGCACATAATGGTCTTGAAAGATATAATACTAAAATGCTTAAATTAATAAGACCTATTCTTGGCCAACTGCTTTTTCTGTGATAATATAGCGCTGACTTACTCATTGATTAAGACAAATTATTTCTATTTTAGAAACAAATGAGGAGCTATTGCATACCCATACAAATTCCAATTTATTTATTCTAAATATATAATGGTAATAAAAGATTAGACCGCTACTGTATTAGCTTTAGTATAACTATATCTGAATATGCGTTGGTCAATGATTATTGGCTTTTCTAAGAACTAGCGTTTGGATGGCCATTTGAGCAACATTTAAAATAGTATAACAAAAAATATAATGATTACTTATTGTTGCGAATATGCTGGAATGATGAAATTAGAAGCAAGTGTTTAGAAGTTTCTGGAATGGGGCCCATTACATTACGTCGTGTACAGGACGTTATTTCGGCATCTCATCTCACTTTCTATATATGTATATACAATTTTATGTGTTTCTCAGCACGTCCGGGCGATTCTGAATCATTTGCGCACCTCATCGCGCTTATCCTTCCATAAATGGTCGCTATCTCGCTGTCACACTCCTCAAAGCAATGCAATCCCATACCTTTTCGCTATCTTCGCCGCACTCTATCCCGTTACGCTTGGCTTTTGGAAAATAACCTCGCTGACCATCTCTCGCGTTTTATGTTTTATCTGTTACGTCCCACAGCGACGATGTGCCTCTGGAAGGAATGATTTTTCGATACTGTGGCGCCTCAAAACGTCAGCCATTCTGCGCTTGTCTATTTTTTCTCTTTTTTGCTTTTCACCTCTTGCTCTCTCCTTGATGCGATAGAAAATGATTATATTTATGAAATATAAGCCGTAAAACGTCAGTTCAAAACCGTTCTATGATATAATTTCTCCATTGATTTCTTTATTATCATCGTATAGAACGTGATTTCTGTTGAGTTTTTACTATGCCAAGCGCAGAAACAGAATTAAAAATAAGAAAAAAATACGAGAGTGAAATGGTTAGATTGATAAAATAAATACAATACCCATGAATAGAATATGATAATATCTGAGTAAAAGAGATCGTAACTTACGAGTACCTTTGATTTCCTCTCTTCTTGGCTTTTGTAAAAATAATATAAGCTACCTAGGTATTAGTGATACAAAGTAATGGAATTCATTGCTAAGAAAAGTGTAACTTACAAAATCATTAACAGAAGTTTCATGAACATTTTCTGCTTATAAAATTTAGGTTCCTTCGGGTAAGCAAACTAAAAATAACCCTCACCTATCCTTGTAATCCTCACGCATAATATGTAATTTTAATACTTAACAACATAAACAATAAGGATGCAATGAGTTTATGAGATGGTTACAATATAAATGCCGAAGGTGTAATCACTCCTTATAGAAACTTTTATTTGGATTTATTCATCTAGTTTACTCTTTTTTTATTTTTGTCATACTATCTAAGAATTGTCTAGTTTACGTAGTTGCATGCGGTTTGCAAAGAGAGTGTTACAAGTTAAGTAAGGGATTGTGAATATAACTTTTTATGTAATACATAACAGCTTCTCAAGTATGTAAATTCAAAATACATTACTTTAGATTGGTCATCCAACGACATTAATTCATAAGCTGATAATTCCAAGTCTCGCACAACCGTGCTTACTGATACAATGCCTGAATTAAAAAAGCAGGAGGGTAGGAAAAATCTTCCACCAGAAGTTTATCGCACTTAATTAATCTTCAAAGAGCCCTCAAAATGTCGAGAATACGGACCTGCCCGTGGTGAAAGATTCTCGGAAGCACTCCGTGCATTTTTAAATCACTCCCCAACACCACTCAAACTAGAGGAAGTCATCAAAATTTTAGGATTTGCAGCCGTAACGATTCTGAGGTTCCGATCAACTCGAGGAATTGGTTTCGCCGCTCGATGCGTCAAGGGGCGTCGCTCCATTCAGATTCCATTAATGTATCAATGGAAGACACCGAGATGGTAATATACATTAATGTGATGGTTTAGTATTTTAAATTATTGCAAGAAAATTTGCTCCTTAAGCAAGTACAAAAGATCCTTTGGAAATTCATGTAGGCAAGCAAAAAATATTTTATTCGGTAATATAGATATGAAAATTATTTAAGACCCATTTATTACGCGATAAAATTTGTCCTTGGTTAATGAAACTTAGATAATTTAAAATGAATATTTATGGTCAATCGGTCTAAGTTAAAGATTTATGGTTTTGGATTAGCCTCTACACAGATTGATACATTTATTATTTGAAACTTATTAAAGGAAATAATTTTTAGATGATATTACGGGAAGCTTCAATTAAAAACTCCAAGAGTACATAACTGATACAAAAAAAACTTATTTAACAACTACTTCAAGTGATAACTGATTCCTCTATTCGCCTTACTAATTTATATGTCACTATTAAGATAAGAATTTCTATGTTGGATTGGCACAATGTTTAATTCTGCTTATTACTGGATTCTTCTTCAATGCCGTATAATAATCAATCTCGATAACTAAAATTTTGACTTCGTTTGATCGTTATGGGAGAAAATGGAGTAATAATAATTCTTTTTAGAAATTGTACGAAAAGTAAAGTTCGTAGATTCAATCCTTTCAACTCATTTATGACGAATCGATTGCGTGATTGATTGTCAATTTTTAATGTTACATAGAAGTGCCAATTCGTGACGGTACCCATCCATCAGTCATCAACCAATGCGTACAGACAATCTTGAAAAATCATTCCGAATTCTCGGTGTGTTAGAACTCTTTTCGGAGCGAGTAACACTTCGAATTGGAAAAAAGGGAAGCCGATCCTTTTCCATCAAAATTTCGTTTCCGGAATGAACAAGGAGTGGAGTATCCAAGTGTGTAACTTCCGCATACTTTATCGCGTGACCACCTCCACGCAGATTCCAAACGTCTAAGAATCAAATTCCAGTTCGTTATTCAGCCAGAACTCCCGACAAAAAGATCACTCACCCCGGGAAAAGTTGTTTCCGTGAAATATTGCTTCCGCGCCGTGCCGTCAGGGCTCGCCCTGATCGATTTCGTTCCGATGGACTGCAAAAAATCGCTTTCGTTCTGTTTGTCGAGAATATACGAAATTTCCCGGACCGAAGGGGAATTTTTCCCGGCGTTCGCACCGATAATTTCCGGGAACGCGGCTCCGGTGGTCTGCGAAAGAAATTCGTACGTCCGTCCGAGGGATTCCGGGGAAGACGTTCGACATTGGAATGGATGAGAGAGTTGAAAAATGGGGCCCAAGAGAGGGAAAATGGGGCGAAGGAGGAATATAAACGAAGCAGGCTGTGGATTTTACAATGAAGTAGCGCATGGCGAATTCAAGCAAATTATTGCCTACAAATTCTCTTGGTGAACTCTATTGGATCGCAAACTTGCTCAAATATCATTAATTGATATCAGTAGGCGATGTTCGGAGAGTAATGGTGAGAAAAGGGATTTTAGCAACGTCGTTAACAAATAATTCAGGGACAAATCCGAGATACTTGCATGTTCCATTAATTGTCATGTAGTTGAAAATAAATATTATTGATACAAACTGAGTACTTTTGCATGAGGTTAAAGATCAATCATTTTCATCAGCAATAAAAGCTTAAATTGTGAACCGATAGTAGAATATAGTTGTCCTGAAATCAATTATTTAGTTATTTCAAAATAACCCACCGGAAAACGGGATTTTTTCATAAAATATGGGAAAATGACAAACCAGGGACTTGTTGAAATCCCTTAATTCGGTAATATCTTATATTAATTATACACTAATATCGGAGATTCTTATACGTTTTACTTCGCCTTAATTTTCATCATAAGTGTTCTACCTTTCGGTAGGTTCGGCACAATCAAAAACCCCTATTAATAGCCATCTCCTTCATATCCTTATATTTAACCCCACCCCTTCCAACATCTTCTGTCTTCCCCTCTGTTTTTCCCCTGAATCCTACCCTCCATTACAACCTTTACCAATCCCTCTCCCCTCAATATTTGACCCACCCATTTCCTCTGACGGTGCTAAATCACGTCAATTAAAGCCCTCTCTACCCCAATCATCTCTAACAACTCCGTGTTTGTTTTCCTATCAACCCAACTAACGTTTTGCATTCTACGCCACACCCACATCTCGAAGGCCTCCAATCGCTTGACTTCTTCCTTTCTCAAGGTCCACGTTTCGCACCCATAAATCAACAAACTCCAGACCAGGGATTTCACCCATCTTTTCCTGATTCCTTTATCAAGACCTTTGGTCATTAATTCCCTTCGCCTCCCCTTCGCCTTTGGCCTTAATTATATTCAGGAATAAATCTTTATATGTAATTCAACGACGAAGTAGTTCATTTACCTAATAACACCATGATAACACGATGACTCTAAAAAGCGTGGCTGTTTAAATTACAACAATTCTTAATCAGAAAACTATTGTTTCCAGTTAATTAAATAAAAATAATAATTTTTCAACGAATTGAAATTTATTTATAAATAACGTAATTATTTACATTTCGTGTATTAATTACTGTAATCTATTTATTAACGAAACTCTCTTACTATTTATTAATAACTTAAAACCAATTCGCATCTTAGTCTCGCAGAGATATGATTGCTAAGTCGCAAAGATTTGAGACCCGTTTATCTCTCTAGTATCCTAAGAAACTTCTTCCCCATTTATCAAAACTCTCTCTATTGTGTTGAATCAAGAACTGGCAATTTCATTCTCATTTATCTGAATCTCGTGCAGAGAAATTCGCAGAGAAAATGGAACATTCCAGATATTTTTTGGTAAACCTCCTTCGAAATGCCTCATTAACGCGAGTATGCGTATCGCAAAGGGAGGAGACAGCATCAATAGAGGGACCACTTTAGGCACCAGAACACGTCCCCGCTATTTTCTGTCCGCAGACGGCTGTGCGTGTAATGGAAAGCGATCCCCAAAACGGAATCGGCAAAAGGAGAAGAAAAGGAGGAGATACTGGGAGGATACGGAATTCAATGAGCATGACTCTTAATCTCCTATAAATTCATTCATAAACGAAAGCCATCCCTCCATCACTTATGCAAGTTAAACTTCTATTACGCGATTTGTTCTCAATAGTGTATCATATGTGTATAAATTGTGTTGCTATGTGTATAATATTGTAAGTTACTTGGTTTATTGTATTGTAATTCTATCATATGAAATTATAGAATAAGGAAAGCGGCTGCTGATGGTAATGTTATATATCAAAAACAACTCCAAAACCATCAAAAGACATCTCTTTCCTTTTTTGAAAAAGTCTTTTGATGGTTTTGGAGTTGTTTTTTATATATATGAAATTATGTTCTGATATCAAAGTCATCCCTTTAGATCGCTCATTAATATATTCTGGTTATAAAATAATTGCGATAAATTTAGTTTCCTAGGAATTTGATCTTTCTCCTTTCAGTTTACATAAACTCTTTTTGCCTACTAATAGCGGATTTGTTAGCTTACTATCCCATCTGTCCTTCTAACATTTGCCTTCACATCCATATTCTAACTACTTTGAAATGAATTTCTTAGTTATATACCAATCTCAATCCTTCATTTGCATAACAATGGTACATACACCGAACCGAAGACTTTGTAAAGGCTGTTCTTACGTCGATATATAAATGCTGTCTTTCAAATATGCTGTATTCGTCTGAGAATATTCTTTTACCATCAATATGGTGAATTTAGACAAATTCGTTCTACTTCGACGGACATGAAGGATTAATATCTCCGAAACTCAAAAAACACTTTGGGAAAAATGTACATACGGATCTATGTAAAATATCATTACAGTTAGTTGAAAGGTAGAGCTTATATTACTGTGGGTGTACAGGAAAGAGAATTAAATTGATTGTCAACTGCATAATGTTGTCTCAGCAATATGAAAACATTTTTGAAAGCTTGAGTATTAATCGAAAACTGAAAAACGATAATCAAGGAGTGCCATTTCGAAAAATAAAAAACAACTGTTTTGGTGTATTCATTAAACGTTTTATATCTACAAGAAATTCCGTTTTTACATCGAGTGCTACCAGTTAAAACAAATTCAGCCGATCAGACATAATATTTCATAAAGATAATATATATACACTCGCTCGCTCACTTAGGAAAATGATGGTATTATAAATAAATATCACAATAATTTTTAGCTTATATTTATTTATTATAGTACTTATATACAATCATGGTATTCTTATGTAATTTTGTTATTCTTCTACAATTTAATGCTTTTGTTTATAATTAGGATTTACAATTCTCACATACAACAGTAAAAGAGCTGTGCTATTTTCATGTTTTTGCATCTTTTACAACATTTTTTCTGCTTACTACTACTCTTTTTTAATAGAAAAATGTAACACCTTTTTCGTGGGTTAACTATATCAGTGTCAGGTTTTTCCGAGGAGGTATTAAATATAGCGATTGCCCTTTTCGTAACATGCTGCAATCTCGAGATACTCCTTTGACTGAATTTGAGGTATTATGAAAGCCTCGGCGAGTTAAATAAGAAACAACCTACGTTTGCCTTTTTGTTCGCATTCCATTTTGGATTTCAATGACACCACACAATGAAGGCAGCAATGCCACACACATCTATTCCATTCTTGAAATAAACAAAAGGTCAACGATTGGATTTTCTTTTACTCATGTATTCATGAATTAGTTTGTCTAATGAATCCACCCCCCTTTTGTATCATTATATTACAGTATTATATCTGGTTTACCATTCTCAGATACAACTCTAGAGTGGTGCATTATTGAAAGGAGAATTACACTTTTTCCCTTTTTGGGTATATATGATACAAGAGTGGCATCTTTAGTGAACCCAAAAACAGAGGAATTCTCTTCTCTTGCTCGGGTTGGGAGATATTGAGCAGGAATAAATCTTTTATTTTTTCTCGAGGTACCTAACATCCTTAGACCATTAGAGAGAAGAGTTTTAGCTAAGTCCAGGTCAGTGAAATAATTATCGCATGTAATATTGCGATTTGTTCCATTGAACATTTCTGTCCGCGATAAAACAACTGATGATGCTAAATTGTGTGCCCTTTTGTCAACTTTGCCTAAATATGGTATACCGCACAAAGGATAGAATATTTTTGAGCCACAAAACCACCATATTTTCACTCCGTATTTCTGGATGCACTAGGTCTCACACTCAGGAGTAACACTGTCCTGCTACGGAGCTGTCTAACGCTTATATAATGGATGTGTATTGGATAGTTATGGAAAATATAAAGTAGTAAAGACAGTGAAATGGTTCGGTGTCGGTCATTTTACAGAAACCTTTACTTCAAATGTGTTAGGTGACCCCGTTGGAACATAGTTTAAAATGACGATGTGTGTGAAGCAAATACTGTAGACACAAACATTCAAAGAAAAAAATGTTACGTCATGACCTCAGATACCTAGTGTTCACCAAAAAACATAAATACTATGTTGGAAAGAGCATAGGGACTATATGATACGTATCATCCATTCTGTAAATGAAAAACTTTTTCCGCGCCTTACAAGCTCACCTTACCCGGTTGAGTGCTGAAACGGAAAACCATTTTTTTTCAAAGTGATTCTAGCTAGGATGAAAAAAATCCCATATCGGATGAGGTATATAATTACATAAACGTAGAAGTCATAAAATTTCAGCTACTGGATAGTTACCAATGTCGTGAAAATTGTTAAAAGGTATGGTGGTGAGAGGCTCACCTTGACCGGACTAGGGTTAAATTCTCTTCCAACCGATGTGGATTCATTTTCATTAACCAAAGATTCCTTCAAAGAGCAAGGAGTATCCTTACATCACAAGAAATACATTTACTCTTTCAACTTACTAAATGCCCTACATGTGATGTTCTCTTTCTTATACCTTATTTTATGTTTTATTTATGTCTTTATTTTTTATCATTAATTTGTTTACATTTCACTGTAAATTGGCTTATTTATTGTAGTTGAAATCCTGATTTAAATAAATAAATGCAACAGTGTATTCGAATCATTGTAAGGAGACCTCATAATTTACATCTGAGTACAATATATTCGGCATAAAAGTAATCCACCCTTTATTGATGTTGATATTTGACCAAATTAAATCAGATACTGTGACAAAGTAACCGCAATAACAGCGTTACATCGTCCATTTTCCCACAATTTGAATAAAACCCGAGCAAAATCTGATAAATCTTCGAAACGTCAACTTTTTCATTTTAACGGTCCAGCATTCGAAAAGTTCGTAGCAAATGTCCAAGTGAAATTGTCAACGGAAATTTATGCCAAAAAAGCTGAAATGTGCGGAAGCAGTGCTATTCTTGGAGGAGAACGCCTTCTTCTGCAGTCTTTTATTCGACATAACTTTCTCCAAGTGTTGCAGAATTGACGTTTGTATGAAAGCCTCGTGAGTTTGCTCCTGACCGCTGAGGGCATTCTCAAGGATCTTTCGGAAACTCTGTTTTTTTTTACTTTTTTATGAGCTTTTTTCTTTTCGGCCGGTCACAAAATGACTATCCATAAAGAAGTTTTCATGGAAATAAACATTACCGATAAAATCAACACATTAAGCGTGAGGCTTAGTATCTATTTAGTGAGATACAATGATAAATAAAATGTACCACAATATGTGATAATTATATATATCTATTATATCTATCTATTATATATAGATGCTTCTCCGGATTCATTCATGTATATACCTAGGTAGATAGATAGATAGGATACTAATTCACAGCCTAAACTAGAAGCGTCATTGACTTGAAATTTTTACGACGCATTGGCCATTGTGTGTCACCGCCAAAAAAAAAATGTGATTTTTAACCTCAGTGTAATAGGTTCGATTCCAGAGGGCCCCAAAGTCCCGATTCTCTCCGTAAAGATACATGGTGGGAATTTTCGAAAATTTTTTTAAGGCACTTCCCGGAAAAGGAGAGAATTGAAATTCGTGGGATCGCTAGAAGCCGTGAATATCCAAGGAAAATCAGAAAGATATCTTCGAAGATTATCCAAGGTTCGATGCTAGGTCAGGGCAAAACCCCCACTTAAAAATATATTGTGGCGATTTTAAAGACTTTTTTAGGATCCCTTCCCGATGACATGGAAACATGAAACTCGATACATATATAAGATTATGAATATATTTCTTAATCGAATTTTAGCAATTCGCTGATGGTCCTTGGTTCGATCCCAGAGAGCCATTTACATTCCTCAATGCATTTCTTATGGAGATAACGGAAACAAATTTTAGGTACTTCACGGCATGATATCGACTTCAAACTTCGCATGAGATATGATCAAATCCTAACAAGTTTTTCTGTGCATTCACAGCTAGCAATATGTCCTGGGTCCGACACCAGGCGTCTCTACAATCAGTAGTTGATCCGATTTTTAAGAATTATTTTGAACCTCTTCCCAATATTGTAGAAACTAGAAATTCAGCATACATATGGAATCATAGATATATTTTAAAAATTTGTTTTAGATTTCGTTGATCGTCCTTGGTTCGATCCCAGAAAGCCATTTACATTACCCTATGCAATTATATGGGGATAACGAATTCATAATTTTGTACCTTCTCAGTAAGATATCGACTTAAAAATTTAATTAGATAAGTTTTATATCTTCCAGGGTGAAATTAGTGTTGTCGATCTGCTTGCAGTATGCAAAATACACTTTACTCGTATATATATATATATATATATATATATATATATATATATATATATATATATATATATATATATATATATATATATATCTATTATATATAGACGCTTCTCCGGATATACTTATATATATATATATATATACACTGGGGATCAAAAGTCTAAGTATGTTCCACAAGTGCCGCCGAATTGAAATTTTTACGACATATTGGCCATAACGTGTAACCTCCAGGAAAAAGCCGACATTGAACCTCGGTGTCATGGGTTCGATTCCAGAAGGCCCCAAAGTCGCGATTTTCTACATAAGAATACATGGCAGGGATTTTCGAAAATTTTTTTGAGGCACTTCCCGGGAAAGGAGAGAGTTGAATTTCAAGGGATCGCTAGATGCCGTGCATATCTAAAGGAAACCATAAAGACATCTACGAATATTATCCTTGGTTCGATGCTAGGTCACGGCAAAAATCGGCCGTTTAAAATGCATTGTGGCGATTTTTAAGATTTTTTTTGGACCCTTTTCCGATGCCATAGAAACTTGAAATTCGGTATGAGGTTTTATACCATAAAAATATATCATAATCGAATTTTACATATTCGCTGATGGTCCTTGGTTCGATCCCAGAGGGACATTAAATTCCTCAATGCATTTCTTACGGAGATAACGGAAACAAATTTTAGGTACTTCCCGGTACGATATCGACTTCAAACTTTGCATATAGAAAGATCAAGTCCATACAAATCAAACAGTGCTTTTACAGCTATCAATGTGTCCTGGGTTCGACACCAGGTGTCTCTGCAATCAGAAGTTGATCCGATTTTTAGGAATTATTTTGAAACCTTTGCCAATAATATAGAAACTTCAAATTCGGCATATAGATAGAGATCATAAATAACTTTCAGAAACATTTTTTAGATTTCCAAGATCGTCCTTGGTTCGAATCCAGAGAGCCATTTAAATTCGTGAAAATTAGAACGTCTTTTGAGGCAGTTGTAGCCCATATTTCTGCTTGAATTTCACACATAGTTATAAATGGTGATGTTCTATTGTGCTGCATAGTAAGTTCTCAGTAAAGACCCGGGTTCGATGCCAGACGATGGAATTTCAGCGAATTTTAAGAAAAATTTCAATCCATTTATTTCTTTTGATGGCCGTCCCGATATGATGCCCACATGATAATAGTGTTGTCGATCTGCTTGCAGTATGCAAGCTACATTTTACTCGTATATATATATATTTATTTATTTATTTATTTATTTATTTATTTATACGAGTGAAATGTAGCTTGCGTACTGCAAGCAGATCGACAACACTAATTTCATGTCGGCATCATATTGGGACGGTCCTGAAAAGAAAATAAAAAGGATTCAAAATATTCTTAAAATTCGCTGCAATTTAATCGTCCGGCATCGAACCCGGGTCTTCCTGATAATACTTACTATGCAGCGTAATATAAGTTCACCATCTCTAACTATGTGCGAAAATTCAAGCAGAAATATTAGCTGCAACTGCCTCAAACGACGTCCTACTTTTCCCATATATTCCTTATGAGAGAAATTTTAATGTTCCCCGTCATCAAACCCAGGAAAATCATGGTCTTACGTAATTTTTTTTCTTAAACCAATTCTTACCATACTTCTTCTAGCCAAGCACAAACTTCCTATAGTTTCGATAAGAGCATCAAAAAAAATTACGAAAAACTATCCCCATGTATTTTAAATACGGAACTTTTGCATCGTCCTAGCATCGAACCCAGAATATTTTTTGTAAAAGTCATTAATGTGTTCCATAGATCATGACTATATATATATGCTCCTTGAGTTTTAATTCTCTTCCTATCCAGGAAGTATTTTTTAAAAATTCCCGAAAATCAAAGCAATGCATTTAAATGGGAGAAATCGGGACTTTGGGGCCCTCTGGAATCGAACACACGACATTGAGGTTCAAAAGCGCAATTTTTCTGGCGGTTACACGTTATGGCCAATATGTCGAAAAAATTTCAAATCAATGACGCTTATGGTTTAGGATGTGAATTAGTATCCTATCTATCTATCTATATATATAGATGTTTACATGAATGAATCCGGAGAAGCATCTATATATAATAGTTACTCTCCAGATTCGATTCACTGTAAAAATAATTTTTATCATTTTGGTGATCAATTCGCAGTCCCTTTACATTGTATCATCTCAAACTAATTAAAAAGAAAGTACAGCGGAAAGCTGCAGAAAAAATATTGATTAAACTTCGGTAAAGTACTTATGCTGGATGAGAGTAGCGGAAGAAATTGTCTTTTTTACTTTCCTTACGCCGTTTTGACATACGGTGAAAATACAGCAATCTGTTTCATAATTTTCCCTATAGATGTCTCCAGTATTCAAATTAAAAGGAATACATCTGATTGAAATAAGTGTTTGGTTTTAACGAACTGAACGCTCAATAAATTCTTCTTAGATGTTTAGTAAGCGATTAATCCAAAAATTTTTATATATTTTCACCAATTTTTCTGTGTGTATCCTGAAATCACCATTATATAACAAACGCTATTCCAATAATTCACGGCAAACTTGTGGTTTTAATTCAGTGCCTACTTTAATATTACGATAATTAATAACAATAGGAACTATGCATAATAGCTAGTTTAATAAGCGTAGAAAATTTTTAAACAAACCTAATTAGATTATACGTATAAATTAACTTTACCAAAGAAGCGTTAACAATTATGTAATTGAAACTATTTCTTAGCTCTTCCAACAGATATCTCTAGTCAAGAAAGAAATAATCTCGAAAAAATGTTGCAAGCTCACTTCTCCGTCATCTTTAAAAAAGGTATTACAAATGGCACTTATTTTTCTTTGTGCTTTACTCATTAATAACACTGAAATTAAAATGTAATAGTGAATTAAACCTAGAATCTATGACTTAACATTTTTATTTAAATGCAATTAAGATTAAAAATGTATCCCCACATTAAGTCTAACGTCAATTACTGTGAGTGCCCGGCACATTGAAATTAATCATCAAAAAAACTGGAGAGTAATAAACAACAGATATAAATAGGGCATGAGGGTCATTAGGTAAGATGAGGAGTGATAAAGGTTGCTTCCCTAATCTAACCAGAATACTCCAAGCAGAAACAGTCAACGTCAGTGGAGGAAAATGATCCTGTGAATAGCATTGAAATAGGAAGGACAAGGATGAAGGCGTCATATTCCACTGACTTTTATATCGCCTAACTTATGAACAGCGCAATTAAACAATTATAATTTTTCTCTATCGCTTCCCAAAAGACGAATGCAAAATATTCCGTTCAAGATCACAGTTACGTCTGCAATCCACATATCCGAATCAGGTCAACGTGCACCAAGTTGTGCGAAAATCTCTCGTTCTTTCTTCTGGTGGAATATCCGACTTGTTGTAGTCATAATGCTGAGCTAAAACTTTCCGTTGATTCGTGAGAAAAGCCGAGCTACAGGTAAGCTATTCGTATCGGAATGTACGTCTTTCAGAAAGACGAGCTTTAGAGGGCAACTCCGATCGGAAGAAGTTTCCAAACTTCGGCAAGAGCATCGAGTTGGCATTTTTCGGACGGCGAAGTAACTTCGGACTTGAGAGGGCTAGAGAACGGGCAAATAGGTGTGCGATTGGCTGAGTGGAAACACGGGCTACTTCATGTTAGGTTCGCTAGATGGCCACATACCCTCAGTGATGCCGAGAGACAAGTCAAATTTCGCTTAAAAGTAAAGGGTGACGGAAGGCCAAATTTAGCGTTAAAGAAACTTTTGAAATGTATTCCTGCCAGCTTTCAATACAGCTCACCTTAAATAAATATAGTGTTTAAGGAAAAGAAACGGTCGGTTTGAGATCACTACAAGATACCAAAATGTATTTGTTAAATAGATATATTAATAGATTAGTGAAATCCAGTTAATGTTGAACTCCGGGCTCGTTCCATTAGATTGCATCGTTATTAGTTATAAAAATTAGCTATGCCACAAATTTTATAAGTAGCTTAAGAGATAGAATCAACAGATATGAATGTATCATACAGTATTCTAAAATCTAGTTTAATTTTATTGAATCTTTCGTAAATATAACAAGAGATATGAAGTCAAAGAATATTTTTTTACTGATATGCATCCACGTCTAAAAATTAATTCCTTTCCTTTGCAAGTATTTAAATATATTTTGATGTTTTATCGTCTTATTGATAGTGACAGTGTTTTGATTATTTTCCATTGGCTGTCAGAGTTTAACTGAGTGGAAAATGTACATGATCGAAATATTTTCTCTGGGAATTATTTAATACAACAACAAACACTTGAAAGATTCTCACCTACAAAATTATGGGCCCAAAGCCCCGATAAAATCTTAACGGAATAAATTCTTAAGGGATTGGCTAACCCTTTGATTGGGCCAACAGCCACCAAACTACACAAAATCTATTTTTGTACAAATTCTCGAAAATTTGACTCCAAAACTATATTTCACCACTAGAAGTATTCATTGAGTTTTTTTCTCATGGTAGTTGTTACAGTTTCATAGAAAGATCATTTCTAACTCAATATTAATAAAGAAAACGAATCCAGCAAACGGTAGGAAAGAATTTGACATAATTTCCTTAGCTGTAAACTGAGATAGATTTGTGTGTCGTAGCAAAATGAAATTTGGTTATTTAAATTTTAAGAATATGGAGTGCTACTAGTAACATTGCACATTTAAATACATGCTTAGGATATAATATTCATAGAATATGCTTTAGTGGAAAAAAATTCAAATCTCAATTGTTTCTAAACATTTTTCTTTACGGAGTCGAAAATATAATTTTAACTGAAATTTCTCGGAAAATTCCCATTCTCGTGCCTAATTACAGCATTTCAGCCAACGGTCCAAATAGTCTGGAATATTTTCCGTAATGGTGCTACAGCTGTGGCACTTTCCTAACAACAACTCTAAGTGAAATTATTGAAGAGGTAACTTTATGCAATATGTAACAGATTTGCCAAAAAAGGTTGAGAAATGCTTGCGTAGCTTTTGCAAGTTCCAATTGCATGGCTTCTGCATTCCTCGGTCTCCATTGTTTTGAGTAAGAAGTTGGAAGCAGTTGGTCGAAAGGATTGGAGTTGGGAACGTGTTGAGATGTCCTCTGGGCGTCTCTTCTTGAGATTCCCTCTTCTGACATATCGCGGTTCTGCGGCCACCCTTGGGCAATAAACGAAGGTAAGTTTCACAATGAATTAATCCTTGTTATTCCTCCATCTCTTTCCCATCTACCTTCACGTGTTACATAACTCATAGAGATTTCAGGAACAAATTAAGGGACTCAAATTCTCGGGAAACCTCTGTCGAAAGAATAAAAATGATGCAGCCGTGCCAATGCGGCAAAATGAATTTCCAAAAAATGTAAATACCGAATTAATTAGGCGTAGATTACGACCGTTATCTGTAAGTAATATAGATTTGAAAATAAATAAAAATGGCTAATTGCAATAAATATAGCGCGGGAATTTTGAAAGGGATTAAAAATTTTTTCGTCTATATTTAATATCGTATGTTTTTTTAGAAATACAACCTACCGGTATTACCCACTATTAGAGGGAATAGGGTAATATTAATATATCTGACTTATTAATGTATAAAATATGATTGAAATTTAACATTCTGACTTCGGTCATCACATGAATTCAATAATACGTTACAAACAGTGATAGACCAATTTCGCTTATCATTTATAAAAGTATTCATTTACATTTACATTAGTACTACGCGAGCCGCACTAAGGCGTATGGCAGGGGGTGTGAAACACCAAACTACCTAAATAATTTTCAAATCATACCTTATTACTATCCGGAAAAAGAGACCAACAAAGGCCATCTGATCTCGCTATAACTTCGCAAAATCTTTTTGTCGTCTGTCTGCGAAAATTTCGTTCGCTGTTCGAGTTGGAATCACGACGTCGCGTATTTCGTCGTGTAAATCACTCTTTAAAAATTTCTCGAATAATTTTTGCCCATACTCACTTCTTCTTTTCATAAGAGACTCCCAGGCTTGGATCATTTCCGACACGCTGCTATCGAATCTATAGTCTCCCTTTACGAGCCGCGCTACGTTGCACGCACTCTATCTCCAAGATCCTTCTCGTGTGGATTCCAAACTGCGGAACAGTACTCAAGTAGTGGACGAACCAGTGAAAAGTAAGCTTCCTCTTTTGCGCTCGAATCGCTACCCCTCAGGACGTGGTTACGTAGCCTCAGAGTCCTATCGGCAGACCCAGCTACGTTCTGGATGTGCATTTTAAATGAACTGCTGAAGAGGACACCTAAGTATGTATACTGCCTAACGGATTCTAATCTCGCGCCACTGATCTGGTAGTACGTTTCAATTAAGCTTATATTCGGGGAGATAATCATGCACGTGTCACATGCAGCATTCTTTGCTGACGGATCCCTTCTCTGAACATCTCTTCACCCCAAATTCATAAAATATCGGCAATGTCGAGTCGCAACTTAGTCCTAAGATCAACCCGATATCTCTCACGCAGTTCACTCTAAGTTAGGTCATGGGTTCCAAGCATTTTCGGTTCTTACACACATAGATTTAGTCTTATCCTAAATCTTTATGATAGAAGATTAATTCTATAGGTTAACACAGGTGGTGCTCTGATAGAGTATTGATCGGAAACAACATTGCAAGCCAGTGAGATGTAGCTTACAACTTATCTCTGGCAAGTGGATCTAAACATTTCCAGCTGATTTTCTGATATTCTCGGCACTGTCTTCAAAAAATATTAAATATTCATCAACTAGATTGAGTTATAATTGTGTTATTTGCACTGCTAAATTATGTATGAAAATGTAATCACTGAAATTATCTCCTAAACCTTTATATGAATATTATTGTTACGTATTGGCGCCTATCTTTAACTTCTGTCTTTTATTTTTGTGTGGTTCTTTTCCCTGCCGTCGGTGGAGAGGGGAACTGGTTGTTTTCCACCCCTTTCGCAGTCTTCAAGGATGACCAAGAGGCGATAGGACACTTTCTTTATCTCTCTCAACCACCTAAGAAGAAACAACGCTTAGACCTCTGCCACGGGGAGGACTCATTTTGCACGATTTAGCTGCCGCCACTCGCTGGCACATCTTGTACACTCCTCTGCATGGCATCTTTCTTCGCCTGCCGTTGCTTAGCGCATCCATACAACGTGGACTGAGAATTGTGCCGTAAATGGTGGTCCTTCGGACACCGATCCAGTGTTTCTTTCATTATTATTGTTTGGTTGTACCGATGCTAAATATTATTAATTTTTTGTATATTTATTATGTTTAGTGAATATAATCAAATCTTGTTTAAGGATCTCTCTTTATTTGTGTAACTACGCTACAATTATCTTATTATATAATATTATTCTTAGCAACAAGGAGGGAATGAACAACTTCACGTGATAATGCTTCGCTATCCCTTAACAAGCCTCTCGCATTCTCAGAGCCGCATCAACCTTCGGTTCAAGAGGTATGAGACTTGCTGCAACCGGTAAATTCACCTTTACGTATGATAGGGGTGAAGACGATGATCTTATAATCACGTTCCTTAGTGATGTAATCCTATGCAAAATTTAATTATTCCTGCAATGGAACCTTTCTATGAGCTTTTTCCAGGTTGTTTAATATGCCTGGAACAAGCTTCTGGGATCTTTCACAACGTCCGCCGTTTTAGAAGCGTGGATCCGAGCAGCAAACACGAAGCTTATAACGCTAAAAATGATTAAAAGGAGATAAAACAAAAAAGAGGTAAAACAAAAGAGGGTGGATTCGGAGAAAGGATTAAGGATTTTTGGAGTGCGGCCGTTGCTGCGGAAAAATGGGTTTTTTAAGCACGTGCTACGATTCAATTTCTGTTCGCCATGATTAAAACCGCTAGTTGGGGATTACTGACATCAGATTAGGGATTGGAATTGTTCTTTAGCTCGTTTCTATGCCATTTTACATGAAAGATAGCCTGAGCATTATTGCTTTTACGTTATGAATGAAATGCATTTGATAAAATACTAAATATATCTAATGTATCTGTAGGAAATCTTCGACCGTAGACCTGTAGATACAATGATAACTGCATTCGGATATCCTTTCAATTCTCACGTCCAAATTAAGAAGTAATCTCCGTTTGTGGGGAATTCAGGTTAATATGCAATGGGTTAACGGGTAGAACTCTGTAGGATGCCCCAATTCAGAGTAAATAATCCTTTAATTGTTCGATTCATTTATGAATATCGTTTGAGACCTTTATGAAGCATATTTTGTCGCAGGTTTAGAGATGGTCCAACACAGCACCTACGTGCGTAAACAGCGGTTCAGGCGTGAGTATATTTAAGATAGCTTTCAAAGAAAATATGGACTCCCCGTGTGAATCAAAGCTGGGACTGCTTTCTTAAGAGACGAACCCGCTATCACTGTAGGACTCCAAATTTGAGGGTTTTTTTCTGCTCAGACAAAATCCGTCGACTAGACCTTCTACCAGTAAACGGGATTGTAACACTGACGGAAGTATCACAAAGATTTCGTCAGCACAGAAGTTTTTTTGGTATAATTTCCATTAACAGCAACCATATATTAAAAGAGAATTCAAGAAATCGATACAAGAAAATAATTGGTTGACAGATGGCTACTTCCTGTTGTCTTTACCACCGAGTATTAGAGAAGCTAATATACAGAAGCTTCAGATTGTATAGCTGATGACAATCTATCCAAGAACTGACGGTGAGTGAAATTATTACGCAAATGTTAAATGAAGTTGATGAAGTTAAAAGAATGAAAATGTTGAAAAATGAAAAGTTGATTGAAGTTAAAAGAATGTTGATTTTTGTGGTATAAGAGTCGGAAAATGACTGGAAATGAGGATCAATACGTAGCCCCTCTTATTTTGACTAAATGGCAATTAAAGATTGCCTGGCAGTGAGATCAAAAACAAATAAAATCGGCGCCAGTGGTGGTTTTACAAACCACAAACACCGCGTTGCCGTACAGACTCGTAATTCACCCCTTTAAAAACACTTTCGAGTTCATTTGCGGTTTGTAGCTTTGAGAGAGGTTTTGTGTACCTAATCAAACTAATCAAACAATGCATCACAACATCAGTTGAAAGTGGATTAGATTGTAATCTGTCACTGCGGGTCTTCAAAACAGAACTTTGTAAGGTTCCGGAACAACTCCAGACAACTTTAACGCGTATCGCATGAAGTGAAACCTTCCCACGTAAATTTCCAAATCTTCTTAATCGAAATATCTTCCAATATCACTTTGAATCCCTTACATTACGCAAAGTATCATTTCGCCTAAAGTAGAAGTTAAAATTTCCCAAGCACGTAGTACTACGGCATCCTATTTTTAATGACAGTTAATATTATATCATCACTTTATACATTTTCAGAAATTCTAAATGGAATGGCGCTTGTATCTTCCCATGATTATTTAAAAGTAAAACCTATTTATTTTTCATGAAGCAACTTATTGTAAATTCATGTTTAATTTTAGGTCTGAAATAGCTAAATAATTTAAAGAATTTTCTCTGAATAATTAACAAATTTCCAATAAAATTCATTTAAAATAGATGCACATTGACCTGGAGCTATACTACAATCGTGATACGTCAATTTACAAATTTTAAATATGAACTACTAAAGGATCTCTGTCGAGGAGACCAGACCTCAAAGTTCTGTGTCACGTGTTTTTGTTGTATTGTGTTCAAATGCATATTAAAAACATCGACGTCATTTTTCCTGTATTAAGCAAAAACACATAACATAGTTCTTCGTGATAAGTTATCTGAAAATCATTAACTAAATTTGTGCAGTATGGATAATAACTTTCCTTTGCAGGTGGACAAACTTTTTAAAAATTAAAATTGATTTAACAGAGGTAATTTCATGTAACATTGTGCAATGAATTATCCTAACGATTAAAAGTCAATAGCAATAAAATATAGAGTTGATGATTATCGTCGTTATGGTTCATTCATACAGGATAGGTATTTGTAAAGTGTGTGTGTGTGTGTGGGGTGTATTGCTGAAATCAAGATATCTAAGGTGATCTACACAATAGGTACTATTTTCTCATGTGCAGAACAAATTGCGTACTGCCGTCGCTGAAAACATGCACGTTTTATTATCGTTTTGTTGCATGAAATGTCTACATCACTGAATTGTTAATGAGAAAAAATTATTTCATGAAGATGTATTAATTTTTTTTCCTTAAGAACTTAAAACTTTGATTCCTTATCTTAAAAGAATTTTAATGCGTTTATTGTGGTAAAGTATAAATAATTATAAATGTATAGAACGTAAATACACAAGGTAACATTTGGAATAGAGAGAACACAGTAAGACACAGAATCCTTAGTAGTACACATCCTTCCCTCTTTAATCTCGTCAACGCGCACTGGTCCTACTCTCCTTACATTTCCGGGAGAGCTAACGTCTCCTAGATACGGCGACATAAACTAGCAGCTCATTTCTAGGTTTACTTTCGCAGGGATCTCTGATCTTCCACCGTATGTCCTGAGACGGCATGTGGCGTCCCAGTTCTTTCTGGGAGATTTTATTTCAGTCAGTGTCTAGTGGTTGTAAAAGATTACACCAACACGTTACAAAATAGAGATATTTATCGACTAGTATGAAGAGATTGTTTCTGAGTGAATTCTGATTCTGAAACTTAGATCATCACCTTAAAATTACCATAAGATAGTATTCTAGCCATTTTCACTGGGTCTCTATGATTTTTATCTAGATTTCAGGACGTTTCAGGATAGATTATCTCAGAGTTTATATACCTACAGTTTGCTTATTGCACTGAGTAACAAACCCGGAAGTGAAATTTTCTTAGGAATACATTTTCATGGAGGACGGAGTATCTATTCGGGCAAGTTTAACCAGACGTTCATTTTGATCGAATAGTCCCGATTTTGCGCATTCCCCTTAATACAAATCGATTACCCTCCGCTTCTTGTGGTCATGGAAAGAAAGAAAATCGAGGAGATTTCTAGCAATGATGTGAGCCATCACTATGATCACGGAGTCGTCTGTTTAATCTGAAGGTGAGGAATGATTCGGCAAATGACGCCAATCGGTGTATCCGTAGAGGGTGTGCGTGATGCGAATAAATTTACAACGCACGTATACTGCAACATCAATCCAATCAGCAGGATTGCAATCAGCAGCACATGAGCATTGTACTTTTACTTGAATGATAGTACTAACCGGCAGTCAAATGACCGAAGTCTAGTTTGAACGACAGCACATAACAGATAAGTATTTCGCGATACATTTTGATAACAAGTAGGAAATTACTTGAAATGTTGACACTAAGCAAACAATTGGCACATATTCTGGTGGACGATTAACTATCATTAAGAGAAGAATTTTGAATTTGAAATTTGAAAATATTCCATGAAATTTAATTTTTCATCATCCGCTGCATAATTAAGAAGTCATCAATTTATAATAAGATAGTAGAATAATCAGTAGATTATAAACGAAAAAGAAATTAGCAATGAATTATAAAGTACTTCACCTGGAAACACTATATCACTATAGCTCAGTTTGTTTTCAAATCAAATTGTAGCATTACAGTTAGCCACCAAAAAGAATTAAATTACTTGACTCACATTTTGTTTTTTTTTTTCTGCGTAAAACGGAAATGAAAGGAGTACTTGTCGGCTTAAAAAGGCATCCGTGGAAAGCGGTTGTAGTGTGGGTCAAGAGAGCTGACGAGTGGGACCACATCGAAAGACACAATCGCGGATAATCTTACTCAGTAACATTTGCCATTAAATCAATATTCCGCTGAAACCGGTGGAATATCCGCCAAAATCGGCTAAAAATTTTCCGAGCCGACAGCTCCTGGTCGGACCGCGCCAAAATAATCAGAAAGAGATTTGATTTCACGGATCTGTACTTCGGAGGAAATGGGATGGCGGCGCAATATTCGAAAAACAACGACGCAACGAATAAAATCGGCGATCCAATCAATCACGTCTCTCACGCAAAACAAACGTATTATCCTGGGGCCACACGCTGAATATTCCCAATCGATGAAAAATCGAGCAGAAAATAATTAAAAACAATTCCAATCTTCCGCTGGGCAGAGAACGGACTTTCGAGAACCTAAATATGCTTCGCGGGAGTGAGCGTTATTCTCTTTTCTCGGCATAATGCGTTCCCTTCAAGTCTCATTTCTCTTCCATTTCGTGGAATAACTGCGCAGGGCCCCAATTATGACGCAAGAGGAATTGGAGGCTCATTCGTCCATCAATCGAATCGCATTTCAACAGACGAGGGTCGTTTATATTTAATATTCAGAGAGTAATGAATTATTTTTCTCAATACTTAGAAAATCCTTAATAACAACGGTTTTGTTGCTTTATAAGATGATAAATATATGCAAGGCTATTAAAACCGCTTTTAACATATAAAACAATTAGCTCAGTGCCAATTCCTGATCGGAATAGGCGCTAAAGTCTAATGTTAATTCAACCTACTTCTGGCTGGCATTTCTTACACTGAAATCAACTCAAACATTCCAAATGCAGAATGGGCCATTTAAAAGTTTTTCTTTTTAACATTTTAAAATTTTTTTTTCAATAATAATTTAATAATTTTCTTTAACGATTTGATTTAAAAAGAAACCGGCAGATGGAAAACCCATTACCTCTATTAACACCCATCTTCCCCATTACCTCTATTAACTTTATGCAGCCAAGTACTATGAAACCTCGATTTATGAGCTTAACTCGTTACAAAAGCAATTTCATCTTCCGAAATCCTTATGAAACCGGAGCTGTATTAAGAAAGTATAGCAATATATAATCAATTAACTCTCTTATTAATCTCGGCGTTAATTGGATAAGGTTTTCTTGGAATTACTAAAGATATGGCCATCTCCATATCTATCTGGTGCGACACTCCTTGCAGAGCTGAGCTCCATGAGCGTCATTACCAACATTACAATTTTAGCGCATAATTTTCAATGATTGCAATTCTTAGTTTTTGACTTAGCCGATCACCTACAATAGCTATCCCACTAGGATACAGACTGCTTTGCAGCCATCTCACTTTAGTGAAGGCATGGACTATCTAACCTCTACCTATTGACCTTTTTGGCACATTACCACGAACTAAGCTGCAGCCAGTTTAGCTTTCTAGGTCATACAAATACCCAGACCATTCCACAACGAAAAGATTACAAGGAGAAGAGGTATTTTGTTCATCAAGCCAATGCAATAAAGTAAACTTTGAAGTGCTAAGATGATTTAAACTATTGTACAACCCTTTGTAGGGTCCTATTTGAAGGTCGGAAAAGAAAAAACTCAAGCAATTACTTTCTCAAACGCTCACTATAAGGGTTCCATTATTCACCCGCACTGACATGAATTTCCTGCTTCCCAATCAATTCTCTCTACCCGCTCATTTCTGCATTGCAACTTTCCAATTTATCATCTCCTTTCATCAAACTCCAGTCATATCATAATATTGGTTATGAAATCCCAATTCTTTCCTTTGTTGTTTTCCTTCCTCATTCTTTTCAAACGTCAATCCACTTCCTCGAGTACTCATTCCACAGAATTTTCCAGAAGCCGATTTTCCCTCCAAACGCACACTTTTCTTCAGAAAATATTTTCTTTGCGGTTCCAATTAGTTTCCGTCTTTCAGTGATAGTGGTTGGGGGCGCTGTGCGTTTCTCTAAGTAAAGAATTCTCTTCTGATAGTTTATCTTCGCTGTGTCTTAATGAATATGAAGTGTGACGAATCATTTGGAGAAATTAAAGAATGCAGAGGAAGTCTACATGTAAAACGAAATGATATGGACGTGTTCAACTGACAGTATTTGTAAATCACCTTATGTTAATTTACTATTCACTGATCACGTTTCTATAAATGTATTTATGAACGAAAAAAATAAACTTCGATAAAAAGGAAATTCAACTGCAAAACGACATGAGAAAAATGTTTCACTTAGAAGTGTTTTTAAAAGACTGATTATATGAATATTAACAATTCATAACATTCTTGAATACATTCTTTCGATTATATTCCACTAACTGTTAGATTTAAATTCTTTAGAGGATGATAATTCTAAAAATATATGATATTAAGTTTTAACTGAGTACGGTAATTCATACCTAATTATTCTATCTGTGCGCTTGTATTTCTCTTTTAGTACTAAATTAGAGATTTCTTAATTATATATTTTTAAGTAAAATAAATTATTGTTATTTCATATATTACTACTTAACAAAAGCAACAAATCACTCACAGAATAGTATAAAGTGATCGGTTTGTATAATAAGACCGAAAACTAGTGTATATTCTATTGTACTGCAGAAAAACAAATTCCTCTAAAATGAAATGCCTGTAGATTAGCCAAACTGAGCTTTTTCAAATGTCTCATTATAAGTAGTAACAACAAGTACATACTAAACTTGTGCGATCTTTATGAAAGGCACTGTGGTCTGAAAATAACAATATACTTCTTATAGTAAATATAAGAATATTTTTCGGCTTTTCAAAAAGTCGCTCATTGACTACTATAATTGGCAAATGTTGTATCGAGAGCACTGGAGATGCTACAGGTGAACTTATTCACCAATAAAGTCAAATAATTGCAATTTTAACTTTGCATTTATAAAAAGGCAGCCTTGAGTGACAAGTTCCAAAGAGGATCTTAAGATGCGACATTTTGAAAACAAATTTCAGTCTCATTAGTTCCCGCCGAAGTTTCCTTCATCTCCTGACCATCCTAAATAGGAGCTTTTAAGACCTGAAAATTTCATAAGTGTTCCTCAAAAGCCAAGGGCCAGAAATAGCGACCCGTTTGAAAAATTCATTTCCACTCCAACCTAAGGAAAAGAACCCTCTTTGGGGAAGTATAGCGAATGATGAACTTCCTCTCATAGAATTTTATTCTTCGGTCTTGGGAACATTTCCTACGCCATTCAGAGACAGCAATCGGTGGCCTCTCTTTCGAGAAATTTCTCAAATACAAAACCAAGATTTTTCTCTCATTGACTACTCCTCGTCTGAAAAAGGAACCATCTTTTTTTAATATAATCGGACGGAATACGTAGCAACTCCCATATGAGCGGTTTTCAGTGCAACCTTCCGACATGTGCAAATGATGGCGGACAAATGAGGCAAGAATTAGGGGTAATTATATGGGAGAGGAACCAAGGTAAAAACGTAATTTGAATGGGAAAACAATTTTAATGTATTTTCAAACACAACTAATGCGAATCGCCCATAATTATAAGAAACAGAGTTAGCCAACGTGTGCTTCACTGCGATCCGCAATAACTGTTTTGTAACCGCTGATTTAGAAAGACTTAATATCAGCTTTACTACTTAACTATTAGTCTTAATTTTAATCTTCCGTGAGCATATAGAATAATATGATCAATAACATCCTACTTGTACACGTAATATAGTAAGATCCTGTAGATCTTCTAGATTCCATTCACCTTCTCATGAACAGCAATAATGTATTGAAGTCGACGTTGATTTGAAGGCAAAGGTTCACTCATATCAAATTAGCGTAAAGTTATTTACATAGGGTTCACACCAAATGGTCTCTATTAGTAGTGGTATTTTTACTATTGCTACAACAAATGAGGTCATTATGCGAATGGGCCCTTCCGTGAATTTAACCCAGGACTTCTAGCACCGAATAAATAGGCGCAACCTACTTCGCACTCCAGCAGAACTACGTTCATTTTATTCCAAAAATAATAGGACAAGCAAATTATAATCAATCAATTCTGAGTTTATTCATTCAATTCTTTGTTTGCATTAATATGGTGCAAGAAACAGAAAAATATAGTAAAGAGAGATAGCAGTCGGTCGATGAAAGTTGGAAATAGAATTAATAAAAGTATGACATTTCCGTTAGATAAGTAACTGTTATAATACTTTATCCTACATCAAATTCAGATAATTCTAAAGAACGCTACTTGCTTTATCTCTGGCCTTCTAAAATACAACTTACTTTAAGAGTCTTTAGTTCAAAAAAACATTTTGTCACATAAATTTTATATCATCTTGCACGGGTGAAACTGATGTGCGCTGACATTGAAAATCGAAGGACGTTTTGCGGTGTTTTCAGCGAAATGCCGCACGATCGCAGCGCCTGCATATGAAATTGATCCCAATTAATGCGATTAACCTTTCCTACTCCGTTAAATGCCATCGGTGGCCTAATGAGTTAAGGATATTAATGCGATCCCGCGCCATAGAATGGGGGATTCAAAAGAGTTGGATGCAGAGGGAGGAAGATGACGGAATGGAATAAAAAGATGGATGACGTGCTCCAGATACGAATATATCGAGTGAAATTTTTTGTGCAAAAAGGCCAGAAAGAGGGCAAGTCTAGTTGGACTAGTCTGCAATACTTTTTGTGTGAAAAAGAGTGTCACTCAAAAAGTGGAGCAGAGAGATATCAACAGATGTGTGGAGATAGACATATGGAGAGATGGAAACAGAGAGAAAGAATCAGAAATGAGGGAAATAAAAAGAGCATTAATTAATGAAACATATAAAGGCACGAGAGTATGGATGGTACTCCCCTAATTTAGCGACACCTCTCTTTTGCGCTACGAAAAATATCCAGAAAACTTCCTGGTAGTCCTGCAAAATACAGAATAAATGTTGTTGAAAATACGCAGCCAACTAGATGATCCGGATTCGATATTGCGACCTCGTGAGATACAAAACTTCGGCTTCAACCTATGAATGAAACGAATTTAACTAAAACTTAATGGTCAAACATAGTCGCGAAATTATAAAAATTGAAATATATGAGGTGTTACGACTAATTTTCTGAAAATTATTTATATCTCTATTTATATCAGCTTCAATCAGCTTAATAATTAAAGTTAATTCAATTGAAACCCAATCGGATACCAAAAATATAATATTGGACTATATTAAAAAATGATCAAACTGTATATCTAAGATCAACACACACCTACATTATATAAGTAGATTTCGGAATATAATGTTAATTATTCAAAATATATGTTACATAGACATACATGTTACTTTTGCATCCAAATTAAAGCCCTGTTTTGATATAGCTCTAGGTATACGGCCTTTCCACATTATCTACATCTACGTATGTGCCCTGCAAGTCACCTTTCGTGAGGCAGAGTTTGTGTAGCAGTCAACAGACGATAGGAATAAAATTAAAGTAAAATATGAGACAGAAAACTGTTAAATAAATAATTAAACTCACTAAATTATTGTGCCAGCCAATAATGCCAATAAATGCCAGCTGTAAATTTGCTAATTGAAGAGATCCAGATAGTGAACTATCACTCACATCCTGATTGATTTCATATCCTTAAGAGTGAGCATATTTACCCAAAATGTTAGCGCACATAATGCTCGAATACTCTTCAATATCTCCCTTTAACCGCTGATAAACAACAAGGTCTCGGTAACTTAAATAAGAAATTCCGAATCGTAGGTTAGCCTACTTTATCTTGTTCATCTTCTCCCATAATTAAGTTTCAAACTACCGGTTCCTGGAAGTAAATAAACTCCATTTGGATTCATTTTGTTTCCTCTGCGTTTGCCGGAGTTCCTCTACGTCAAATCAATTACAAACTTTGCTAATGGCACGAGAATTATTCATGTGAGCAACTGCGAAGCGACGATTTCATTTACATTTTCCAATCTGCTTTTACTTAGCACTTCCTTCACAACTATTAGTTCGAGAATAAATAACGGGATATGAGAAAAGGACTCTTTTATTCAATGAAATATTTTTGGAGAAATAACAGAACATCATCCTCATCATCTTATGTTCGCGAAAACTTCCACCTATTTTAATCGGACAGTATAAAGAATGTTTCTGGGGTGGTATAAAATCCCAATCTATACATAACCCTTCAGATATTGCTCCTTGTGCGGATCTTCTAATGATTTATGATGCATCCATAAGGTCAAATAATGTAAGAGATTCAGCGAAGGAAATAATGATATGTTTCCAATGAAAAGGATGAAGAATACTAGAACAGACGGAACGATTCCTTACTTCTATGCATATGTTCTTTCAAGAATGCAAAGAAAACAAATATGGATAGTAAACTAATATGATAGAAGCTATAAACGATAAGGATGTAAGCTTTCATGGGACAGAATAATCTATGACCAATAGCGTTGATAAGAGAACCAGTAGAAGATTAGTAGCATCCGTAATTTGCACTATCACAACTGGTTAGAGCTGAGTAGGCTCGAGAAATATTGGCGACTTGGTTATACAGTTATTCAGAGTTCTCCGTAAGGCAGAATTGTTCTACGATGTGTCTATTTTCCTATTGTTAACGTTTGCTTTCGTTCTAGAATTATTAGAAATAAAAATTGTATTGATTAGTGTAATATAATTGTTATTTGTATAAACTGTCTCTACAAGACTAGAAATAAATCAAACGTACAAACATCTAATAAGCGAGTAAACTGTCGCAATGGACGATAAAGACACGCTGCGTTGAACTAATTCGTGCAAAATTATGTTCAGAACTGATTTATAAATTTTGCTCACAAAGCCTCCAAAAACCCCCGTCACTGTGAGCATTGGATTGATTCCGTAATCAATTTATAATTATATCTTTAAAAGCCTGTGAAAGAAAAGCAAATACTCTACTCATCCTTAGCCGAAATGAACTAGGCTGAATGAAAGATCAACATCACGTAGAATTGGTCGCGCGTAAAGATGAGCAGGACCATTTTCGACGAGTGCATCCCTCGAATGGAGGAAGGGGACCAACTTCCTTGTTTTTGTCAGCGAGATCCATGACGGCCATTCATCCTTTCCACCAACTCATTCCGTTCCCATAACTCCTACGCATTCGGGTGCAACACGAGACCACTAAACCCGAAAAACTTGGACGCCCGCTCGGCTTGACTTCGTCAAGGGTAGGCTATGGATTTCAAGCATCCACCAAAAGGAATGAGGATATCATCAGATTTAAATTATATTTAACGTTGGCAGATTAATGTGATAAAATACTGAGAGATGAGGTATAATGGACACATTTAAACGTAGAATGCTGATGAAAAGACAGACGCCTTTTTTGGATGACATTGCTATTGACAGTCACATTCATTGGAATGTTTGTACCAAGAGTTTTCAGGCATGAATATTTTAGAATATGAAACAAACGTGATTAATGCAGGCTTATGTTTACCTCCATCTAGAATACATCTCTACTGCCTGTAAAATAATGAGCCCGAAGGCCCTATGGTATCTCACCCGCTCAAACATTAGCATAAGAGCAAGCACGGGAAAATGAGGCTTAGCAGGCAGGATGAGGAATGAGGTGGTAAAACTTTTCTTATTATGATTCATCTTTCTATTTGTTGCACTATTCTTATCAATGATATAAGTACCATAAGGAGAGACCTTGATAAATGCAATTTTCGTTATCACTCATATTCTGTAGCTTTCATATCATCACACCCATGAACAAGACTGCGACTAAAATAAATGAAAGATACTCTTTCTCTATCCTCTAACATAAGACAAATGAAAAACAATTCATTCATCATTAGGTGGTACCAGAAATTTAACTGAGTACTTTAAATGGAGAGGAACATTATATATGGACCATTGCTCGCATCTTTCACTCTCGAGTGTTGTACGGACATTTCCACTTTGCATTGCAAAGCAATTTACTTTTAAGCACTCTTGAGGATGACCAAATGCAGCAGGAGCTATAGACATTATTAATTTGTCACCTCATTTATTGCATGAATTATATATACAAATTAAATGGAAATAGATAACTGCTCTAGGCATGTTATAATTTATATATATGAATACATAAATCATTGTTATGATTTATTAAGTGTATTACTTGAGGCTTAATCATCGAGGTTACTGAAAAATTAGCCTTTAATAAACCTTTTAAATTTAGATTAAATCGTGAAATTAAATCAGCGAACGAGAAGAGACTTGAGGACTGAGGAGGACATGCAAGGAGGGGAGGAAATACAATTTGGTTTCCTTCGCACTTACGATTAAGTCGCTTTTGACCCATTTCCGAAGAGAAAAGGGAGTTTGTTAGCATCAATTGTGCCCATTCAAAAGCGTCCCTGACCCTCTATCCTCAGCTGTTTCCATTTATTTTTATTCAGTGGATGGACGAAGGAAATGAAATTTATACAGACTCTCGGAATAAGCTTATCGCCATATAATTTCATTTTCTGGTCTCAGATTGTAGGATCTGCAAACCAGAGTCTATCAAACATTTAAGTTCGCTTATTTCGTCCGAATCGTAAATGAAAGACGTTTAATTTTCTTGGAAATCATTGAAAGATGAAAAACATGTTTCATAATGTTTTCAGGTGGGATATCATTATCTTGGCCGTTTTTCGGCGGCAGAATCAATTTCTCCTTGTATTTTCTATTTCAGAAATGTAAAGAAAATTTTTTACGATCTTTTCATGGCATTAAATAAAAACGTATTTTGAGGTCTAAATTAAAAATTGAATGCAGAATGTAATTCAATGCTGACAAGAATAAGCCTTAAAACGTATAAAAATGAGAATCTCCATAGCGAGTGACGAAACCGTTTGCTTCATAAATTATTCATTTCGCCATCAAATATCTAGTTATTCCTGTCGTTTGCCATCAATATATTATAATGGCGTACTACTAATAAGGACGGATATTTTTTCTCACCGTTGATAGTAACATGCGATTTCATTGTTGCGCTGCTTATGAAATTACGCACCAGCATTACTTATATACACAAACCAAAATACCACTAACCTTGTTTTTGGTAACAGACATGCCTGAATGAAGGTTTTAAGTTAGATTTAAAATTGTTAAAAGACTGTGCGATGCCTATGATCAGAGAAAATCTATAATTTTTCGTCCTTTTCCCTACGATATATGTAAACGACAATATAGATCCAGCAAAATAAAATTATAGCATTCAAATGCATGGAATAATAAATAGAAATGGCGTGGAATTAAGGGTAAGATGATTACATGAGGTCGTTATAATTAGAAATGCAATTAACAAGTTTAGTATTTTCCAGTCGCTATTTTGTTTAATTGAAAGCCCTTGACGAATCGATACATAAATGCTACTTGTTTCAAACATAGATAAATCATTAAAACTGTTGGCATAATTAGCCATTAATTGTTTGTAAGGTATTCAGTCCAAAGGCCGGTTGGTACTTCATCCCCTCTGGCATAAGCTACTACGAGCAGAGAGGAATGAGGTTCACTGACAGGATGAGGAGTGAGGTAGTTTGCCATTGCTTTCCTCACTGAGCCAGAATGCTATCTGCGGAACATATCCACGCTAGTGTAGCACGATGACTCTATGAATAATACTTTTCTTGGCATTCCGTAAGGAGAGACCTTGATTAGCGCAATTTTTCATTCATACCTCGGTAGCTTTTACTCCATCCCAGCCGTGCTCAAGACTGGGACAAAAGAAAATGAAAGATACAATTTTCTCTATCCTGAACCACATGACAGATGAAAATAGCCCATTCATCATAGTATGGTAGCAGGAACAGCCATTAATTACTGAAGTATTATTAAAGTGATAATATAATATTATAAGTATGCAGTTGACTATTAGGTAAAATTGCTGTACGAATAATGGCTTATTTTGAATAGCAGCTGTTTAATTGCTAATGACATATTATTCTTTGTTATTGTTGTTTAAAAAGGAGGTAAATATTCACAACTCGCAATTCAAAGTGAAAAACTTATACTTTTTAGTCACATTTGTAGTTAGAAGTCAGAAGTAATGTTAAATGGAACTACCTTATCATAAGAAAAGTGATAAATCTGTGCCAAGGATCACAGGACTATCCTTTTGCCTCTTGATGGAGAACTACCACGATATCATGGCCCTGACTCTGAATTTTATAACTAATACATCTTCAGCCGCATATTTTTCCACTGCGATATAACAAAGGACAAAAAATGCCGTGGTGCCGAAGTAGCTGATAATTAAACTTTGGATAAGTTTAATTTATCCTTTACAACATTTTCTAGTTTTTTCTATAATAAAATCGCTGAAAGATCTTATATGTTAATAAATATTGAGAAATCCTGTAAACTACTATGCCATGGTTAAATTAATTGAATTTTTACACTTTAATTACGCACATAATAATTTCAAACATTGAATGATTTTCATATGTACTGATCATTTCGATGTGAATATTCTTGTTATTGATTTTGAAATTATTCTAATTGTTAACTGTTCAGTGATGTGTCAGTTAACACTGCCTAATAATCTAGAGTCTGACTGTGGTGAAGTTTAAAGAAAGTAAATTTTATTTTTCGATTGAGACACGAGGATAGCCAATTAAATTTAATATAAAAATTCATGACCTAAAATCTTGTACTGTTCACTTAGTTGTGAATCGAGAAGCGCATTTAATAAGTGCGTCTCGAGACGCATTCAACCCATTAGAAAACAGCTATCTTAAAAGGTTAAGGGCGCTATAATACATAAAACCGGTGCAATTACGGCGTTGTAGGCCCAGGGAGGCGTGAATTAATGAGTGTCGTTGCCCATGTTAGTTAAAGCGAGGCCCAGAATGGCCGAAGCACGCAGCTGTCGCGAAATGACGATCCTAAGACCGCATTACGGCGGCATCCTGTACCGGGTGCTAACTTACGAGAGCCCAAATTATTCATAAATATACCCGAATAGTGAATTTCCAAGGAGAGAGATCCTCAACTTTAAACCGCAGGCTTAGGATGACACGAGGGTATTGTTTCGGCATTTCCATAATGTTATTGCATGGGGACCATGATTCAAATACAAATATCAGAACTATCAATTTTAGTAAAAGAAAAAAATAAGTAAAACCCCGTGATGTTGTGAGATTGTTGTTGTTTGTTGTTGTTGTTGTAGTTTTTTTGTTGTTGCTTTGTTGTCCCCTCACGAAAGTCCTACGACAAGGGTCCAAAACCGGGCTCACAATATGCATGTGGCCTTTTTACCATTTGTAAGTGGACTTTTTCGACAAGAAATCCAATTCTCCGTTAAATCTCCCTTCATTTGTTTTCATGCGAAGTTGACACCCGCAAAATTATTTCTAATAAAGCGAAGTTTGACTAATAATTATTTTTAACATTAACAGAAAAGCCGCAGCATGATAAGATTGGAATTCACGAAGAGCTATTACGAAAAATGTAACAGGACATTTAAATCGGCAGAAATTCGCTGTGAAATTTTGGTACGCAAAACAAACAGCTTTCATGCGATCCCCTGAATCCCGCTAAATCTGGTCCATTAAAAATAATGGATTTGGAGTTCCTGCCCTAAAATATGGGATATTTATCAACAATTTTCTCAGGATCAATAACTAATTAGTAGCAGAAAACTAAAAAACGCAAATCGGTTATTATAAAATACGTATTATCGTTCGATTATTAACTGATTTCAAGTAATATGATTCATCATTTATTTTAGTTAAATGGTTTCTGCTTTTTAAATAAAGCTGTCACTAATTAAAATTAATTACTGAGACTAGAATTATTTTACAGTAGATTAGTGCTAGTGATTAGTGACATAGTGGCTACTATGCATAGTAATAAGTCATTTTGGTGGATTCTGAACAGATTACTTACAGCTACCGAAATTCTTGTTATGCTGATAATTTATGTTAAATTTTAACTTTGTTTCCTCTTCCAATTAAATTTATGCTTTTACAAAATACGAGTACTGGAAATAATTATTCTTCAATTTTGTCGTTAAACAATTAAGGGGATATTCACACCTGTCTTCGGATGAATGTTTCTCCGAAGAAGTCTTATTCCTAATCTCGAGAACAGCTTGAACGTTACATGCAAATCACAGAATATCAGACAAAATCTGAGAACATAGTTCCTTATTTAGTGAGGAAATATAAATAGCTTATGTGTGCTATTGATGAATAATAAATAAATTTCTTCAAATAAAATTTGAAATAATCATCCCACTAATAAAGAAGAGTAACCAATTAACGATCTCAGCTGCATATTTACATTTTCTTCCGAATATTTGCCTTTCTAAAAGCTGAAAAACTGTTCTACTCAACTATATTTTCAAGAACTATTTAAACTTCTCTGAGCTCCAGACATGTTTTCCTGCCCCATCTTACCCTTTGCTGTGAATTGAGCGTATTTACAGTGACTCGCAAGGTATGAAATACATACATTTGTGGATGTTGATAAAGTTACAACGAAATTGTCGATCCCGGCAAATATTTTTTTCCTTGATTTGCTACTGTTGTCCTTTATAGGTGAAGTCCTCCTAATCTCTAATGAACTTATCAGTGGGTGCTTCGCCGAGGCAACAGCAACAACAAACATACAAAACCATTCCCTGATCGGAAAAGTCCGATTAGCCGGGATTCGAACCCGGTACCTAGGGGTAGGAGCGATAGCGTAGCTATCCACTCGGTCACCAAGAACGGTTTCAATTAAATATAATTTCAATTTTAAAAATTATTATTATTATTTAAATAAAATATATTATTATAAAATTGTTATTATTAGAAAATTATTATTACATTTTTTTTCTAAAGTCACGATTGTTTCAAAACTTCTGAATTAAGGAAACACTTACTGCAACTAACAACAATATCCATCATGTTTCTCTACCAGTGACTTCACCAACAGCATGCTCATTTACCCGCAGTAAATAAAAAGAAGGAAAAAAACAGAGAACGCTTCTCTCAGGCAGTCTCTTAGCGACACCAACCGCGGTTCTTTGCGTTTTCCTCTGCAGAAAGAAATGTCACCATCGATTATTTCTCCACTTTCACCCACGCTGCTTTCAATCCGGCGCTCGGGAATTTAATTTGGAAGACGCAATCAAGAGCTCCCCAAACGCGCCTTTTTTTCACCTTTTCCGTATAAAAAATCCAGAAAGACGGCGAGAGATTTTAATCATAATTCCATCTCTCGCTGGAGGTGGCGAGTGTAAATATTTTGTCTTGAAGAAGGGGGAGCGATAAACGAGGGAAGCAAACACTAAATGGGAGTAAATAAAAGGGATAAAGGAGAGGCGCGAAGATATGAAGTAACGGGGAAATCGGAGGGAGTGAATGGGGCGGATTGAATGGGGCAAGATCGCTGAGAAGATAAACTCTTTTGAAATAAAATCGATGCGATTGAAATAGCGATGAGAATATAATGAAATGAGGGAGAACTGCTTTTCTAGAGATCGGCATTCTTGTCTCTTAAACTCCCTCGAAGCAATCTTATGTATATTTAATATTTGTAACTGAAATATCTTGAAAAGAATAAAATTCATTCCAAACGTAAGAATTAAATGTAAGATCGTAAATGAAGGACCTAGAGTCATTAAGGATCTCTCAAATTGCACTGATTCCTAAGGTATACCCTATCCCTATATCTTTAGCCTTTTAAAATAGCAAGAAAATTTCGCTACGATTACTATACTTGTATAGCCAACCTAGGATGGTCATAAGCTTCAGTTTTCATAGAGCACTAACATATTTAATAGGATACCAGATGAAATCAACGGAGGATGACAATAATTGGTTGTAACCGGTCGTGCTGAATCAATATCGTGGAAAAATACAATTTAAATCCTAGCCATTTTTTAATATATTTATATTCTGTTGTTATTAAATTTATTTTTGTTTAGCTATTTATTATTATAGTTTTTATTATAGTAATTTTACACGTGAGACGTTCTAAACGGCAGTACATTTGCCATAAAGTCAATCTAATGTTAAATCACTATTGTACAAGATGCGAAATTCAAAGGATTCGTTACCAGTTGTTTATTTTACAATATTTCCACAGCTATCTCACAGTGGACTAAAGGGGCGTGGCACACCGGATTGATACCCGATAAGAGGGATTGCCTTAATTCTGAAACATTACAAGACACCATACGGTAGAAAGAAGAATGCTCAGATGTAATAATAATGATGGAAATATTATTTATAATTATGATATATAAATAATAATCATTCAAAATTTCCCAATTAATACATAAAAATAACTTTATTAAATGGAATGATGGAACCAAAACACGAAATTGCAGAAATAAAGAATACTTTAGCACAAGAGCTTACTTAAATACTATATTAAAGGTTGACTTTACTTTCTTAATAGGCATCGACAGGGGAAATGAGAAATTTACTAGTTGATAATGCAAGATTTCAACTACTATCAAAATTGAGTAAGATTATGTATGCGACAAGAAAGTAAACTACGCATTCGGAAGAATTCTTGTGATCTCGTTCATTTGATGAACATTATCTTCGACTATGGAATTCCGTAGAAAAATGTAAAGGACACACTCAATGCACAGTCTCTAAGACGATAGAGCTATATCCCGTTTAATTTTCAATGGAATGTAACAAATACTGGGAAGTGCAAATACGGAGTATATTGCTGAGGGATTGAGTACTCAAGGCGACCGCCAGGTTTCTCTTAATTAAGTGGAGCCGAAACTTTGTCAAAGAAACGCCAAAACTTTGAAGCGAAAGAGTTCAAGAGTATTATTTTCCATCCATGGGAAATGCGGAGCTGCAGAAAATTTAATCTCTTAAGAAAAGAGGGCACTTCAGTATTTTTAATTCTGCAAAAACTTGTGGAATTAACCTTGTTACGAATGTTTAAGTGGCACTCACTGTGGATAAAAACAGACAATTAAGACGAATGTTTCCAACGTAAGTCCTTCACAAAACCTCATATTTTCCCGCTTTAGAGAGAGATGGATTGTATTATCTTATCCTTTGACTTTTGTCTAAGAAAGCGTTAATGGTCTGACCAAAAATTACTAACTAGTACCTCTGAGATAGGTACCCTTTAAGCTGAATAAATTTGTTTAAATACATTTTTCATGAATATTAAGCTCTCTCTTGAATAACTTTGTATTATTATGTTATTCTTCGAAATAATTTGTCAACATTGCCTTTATAATGATCAAAAATGCATTAACGTACACCTTAGATTTTTTTCAGATCGAAAACTGAAGTAGATATGCACTCACCGACTCATGGACCCTTGTTTGTAAATTATAACCTCCGAAACAATTTATTTCAATCAGATATTATTTATTAATCATACTATGGCTAACTTAAGTTGGTTATGGGTAGATGGCTCTCACTCAGTATCTCAGATATTTAAGTTGCCCTCTCAAATTCAGTTTCTTTCTATTTCCAAATAGTTTATTGCGTTAAGGTAAGGCAAAAAGCTTATTCTTCTCCATCTCGTGAATGACCAGTCGAAACATGATCATTGAAGTACTTTTCAGAGCGTAACACTTCGATAACACAAAGAGAAAATAAGCAATGATTGATGGAGTGTAAGGAGGCGAATCTCGTTTGGAAGGAAGGGTCTAGGCCCGGGAGATATCCAGAGTCATGAATAATAGAGTGGGATTAACGTGACTAAGAAAGAGATAACGGTGTTGCGTGGGCAATCGGTGCGTGTCTGACGCACGAATAATGCACACGGAATCAGCGGTGTTAGGGAAATTAGCACGTCGTGGGCGGGCCGTGGGGAAATTCCCGTAAAACGCAAAGAGAACTGACGTTTAGTGCTGCAATAGTAGCTCTATCGACAAGGGAAGTTTCTCCCAAGAGAATTAGTGTGTGTGTGTGTGTGTGTGTGTGTGTGTGTGTGTGTGTGTGTGTATATATATATATATATATATATATATATATATATATATATATATATATATATATTTAGCACTAACAGCTGAAACTGGAGACTGCATTTTATTAAGGAACCTAAGTGGGAATTGTATTATTATTATTAACTTTCTTTTATTACTATTATTATTATTGTAAAAAATGCTACAAGTGGACTAATAGTCCGGTGGTAACACATATACATTAGATATATTGCACATATTATTATATATCCCATCTAAATTTTTCAATTACAAAAAAATATATATTGATTCACTGCACATGTACTAGTAAACGTCAAGCTCACTCATCCTTAACAGTTCTACTCAATCTTTCCACAAACTCCCTATGATGTTTAGGGAAGGGCTCCAAGACTCCTGCAGGCAAATCATTCCAATCCTTAACAGCACGATTTAGAAAAGAAAATTTACTGATGTTTGTTCGCTGTTTTATTAATTTAACTTTGTATCTATGGTTTTCAAAGAATAAAATCCGAGGATAAGTGGATGTGAGAAAATATACAATCCACTATCAGCGAGATGGTTAGAGAAACCACCCGTGGAGTGGAAAATCGAGTCCAGATCCGTCGACTTTTTCTTCAAAATCGCCTATACATGGTTTTTCCAGGTGCACACCTTAATATATGCAAACCTAATCTCTACTATATTGTCCCTATCAATTTTTTTGCATTTTATGCAATGTGAGAAGCATTCATCTTGGTTCCAAAGCCATTTTTCTGTTTCTTTTACAGGTAGGGATCATCTAAATTTGAAAAAAAATTTCCAGTGCAGATAAATTTTCAATTATAACTTAGGTTTACTAGTTGGCGTCGGAGATTCATTCCTTCTAAGTTGTCTGAAAGATCTTGCTACTTTTAGATGGAAAAATAATGTCCAGGAAAGAAAGAATCCTCGAACTGATATTCTTTGGATTTCCTTGTTTTCCAGCAATTTCACGTTTCATTTGGACTTATGTAGGTCGGGGAGTCAGGAGCAGTTTGCCGTAGGATGTACTTTTCACGTCAGAATCTCGAAAAGAAGCGATTTTTTATACTTCTACGTTGGGTTAGGTGAACAAAATGCACTTAAAATGAGTTTTTCTACTCTTGTTAAGGCAACATCTGGAAGCCACGTTTGGACACCACGTTCCGAATCCATGACCAAGTTTATAAAAACGTTCCAAAGCTGTGTTTGCTCGAAAAATGAAGATCGTTAATATGCGTACGTTTCATCAAAAAACGGGAGAAGTCTTCTTTAATAGGTTTAGCAATATTTTTAGGGTATTATTCACCAACGCTCGGAGCTAACCAGCTGAACATAAAATTTTAATTCCTTGGAAAAAGTTGATACAGACGTCAAAATCAAGTTTCATAGAAATGCTTGCAAACGAATTTTCAAAGTGATTATGGAGATTTCGTCTGTTCATGTTTTTTGGATTAAAACTTCACGATAAGGATATCATTTAGGGATAAGATTATAAGCTTGACTTGGTGATATTTTATTTCATCTCTCTTTTACTTCACGAAAGGAAATAATAACTCAAAAGTAAATGTTAGATGAAATGTTGGGTATAAAATCGTCTGATAATCATCTGCGGACTACAGTCGAAAGTAACAGACACAATTAACTACTTTGCGTAAAAGCAAACTTTCCACAAAATAAGTAAAATAAATATTCACCGCTGCATCAACAATAATGTCTTTTAACATATCAAGTAGTAAATTCAACAATTGAAATTAGAATTTGGTTTATCCTTGGCTTAGGCAAGCATAGAGAGGTTTTTTTGTAAATTAAACGTGATACTTTTTGAAACTGATTTCACCGTTCATAAAAGAAAGAGACTCTGATAAACACCTTCAGTTACACGTTGAAGGACAATCAAGGAACATTTTTACTTCACATCAAACATTGGAGGCCAATTTTTCACAAATTCTATATGAAAGTATTTTCCGCTCAGATTGTGAGAGGCGGTGTAAGAGAAGTAGTTACGTCCAAGAGAATAATGATTCAATTACAAAATTGAAGTTATCACCTCTGGAATGAAATCACACAGATTACAATGAAAAACTCTTTTATTCTGAAATATAATTCCTTTTTTCCTTCTTAATGTCTCGATTTACGGAAAAAAGTGAAAATGATCACATTCCATAGAATTTTGGGAAATATATCGCCCCTCCAAAGAACTATCCAGAATAAATACACCATGAAATTTTATTTTCTTTGAATTTCTTCTTCTACAGCTGAGATGCAGTAAAGCGATAGGCAATGTCTGCAGTAATCAACGAGCCTCTTACCCGAAACATAAAAAAATAATCCCTGAGTCAGTCAAAGAGAATCTATGGCTGGAGCTCTTATCTGATGTGTAAGTCAACGTCAAATAATCAAAATTCTTTGTTCGCGATTCAAAGAATATCTTTTTTCATTAAAGAAATCGCGCGATTGATACTCTCGAGAGGGAGAACTTCTGAGGAAATCCCTCTCAACAGCAATGAATTCGAAAATCCCTTTCAGAAACTTATTAATTTATGAATATTAATAAGTACCGATCGAAAGGACTTCTTGAACTACAAAAGTTTTGTAAGTCATTAGGCGAATATGAGAAACTTTCTTTGCGATATAAATTAATTAATACTGACGAAATAACGGTATTTATAGAATTACGTTTTTATAAACATAAAAACAATATTTTTATCATTTCGATTAACCCCAACCAATACCGTACCCAACATATGACTTGGATCCATTGAATTGCTTGTGGTAACACGTACATTAAACTTTGTATAATGCATACTGTTTGAATGAGGCTCATGTAGTTCCCCAAAGTAATCAGTCCATTTTATATAATTATGATTCCGTGACGAATAACTTCAAAAAAGAACACAGCTTTAATTTACTTCCCTTCAGTTGAATGACGAAAATATAAGTACGGAAGTTGGGCCTGAGTGTATTGGTGTTAAAAGAGAACACAGCTTTGATATGCTTCTGTTCAGTCGCATGACGAAAATATAAGTACTGAAGTTGTGTATGATGAAGTGTCTTGGTTAAACAAGATATTCAGACATACTTTTCCTGACTGTAACATTCAGGTAAACGAATTGAAAACAGTTTAACACAAATAAAGTGACTCAAAAAACGATACTTTGACATTGCGCTTTATATTTACCATACTTAATGCAGACTTTTCTCTTAGGCTTCTACTCGTAGTCCATTTAATGAATTCTTTCCCCATATATTGAGTGAAAACTTACATGGGGGAATAGGTGTCCGAAATAGATTTCATGGATATATCACCAGTTTATACGATAACATAGTTTTCCATGCAAAATTAATATATACTGAAAGCTCTCTTTTCTTCAAATGCAACCAGGTTTGATAAACGCTAAAAATATAAAAATTATTTAAGGGGTTATATAAGGAAAGAATTAGCAGCAAAATGAAACAAAACAGTTAAATACTTGTACAGATTTTGAAAGTAGAGCTGCAATGATCTCACAGGAAAATATTAAACATTCAGAAACCATGATAACCTCCAAATTTAGCATTTACTTAAGGTATAGCTTTCATAGTTGCTACGCGAATACATTTAGGATGAATAACCTTCCTCTTCATCAAGCAATGATTATTGGGGTAGCGCACCCATTGGAGAACTTGATAAATAGCAATATCTCCATCAGGAGAAAGAAAGTAGGAGGGAAAAGCGGCGATGAGGAGCAGTTCACAAGGAGAGTGGCTAGGACAAAGAAGGAGAGCGGCTAGGAGAAAGAAGAGAGTGGCTAGGAGAAAGAAGGAGAGTGGCTAGGAGAAAGAAGAGAGTGGCTAGGAGAAAGAAGGAGAGTGGCTAGGAGAAAGAAGGAGAGTATCCGACGAGAGATAGGACGATGAAAGAGGACCTGAAAATCAAAATGAGCTCCTTTCAGAAAAAAACTTTCGCGGGTCGCGGATCCTCACAGGACTCCAAAGTGTGAGAATCAAAGACGTGCCCACAGTTTCAATTACGGAAAACGCGAGATGAACCCTCTCTCGCCTATATTTAGAGAGAAAGTCTTTCAAAGAGTAAAACTTGAATCCTCGACCTGATTAAAACATATTCGCGGTTTGTTAGTCCGTTTTCACACGCACTCGAGGCGTGGTAACTTAGGTGTCGACAGAGGCCAAGGAAGGCTCTCAATGGGTGGCTGTATTTTCGCCGCTAATGAGAAAATAGGGTTAAACAATCTCTTAGCACTTCTCGCGGAACAGTTTTCCAACTAAGCGATGAGGGTTGTTAGGACGTAATACGGATTTGCGGTTATACAGTTTTAGCCAGATCCATTCTATAAATTCCAATTAATTAATGCGCTATTATAAATTATTAATGTCGCACGGTAAGGATATAATGGAATTGAAAGGATGAAGGTTCGTTTGTTGTCGTCAGACAAGTATGGGATCAAGAAATTCCACAATTACATTAAAATTCGTTTTTCATCGAATAACGAAAACGGATAAGTGTTTCATGTATTTTCGTTCAAACCATCTCGATTCAAATGTTTTTATAATAGAATAATAATAATTTTTATTAATCAAACGACATATATATGCATTTATAGGACAAGTTGATAATATACAATCAATCAAATCAACAAAAAAACAATAAATCGCAATAACAATTTGGGAAGAAAGAACTCTGAATCGAATTTATCATTGTACCATCGCTATGGTATCGAGTATTTCGAGGTTCAGCTTATTCTCTACTCTATCGATTAGAATAATAGTAACCTGATTTTCCTTATCTGATCAACAAAACCACAATGATCGAGATCAGCCAGAAGGATTCTAACAACGGATAATAAGAAAATAAGAAGACACCTTCCGAAGAGAGTTGGTCAAGATTCTATTTCTGGTTCTTTCTTTAAGATTGAATACTGGTAACAATCACAGCAATTTATTTCACTATTTTTCGTCATTCTAATTATGGTTTGGGAATGCAATACAAATCTCTGTTGGTTTTGAGCAATAAGAGTTTTATCTAACCAGGACCACACGTACCATCCATTTTTCCACCTATGTTATAATAGGTCGCATTTTCTTCTTTAAAACACATAACCAAGGAAGTCTTTCATCGGTTTGCAATACACAGTAATTATCTTGCGCTACCTGTGTTCTGAAAAATTTCATTTCTGGTGGCAATTTTTATCTACGGCATTTTTATGGATCACATACAACAGCTTGGCCATTCCAAAAGCCACTGGTAGGTGCAAACAACGAGTTAACTATTTATTTCCCTATCTTAGATCGTTCTTGGAGCGAGATAGTATTTCTTTATATTTGTCTGAGCGTCTATTTTTCTTACTTCCATTCATATTGGCACCACAGGGATAATAGAGGTGTATACGTAATCTTCAATACTTGTAACTCAAATTCATTATCTCCGAGTTTATCAAACAAAATCAGCTTCCATTCCCAAGGAAAAACGGACTTGAAAAAAGTCCGACAGGGCCGGAATTCGAACCCGGGATCTTCCTCTAACCGGGAGGCTGCCTTAACCATCTACGCTACCGGGCCAGAACATTTTAACAAGCCGTTTTGGGGACTTTGTGCGCAAGGGCAAGTGTAGTTTCGTCCGACTGAGCGGCATCATCTACGGTCATGGCCTCATCGAGGCACCGGCAACACAAAGAGGTGTAAGGAGAAACCCCCCTTAGGATATACACATAAGGAAATGGTTGAGGTGACTTTGCACATAAGGGCGAGCACCCAGGAAAATTCCCAAGGAAAAACGGACCTGAAAAGAGTCTGACAAGGCCGGGAATCGAATCGATGTTTAAGGCAGCTTCCCGGATAGAGGAAGATCCCGAGTTCGATTCCCGGCCGTCAGACTTTTTCCTGTCCGTTTTTCCTTGGGAATTTTCCTGGTTGCACGCCCTTATTTGCAAAGTCCCCTCAACCCTTTCCTTATGTGTATATCCTCTTAACTTAAAGTTCCAGTTTTTTCAAGGAGCCCAAACCTTCGTCTAAGAATGTTTTTGTGATGCTTACTTTTTTACCATAGTATTTCTTAACCATATCGCCCAGTGATCGCCGGTGCACGTTTCATCCGCCTGATCGCGTAAAGCTGCCGGACATTCCAGAAGGGGAAGTTGTCTAAAATAAATTAGAATCACTCTCCAACCTTCTCGTTGCATCTACCAACTAGTTATTGTATTATATAATGGCATTCCATACAAAGTTTACATCTAAGTTCGTTGATCGATAATGTGATAAAGCTTGAGCTTCTGCCCTCTGTGCTTCCAGTTTTAAACTCTCTCCCCAATGGAAGACATCCTTTTGGTAGCAAACCACTCCTCAGCGTCCCTTTCAAACACTTCTAACCCTCACAAAAGAGAAGGGGTTAAAAATGAAATATCTCAAAGCCGACCATCTTCCTGTTCTTACCTTTGATGAGATTACGAATAAAAACGCGCGAATTAAAACTACATCGCCGGAAATAAACAAAAACGAAACGAATTCAGTAGTTCGTCGCAATTCCGAGGGGAGTCGACCCCGCGGCATCCTCACGGAGCCGCGTTTTCTTTTTTTATCTTTCAGTCCGACCGCAGAAAAAAACGGAAAAATATTACCCGACGGCAGCAGCGATTTCTGTCAGCTGCACGAATTCAACTTATTTTTATTTTCCCCTCCGACCAAATCCTCACCAAAGAGGATTATGGGAAACGGAGCGGAATTATTAAAAGAGAAAACGAAGCAAATGGTGAACGGGAATTAGAGGAAGAATCGGAGATGTAAAATGTATCAAAACGAAAATGATATGAAATCGATGCGCAGCTGTTTTTTCCGCAAAGGAAATGGGGTCGAAGAATAAGGGGGAAAAGACGAACGAAATAGGACATTTTGAGAGAAAGGAAAGTCGTAAAATGGACGGCGGATCTATTGGATCATCTGTTTGAATTCCTTGTACCCCAATAGAACTTTATGTGGCTCTAACTGAAGTATTTGGAACACAACCACTTACGCTTAGGAAAGCCATCCTCTATTGAAGTTTACTGTGTGATATCAATTCCAAGTAGACAAACACTGTTCACAAATACTCCAAGGCAGAGATATTGAGAATCATCGACTAGTATTCGGCAGCAACTTTATATCAACACAATTGTTGATTTACTCGCAACCCCAACTCTTAAAACTAGTACCATTATTATACTTGCTTCAAATTCATCTAATATCTAGTGTTTATTCACAGCAATTAAGAACGTTGTAACATATTAAATATTAAGTAGATTTTTCTTTTATTTTTGTTTGTAACTTTTGCTAATTTTGCCAAACCTTCATATAGATACCACTTTTTTCATCTCTCTTTCTATAATCTCACCTTAAGAGATTTCCCATAAAAAGTGCCATTTTTACAAATTCTGTTGACTTCAATAAACTCTTTCATTTTACTCAGCTGATCATGCATTATCCACCAAATTTATTTTCTTAATCTGCCATTGGCGTAACATTTTCTATTTTTTTCAATTCATGCAATTAATTAAAACCGTTAAATATCTAGAACATGGGAAACATATTGATTGATGAATGGATTTTTAGAATTCTGACGGCTAAAATCAGCTATCCAAACATTTGCCTGAAGAGAGAATACTTTCTTATGTGAAAATATATAGGGGAGACCGGGGCTGGTTGGCCATAGGGGCTGGTTGGCCCAGTCGTGTTATGTAATACAATAAACGCTAGATCGTGCTAGGAATCAATCAGTAGGTTGTTAGTACTGTCCCCCTCCGTCTACAGGACCAATATTGCCGACGGAGCAGTTTTGGACAAGTTGTAGTGATTAATTGTCTTTTAGCGTGCTTCAGTAAAATTCTACTCGTCGGTTAAATGTGTTTTATTTAACTTTTGCTTACTTTAGGCGCAACAGGTGAATAGTATAATTAAAGGTCATAGTTTAAGAATTATTTCTGTATGGCATACATTCGAAATAGCTTCAGTGGTTTTTTTCACTAATAGAATTGATTGTAAACATGGCGATGGGCAGGTTGGCCCAGAAACGACGGGGCATGATGGCCATCCGGGCCAGCCAACCCCGTCCTATATATATTTTTTATACTCGATGAAAGGTTAATTTTAATGATAATAATATTATTAACTCGTCCAGTTTATTCAATTATTAATATAATTTTCGAAGTTAAACATATTTTGATACGTTACAGAGGTCAAAAGATCGTCATAATCACGAGATAAAAAGCATTTCAAAAGAAATCACGAACCTGTAAAATTTGTTATAATCTTAAACAATATTGATAATAATAATAATTTTTACCTATCCAACAACATACATATGCAATGCATGTATGCATATTATGCATGTATAGGACATGTCAATAATATACTAACAAATGATCAAATCAACACAGCACTGTCAAACTTTACATTATAATCACATTATAACATACATTAAAGTAATGATACAGCAAGAAATTGTTCTTAACCGTTTTCGATAGGTCGAGGTCGCATCAAAGTCATAATCGATCAACAATCGACCTAAACTGCCAACCAACAACGAAGGGCAATTCTTCCACGGTTAGTTGCTTTGAGTGATTGTTAAATTATTTTCTTACTGACGCATTATATCAATTTCCATATTTTACTAGTTTTTTACTACATAGCTTTTTGTTTATAGACACGCAAGTCACTAAAGGAAACTAGAGTAGTTTCATTGCTTTCAAAGGAACAATGTATATCACTGATTATTGACATGACACATTCTATGGTTCCTCTGCCTTTCAGGAAACCAAATTTTGTGGGACTTATTAGATTGTTCTTTTCAAAGTAATACATATTCTTGAAAATAATGTTTTCTCTATTATTTTAGAAAAGACAGGAATTATTGATATGGGCATGTAGCTTGAAGGGTCATTTTTCTCATCATTTTTGTGTATTGGGATAACTTTTGTGATTTTTAATTGTTCTCGATAATTACCAGATTCAAATATCTGATTAATAAATTTGGTTAGAGGATATGCTATGCCTTTTAACATCTTTTAATTCATGCCATATATATCACAGCAGTTACTGGTTTTTAACGAGGCAGTTATATTGAATATTTCTTTTTTCAGTTACAGGTGCTAAGTAAAATGACTTTGAGTTGGAGTAATTAAAATATTAGATATATTATATTATAATAAATTATGCTGTTTTATGTTAGAGCCTTCAATTAACTTTTCAATTACATTGGTGAAGTAATCATTAAAGACATCAGGTGACATATTTGTTAAGCAGCTCTCAGACTTAAGTTGAGTCTCAGCCTTGATTACTTTCCATTAAGCTTTTGATTTATTATTAGATGTGGCAATGTATTTGTTGTTTGCTTCCGCTTTTGCTTGCCTAATCCTGTAGCCTTTTGTGTTCTTAACTGATAACCATTAGTTTTATTTTGATTTCCTAAAGTAATACTAGTTTAACTTATCAAAAGATTGTATGGGTCAACGTGCTCCTGCCTCTGGGCCAACCTACCCCGATGTAGGGGCTGATTGTCCCACTCGACATACATCCAGTAATTATTATATTTTTTTTAATTTTTAACCGATATTTTCAAGTTTGATAATTGCCATACAGATTCAGTAAGAATGCATCTAAAATTTAGCAATAATTTCGTAAGTTTAAATATGTACAAAAAAATAATATAAAATAAATAAAAAACCGTGCCAACCAGCCCCGGTCTCCCCTACTCGTATATCTAGGCCAATAATAGCGAGAAAGATTTAGGTATTGTGTAAAGTAAAATGCAAGGACTTACATTGTTTCAAAAAATACTAGCTCATGTATGCGAGTAGATGTAATGAACTGGATTCATAAATGATATTAAGTGGTAGAACTATTCACTCAGATGAATTAACAGAACGATTCTCAATTCAGCAAACAGAAGGTCAAAGGTTAAAATCAATTATGGATAAAGTCTCTGTCCTCACTTTTTGAATTTATAGTTTCACTTAAACCTTCCAATTTACATTATTTGCATTGATGCAAATATGAAAAGCGATATGTATGAGGAATTTTCCATTTAGATTAATCCACCGTCTATGGCTAGATTCGTACATTTTTATATACCCCCGACATAATAAATGGTGTTTCAAAAAATTGACCCGATACAGAATTTAAGAATCGTCTAGATGTTGTCTGTTCGGTTAGTGGAGAACACAGAGACTGTAATAACATGTCTGAAAAGTTCTTATAAGATTTTGTGAATGTATTGCAATTTGTCCCAGGTTTCGCAATTGATGTTAAAAATAAAGTTTTAACATCAGGCAATTCTTATTGAAACACCGTGTTCTATTTCATAGTTTATAGTTCAATATAACGTAGAATACAAAGTGGAGTACGATTAATTTTAGTGTGTGCATAATAGATTCCAACCGAGGTATAGATTGGATGGTGACTTTACTGGAATAAGCTAACGAAAGGTCAGAGTCATGAGTGTGAGACTAAGGTGGACCAACGTCAGGAAAACATAATTGATTGAAATAGATCTTTTACGTAGAGGATGGTGGGATATCATTGTAAATAACAACGATCTTTCGATTGTCTTCATTATTAAATTATGGTTTTCAAACTTTAAAAATAGCTAGCTAAACAAATGTAAACGTGTCATGAAATAAATTGGCCATTTCCAGACGGTCATAGAGCAGTGTCTACTCAAATATTCCTTCACCAAAAGACATAAATTAAGATCAATCCATCCATTCACCAACGTGGGAAAAGGCAAGTACTTTATCAACACTCGAAATAAATCACCGTGCACGCCGCTTAAATCACGTTACGCCGAGTGAACTCCCATCGAATCGTAAGCACGTCATCAAATAGGCGTGCCCCCAATTTTTTCGTTGATATTCCTCGAGCATTTTTCAAACGCGTACGAGAGAGATCGTTCTTCTTTGGCATTTCGTCGTTTACTCCTAGAATGCGCTGCGTCGGATGCTGCAAAAAGAGGCTTTTCATCTCTCACTTATTATTCCATCTCGGACTGAATTATCGGTGGTAACGAGGACGAATTTTACTGTCTATCAGCAAGTGTTTCCCGCTTCCGCTATATTAGAGGCGAGGAGAGTATGTTGTTGTGTTTTTCTCCGGTGATAATCAGATCCGAGACACAGATTTGAAAATGGTGGCTAAAAGCACGAGTTTACGATGAGAGTAAACGGGTTTGGAGTATTAATGGCTTTTGAGGAATGACCATAGTTTGCTTGAAAAATCTTTATGATATCCTAACGTTTGAAGTGTACGTTTATGTTTTGATGTACTCATATAATTTATATACATAAAATTCTGATTAATATAAGTCTTACTTTAATATCCGCAGTACAATATAATGAAATTCAAGCTTAACCAATTTGACTCATGCAGAATTAGTACTATCGTAGATTCATTTTACCTCTGGAATAATGTTTGTAATTATTTTATTGCAATTACAAATGAATTTTAAATCCGTACAAAAATGTAAACATATAAATCTATATGGATAGTAAAAATAATTTTTCACATTCTAGATCGGCATTTACTCCAAACCTTGAAGTTGGCTATCTCTTGTGCTGCATTCTTGCAGTTGTTCTCATTCACTAGACATGATTCAAATATAATAATTCATAATAAAGTGTACGAATTTAAATTTTCAGTCAAAATATTATCATCAGATAGTATATAATATCGGAAGAGGAAGCTAGCGGAGTAAAACAAGTAAAAGATAACAGTAAATATTAAGAAAAATAATAACAGCATAAATTATCAAAAATGTGTAACATATTTTCAGGCAGGCGATTTGGTTAGCAGGTCCTTAGACTCACCTTAGGTATGAATACTGGAGTCTTTATTTTCCTTTATTTTTCGAGAATTTTTAAATTGAATACAATAAAAACCAGCCACAAGTACTATCCTTAATTAGAATTGCTACTTCTGCTTTAAAATGTTAATGCGTATGAAATCCAACCGTCTCATCCCCACATATTTAATAGTTATGTACACATTTCTCGGGGTCTCTAGAGAAGTGAATAGCACATCAATTTAATCGTCTGTAAGTCTCTCACGAGTGTTCATTTGATCCAATTTAATAGCAACATCTTCTCCCAATGAGATCATATCTTCTGAGTATACCGTTAAAATTTGATGACTTTGTATATCTGGTCTACGAAGCAAGATCATTTTGGTAGGTGGACGTAAAACAGAGTAAAATGGCGGCGTAACACTCATAAACTTAAGATAGGACAAGATGAAGCTTCTTAATTTATGATTCAAATTATTGTCATTTACTCATTGAGATTGAGCCAATATTCCTTTGCTCCATGAAATGCAATCTTAAATTCTGTTCCTTCATACTTCACTGAGAATATTTTTTCCTATCAGATTTTTGGACTGGTTTCACATTTCAATTTTGAATTCAAAACGCTTGTTAAGTTACAACAATTTTTAAATTATCAAAAATAAACTTCGCGTGAATTCTGTTTGCATTTCCTTGCTAGGAAATAAAATGTGGTATTCTACATCTGTAAATTCTATGTAATACTCATATGTGACGTAGTGGCAACTAATATTCATTTAACAGGAATTATTATCAGCTGATGTAAATCCTAAAGAAATATCGTTGCTAATTAGATTACTTTTGAAGAGGTGTACAATGTTGTACTATTAGATACATAATCACTTCTTACTTTAGTAACAGCCACAAATATTACTACACTTACTGGAAAATATAAATTGATATTGAAATAATTTCCTGTGTGGCATAGTAATTTTATCGTGCGTTAATTACTCATTTTTAATGTTTTAAAAATCAATTTGTAGAAACAGATGCTTCAATAGTAAATTAGTCGGGATGAAATCTGTGCAGCGGAGTTTCAACTACTCCAATGCAATGGAACGAATTTCGCAGTGCATCCGACGATAAGGTTTGAATTACCTCGACATTTGTTGTCAAAAGTTCTCTCACAATGAAAAATTTCGAATACTAACAGTGTTTTGAGGAGTACAATTGAAAACGTAGCGATTACACCATCATACAATCCAAAAATGCGATCTAAAAAGTAAGAGAAAGGAATGAGTCACTAAACGCCGTCCATTCCCACAAATACCGTGGAACAAGGAGGAATAGGCAGTTCTAAGGTCGTTTCTCCAGCAAATGATCTTTCTAATTAAGGGTAATCCGCTGCATCGCTCGTCACCGAATCTATTCCCCCGATTCGAAATTAATCCACAGCCCATTGCGTCTATCGGCCTCACTTCCGATAGGTTAATAAACGTCGCTTCGGAAAGTTCGATTCCTTTTCGAGCTGTTTAAGTCGTATTAACGCTCGGCCCTGTCATCCAAAAGGGCTGACAATAGCCGTGAAAGAGGCTTTATTTCGCCGCCCGAGCGAGCCACCGCTGCATCTGGAGCGTAATTTGCGAGACTGGTTCTCGGATACAATTAGAACTGCGAAACGTATCGCATCGCGACGTGATGTACCGCGAATGGAACGGTAGATGGCTCTGGTTTACGCCGAATGTTTCTTTTTCGGCCCAAAAAAGTTTTGCCCGAGTCCGGGATGACTCCGTTTCAAGCCGCAAAGGTACACCGACGCATAAATTCGCTCTTTTGCAAGAAAAAAGAACGCGACCGAAGAGCCTTTTTGTCAAAAATCGATCTTTCGCTCCCGTCAAAGCGGTAATAAGACGAAATTATCGGTGCGGTGTCCGATGCGCACTTTTTTCATCCATTCCGATTCTGTCGTTAGGAGTGGAATCTCGTCTCTTTTGTTCGGTTTCGAATTGAAGCTGTTTTCATTATCAGAGCAAAAAGGCGTGTAACTAGAGTTGGAGGGAAATGGCTGCGGAAAGAGTGCATTCATCAGATGGAAATAGAAAATAGCGAAACTCAAAGGGATTGCAGAATAGTGCCTTTTTCTAACAACTGACCAGCATTGGTGGAATTGTGGAAGCTGTACTATGAAATTTGAAATTGACTATGGTGATACTATAAAACAAAACATGACTATTTCTAATTATGAATAATACTCATTCAATAATTATCTATCACTCATTTAATCATTAACTATGGAGCCAGATTATAAAATAAGTTAAGTATTAATTCCATTTCCACCGGAATTGTCTCACCTTTGGAATTCGAACCTGATTTTTCAAACCAGAATTTCCGTTCAGAAATTATGTACGACCAAGATGGAGGGAGTTATGAAAGATCCAAAGATTATTTATTTATTTATTTTCATATACCCCACAAACATCCATTTTCTGGAATTTTACTGTGGTAGCTATTAACAACAACAATCACAGAAGACCATTCCCCCGGGACCCGGGACGCGGGGTTAGAGCGATACCGTGCAAGCACGCTAACCACTCGGCCACCACGGCCGGTAATTTTATCAGGATGTTTAAATATTCCTCCTACTAAACTCAGTTATAATTGGATCGGGAAACATTTGCATATATTATGCAAAACAATGAAAAAATCCGGATTGATCGTAGATATTTACGCCAATTTGATAATACGAAATGAAGCAACTAATTGTAAACTAGAACTAATCCTGAAATTATCATCCCTCCGCATTGAATACAACAATATTGGTAATTTCTGCAGATTTCTGTAGTTCTATGATATAACCCATAAATAATAGAGACTTTTCTATGTTTTAATGCATCCGAGTGCCATTTTAAATTAACTGTATCCAATTGCTGTTGCTTGTAATTAAAAATCTCCCTACAGTTGTCTCAGTAGGTGTAAAAGAGGGCCTAACCTAGCCGAAAGAGTAAAATAATTATTGTACACTACAGAAATTGACTCGGAAATAAATTTCAAGCAGTTAAATAAGACAGCTAGTTGAGTGAGTGACTATATAGATTCACATTTGAAGTCATTTAAAATAATGATGGAATCAGAGTGGGCAATTTAGACCCATTTCTAAATGAAACCGTTTTGGCAAAATCGGCTCAACTTCGATGTCAGATTTTAGACAGAAGGTGAGCAGGAGAAACATTTATTTAAGATTCTCTTGAGATAGGGCATTAAATACTCAGATACTTGTAGCAGCAGGTATTCTTCCAGTACGAATCCTATGGATAGAGGAACGTGACTTAAGGAGATAAGGGGTACGCAAGTCGTTCGAAGGAAATGGGATTAAGATTCTCCAAAGCAGAAGAACGACTTGGTAAGCACAAAAGTGGAGGAACTCGCCGAAATCTGGAGGGCATACAAAAGGCTGTGAGCGGTGAGAGATACCATTGCAGAAGCGCAAGGGTGTCTCGAGGGCTCTACAATATCAGAAATGAAAGGTTACGATATTCTACTAAAGTAGCCATTCTCAGTATAGAAGAATGGTTAGATAAGATAACTCTAGCAGTAACGGATGGATTTGGTCGTATTAAGTCTAAGCAAAGGCAGAGATAGTGTGGGTAGCGCTAAAGTTGGTCGAATGGATGATAAAATATAATTAGAAGATAGGAAACTGTTATTAGCGGACATTTGGCTAAATCAGAGAAATTGGCGTGGAATATGTAACACGTTGAAACGTTGACGACGAGAGTTCGCTCGAGAATCTTAATCGTTAACCTATTTTATAATTACCCTAAGTTTTGAAATCCTAGAATATGCGTAAAATATCAAGTAGTTAAGAGTAGAGATTAGCCATTTCAGTTTGGTCGTTTCTGGTTTTTACATGCACAGATAGCAAGAAATCTGTTTACCAACTTCTGATTTACTGGGATAATCCAGAAAGAACGAAATATTTGGCAATAGTATTTAACCATTTTCTCCAATTCCACTTGGAGGTCACCAAGTTAAGGCAGCCAATAATTGACTTCAACGTTAAGAATTAAAGTAATGTTGGTATCCCATTATTAACAAGAGAAACACCTCCATATTCATGAGGTTAGGTGGGTTAGGTGTAAGAAGAGACTTTCTAGTCTCAATCTCGCCCGAATAAAGTCCTTTTATTATTATTATTATTATGAGGCTGAGGCTAACTAACTAACTATTGCATCTAACGAGATTCATAATCTTCTATGTAATTTTTTCGCCCTTAAGGTTTTTAACCAACAGCAATATTTATATTTTACTCCGATGGGTTAAATTATTATATATATTCTTATATACTTCACAAACTACATTTAGCAGAAAAGAATGTAAATATAAATGTTATGAGAATTTAGAATGTTAAAGTAACTAAGACACATAGTAGGCTAGAAATTAATATTTCGTACTAGTAATTGACTTTTATAATACAATAATAAAATTCGTGATATTGAAAAATTTAAAGGTAATATCGAACAGTTGATTTAAATTTGATGTTGCTACAAAGAAAATAAGTAAAATCTGGCTAATAGTTTTTGATCAGGAATTCACTCAGCCGGTAGAAATGTTTCATATTTAAAAAGCATCTCTTATAATACAATGGGAGAAACCAATGAATACACGATTTTTTTTATTTTGCACGCTGTCATAGAGCTTAATTTAGTAAATTCGATTATTGTGAAAAATATTTTATGCCTATTAATTACGGAAATAAATATCGGTACACACACGAATTACAATGTATTTGTGAGAAAAAGGGAGAATGTACTCTTAGAAATCAATGAACGCAAAGAAGGAGAATGACCACTGTATCAGAAAGCGATCGGTGTAAGCTCTAAATCCTATCAATTAAGATATTTCCCGAGCCGGTGCATGTTAAAACCCCCTGCGCGCCCCTCTCGACGACTCCTGGAAGCTCCGGCTGAGCGTAATTTAGCGATTCCGAGTCGTAGTAGTTGCAGATCTTTGGCAATCTGGATCGGAAATCGCCGAGACCCAACCTTCCGCCATTTTGCAGGGCTTGTTTGCTGCTCCGGGGGCAAGAAAGGGTCTGGAAGGAAGGGGAAGTGATAGGGGTCAAAGATTTACGCCTGATACGGCGCCATAAGGGTCCGAATAAACCCCTAGGGACCCACAGGCGCCTCCCTCAAATACGGCTACTATAAAATTTTCCCAATGACTGCTTGAAAGCTATTATTAATTCGGTTAAATCAATGGAGCCCGAAACTTGCGCGTATGTCGGTATTAATTTACGTATAAGATTGCTGGCGGACCGTGGAAGAAGTGAGGTTGAAAACAGATACAGTGGGTTTAAACAGAATCACTTAAATTCATAATTGAAACGTACTTAGTATTTTACACACTAATATTAGTTCGGTAAAATATGGGGTCCGTTTCAATTATTTATTTAATAGCGCTCCACGAAGTACAATGATTACAAGAAACCACTCAATATTATGTAGTTTAAGATAATTATGTGCAAGCATGGATTTTTTGTCTCCAACCTAAGCTTTTGCTGACCATAACAATAACTGACTGACGAGATTTTAAGGTATAAAATTACTTTCATAAAAACTTGTTACTTCGCAATACAAAGGAAATAGAAAATACCAATGAGGAATTTATTTGAACAAACTAACGAAATGATAAAACATCCATATTTTTTCAATTCTTTACTAAAACAAGTTCATTTCCATATCCTTACTTTACATTTTAGAGTATATTCATATTAAAGTCATTACTTAGAGAGAGAGAGAATCATCACGAAAGCTCATGATCAAACGTTTTAAACATTGAGATATTTGAAATATTGGTGTATTATTTCTATTTACTTGGCAAAAGTAAATGCTGCCTGCTTTGGAAGTACATAGGAATGTAAACAGTTCGTACATTTCACATTCTAATGCTTGATACTCGTGTCACACAATAATGGATGAAATATGTGGATAGCGCGAAAAGAGGACATCAAAAGATTATGTTCTCAGGGATATAGCAGCAGTCTACGAGAGTGAGAAAGTAAGCTGGATTGCTTAAAAACAAATGAATAAGATGGTAGAGGGGAATAGGGTTTTGATAGAAGTAATAAAGCTAAAAGCTGACAAAGGAAATGGGAGTGTCAAATTTTGAGAGGAATTGGATTCCTAAAGGAATTATTTGAATTATAGATTTAGGGAATAGCAGAGAGAGAGAGTCAAAGCTGAAGATTTAAATATATGCCAATGTCTCATGCCAATCTCAAATTCTCATACTAACGCCAACAAATTTAAATGTTTTCCCAAAGGAAGATTTAGTCTTAATCAATGGATAGGATTCGTTGGCCGGAATCAGCAATAGCGAGACACTCCGACAAAATGGCTGTTTGCTCCTCTGCAACAATCCATGTTTACCCGTTGCCACAATGCGTTCGTCGCTACGGGTAAACAAGTACGAATAAACAGTTAGATCTTGGTCTCGCCACAAATTTAATTTTTATGTGACTTCGCTGCTGTCTATACATAGGTCAAAGGTAATAGATGTTGGATGACATGGATTTCAGATGGGGCGATCTAATTAAATTTGTGCAGTACAGCAAACCAAAATGGAATTCAATTTTCAATCTGGGCGAACTTGAAAATATCTGAACAAATATTTCGAATTCATCTGGTCTTCGTCTGTAGCATTAGCGTCTTCGAAGGCATTCAGAAGCCACCTTTGACAAACTAACGAGTTTTAGCAGTGATGGTAAGGAAAAGTTAGCTAGAATTTTACTATATTTTGAGGAGAAAATTAGGACTATATTGGATCCAAGTGTATGCAATATCATCAATATTTGTATTAATTTTTGCAATGAACCTCATATACACATTTTTTCGAATATCTGAATTGCAATCTGTGAATGTTGACTGAACGATGAATGAATGAATTGAATGAAGACCTCAACTACACTCTAATTGATGCTCGTTCTAATTAGAGATTCACGGAACTCGCTGATTCGAATATATATTAAGGAAAAGCAGTCGGTAAATTTTGAAGGATGATTTTAAGTCTTCCCATGCGACCATGGCTTTAAATTACATTGATTAAAAGGTGGGTATTTATGCAAATATTTGCTATGATTATTAACAAGCCGATTTAATTTCACTTAGTGATCACAGGAACCAAATGCGTAAACGAAAATATCCACATACATAATTACGCTCAAATTAATTACAGATATAATTACTCGTAATATTTAACTATTAACCCGTATGTATATATGCATACCTGTATGTGTTTACCACATGATTTACATGCTTAATTTGTCCTATTTGAATTAAAAGTTGGGTGAATGATTCCATGTGTGGTCGCAAAGATTAATTTGCATATCGCACCAGGCCCTCGAGTCATCTGGTAGCTATTAAAACTAACCTCCCACGCCATTCCAATTGGCTCTAGATTTATTCCGATGCTAAAATCAAAAGGCAAATGATATTTGGAACTTGGTTTGAGAGATTACAAAGAGCAAAATATTCCACTTATTATTAACGGTCCCTGTTCTGTAAATAACACCATCGGTCATGATAAATACGATAAACGAGGAAATATTTAATTGAAATCGGTGAATATAACTTTAAATTGGGGAACTTTTCTATCGAATCTCCCCCATAGATATTAGCAACAGGGTTCCACATCAAGGGGAGATTCAGGGAAAATGACTCGAGAGAAATCCATTTCGAAGGGTTTCGATGAAGATATTAAAAAGGAATTACCAAGACCGTTGATTTGAGTTTCATCGCATTGGCAGGATGAAACAGGAAAGATGAAAAACCGCGGTGGAAAGCCTTAAAATGTTACCATAGAGAGAAAAATGGAATGAGATATTAAATATTGGAACAAAATATCATCGGATTAGATAAGTTTCGATGAAAAGCATTTTTTTACTCAATATTTTGGTTATTTTAATTATTACTACGAATTATAATTACTATACGTATTTCATATTTCTTGCTTGAAATATTTTTATTTTTTGGCTATGATTTACTGACTTAATTTGCAAAATTAATTGATTGCCGCTGCAGTGCCTCTGGGTTCGAAAACGATGACCCGAAAAAGTTCATGCCAAAAGAAAGTTCATCTTCGTCGTCATTATCACCTCTAAACCGAATGCGTGATGTAGCTCGTAAGGTTGGCCAAGTTTTCAATTGGATTTTATTTTTCTATGTTTTTAACAGTGTTACTGCCAAAGCCAGAATGTTCGGTTGGTATCCAAATTGGCCGGACATTTCGCACTTTTGCCAAGAGGTGCGAAGTTCATTAAATTAATTGTTGAATGAAACCCTCAATGCGTTTTTTGCGGGAGGTACTGGCATTGGATGGATAAATATTCTCAGAGTGTTATTATTATACAAGATAATCGAGGTAAAGTATTCAGTTACATGAATCCGCTGAGATCTTATCCTAACTATTTTCTTCCCACTCTGGCTGATAACTTTCGACCAAATCCCAGAAAAGAAAAAAATTAAAATTCTTCGTCTTTCAATTTACAATGGCATTGGCTATTTCCCTATTTTGCCGAACACTTCCTACATCAGTTCCTACCACCGGCCTCGGTTGCGCAGTTGATTAGGTAATTTAACCTTTCAATGCTGAGATTCTAGGTTTAAACCCTATTTAAGGCAAGGTTGGTTGTTTGGGTGAGCTCATAAATAAATTGGTCTGTTGGGGTTCACTGAAAATTAATGTCTTCATCTTCATAGCTTGGGTTTAAGTCAGGATATTAAAAAAAGAGATGATCCTTAGAATCCAACCAACCAAACACTAACTTCATTTGCCAACACAGCAGAACCTCAGAGATTGAAGTTCACGACCGTATGACATCCTCCATATCGTCAAATTTTGGTGTCGTATTACTTTCCATCTGTTCCTGATGATATATGTTCTTCGGGGACACCATATTCATCTGATGAAGAAGATTAAAGAACTGTGAGAGGCTGCGTTCAGAAACGGTGTTGACCTCTTCAGTGACGGTTTCAGAAAACTTGTTCATCGTTAGCGTAGTGTACACAGTTATCTGGTGATTATGTGGAGTGGAGAATATTGATAATTAAAGAGCACTTTTCAAGGAGTATTTCAGAGTATGTTTTGTTTTAATTTTCCCACTCAAACCCAAGTTACGAAGATGTAGGCATTATTTTTAATTCAGCCCTCGCACTATGAATATGGTAATCTTTGACGTTATAAATACGCCCAATACATAAAGACAATTCACAATTATTACATAATGATGTAAGAAGATAATGCTTTTCTTGTCGAAAATGATAAGTTTGCCCTTTTATGTCTATCGATTTGCATTATTCTCATTCGGATAGTGAAGGAACGAGATCCGCAAGTGTGGCATCGACCCATCGCCCTCGCCAGTATTTTTTCACCCATCAAATTTTTCCTTTTCGCAAAAATGAAAATCCGCATTAGCTCGCCCATTTTTCCCAATCTTTCCCTTTTTGCTCGTTTTCGCACTGAGATGTGAAGAAACACAAAATAGTTTCGGAACGGCGGGTCGCATTAAAGCTAAACATTTTTTGCATATTTTTATTTCCTTTAGGTTGGTACTTAAAGAGAACAGGGTCACCATCAACGCACACCGAGTTCTGTCGCAGGAATGAGTGGTTTGTTTCCCCTCGTAGTGATGATAAAAATATCCAAATCTGCTTTTCATGTTTCGCGAAATGGATTCCGGGTCCCAGTAGTTAAGCCCTATCCTGATGCAAACTTTTTTCAAGAATATTCACTTTGCATATCTACGTAAGTGAAAAAAGTATGAGATCTAACGTGAAAAACGTGGAGGATATATTTATACGCAAAGCTTTCATGGAAATAGTGATAAGCAGCATTCTCATATTTGTATAATGCCGTCCAAATTTAACTCTCTTCTTAGATGTGACTGTTTCGTATCATCTTCTCCGAGTGGCTCGAATCTGTTTCGAAGATAACATCAATGCCTAACTTCTCCGAGTTAGATTTCCTGGATTTCACCAGATGCTGGCGAATTCCAAGTTTCATTTCCACCAATAAAACTTCCTCATAAGCTCAAACAGTTATCTATTCCTCAGACATTCAAGCTAACATAACGATGGATTCCTTATTAGCTTGAAAATTTCCTTTCACTGTTTTGCCACATCAAATGCTAAATTGTACCCTCATTCTCTCAATTTATGAAATTTCAGATATTATTAAATTTCAATTTTATTATATTTTATTTTTTAATCAAATAGTAAATTATTTGAGTAAAATAGTAGTGTGATAGTGACCCATATCGAAAATCAATGGGGTATTACTCTAAAGGATATTACGCAGGTTCCTTGGGAAACGTATTCCTCAAAGACACTGCTCCTACAGAATTGACGAATATCCCATTACATAAATCAATATAAATCTTTTATTATTTCTCCTACTGACTTCCAGAATAGAATAAATATATTGAATCGTAAATAAATTCCAATGACAGTATTATTTAATTGTTAAATGTATGGTTAAACGTAGAATCCTCGAACATTTTACTAACCGATACTAGCGAAAGCTTGAATCGTTATTTTAAGCAGCAGACGAACAATATTAGGATATTCTCATCTATACATTAAATCTATAATATAAAGGAAAATGAAACATATTCATCATACAAAGGCCTGCCTTTTCTAACCTCTGAATTTGTTAGAACGTTAGGTCAATCAGTAGAGATAGTACAGATGACTTTAAAATATTAATAATTGACAAGAGAAATTTATAGTTAATATTATATATGCTTGCAAATTTCATAGCTCCATCCATTAATTATGGGTGGCGAACTAAGCTTATTTTGCCGTGCAGATAATTTCGTCGGTTATTTGCAAACAATTTAACAAATATCATTTACTGCCTTACTTATCCATCTTCCATCACGGCAAAGGATCGTAAATTAACCTCAGAAGCCCATCAGGAAACGAAATAATGGGTCATTTCGCCAAGAAAGGATTCTTTAATTAGAAGAGGAGGAAAGAAAGTACACCCATAAAACCATGAATGAAGACTTCAGGTGGCAATCAAATTCCTATAATATCTTATCCATCATTTCCTCCTATAATACGTCTGGCAATTTGGCCTCCAATATGTCTTATTCACATTGCTGCGCTAAAGGAGCTGGGAGGGAAGCAAACAACCCTGACTCACCAAACACTGCACTAGCCTAACCTTGCCCAAATGGCTTCCTTACACAAGTATCAGATTATTTGGAGAAGGATAGCGTCATGCAGTAACCGGAAACACCAAGGCTAAGACGGCTAAGGCGATGACTGTCACCAAGAGAAGAGTTCCTAAACTGCTTTGGAAGGTCAAACAGACATTATTGTGTAGTTTCCCAATAGATTACCTTGAAGATGACCACTGTAGTATTTATAAATACATTTCTACGCTAAGTTCGCGAATTAATGACAGACCCTTGCACATAAAAGGGGCAGTTTCGTAAGTGTCATCCTGTGTTATGCAGAGACTAACATTTTTACACATTCAGGATGTGATTTAATGTTCCCATACCCCATACAGTACCACTTCTATTAAGTTAATGAGCATCTACATTGAGCAAATAAGTCTGCAGTAACGCTGCTGAGGAGATCAAGAATGGCAGGGAAGGTGAAAGGAAGACATAAGCGAGACTGGTGTAATCCCCTCGGTGAAATAACGCGAAGTCCTTTCGGATGGCCGCATTATACAAAGGAGATGTTGATCGCCGCAGCAATTACTGGTAGCGCATTGTTTTATGGTTAATGAGGAGAAAGTTTTTGAAACTCCGGAGAGAGAGGTCCCGAAAACGTGAAGAGAGGCGTCGTGAGGATGTGTATAAATAGACTCCGGAATCCGTTTGAAGCGGCAATCCGCACGTGCGCTTATGAAAAGTCGTGAAAGTAAAAGTACTCCGTTCTTAGTGGTTGCAATCCGGAGGAGTTTAATTAAGCCTATTAGGTGAAAGGGAACGCAGAATGTCGACGAGTCTTCTCTGATCTAAAGAGGAGGGTTGAAGACGAGCTCAAGGGCGTGATTTATTTGAATTTAACATTCCACAAAAGGTGAGACTTAAAGTAATACCTGCAGGTGTATGCTAGACTTGGTGAAGTAAATAATTAAGTAAATAGGAAATCGACACAGCTTTTATTTTCACAACAAATTTGCAATTTGTATCGTCAGTTAACATGTAGATATCTCATTATAATATTCGTTCTGTCAAAATTCAATTAAAATCGGCTGCTAATGATCACAACTACATCCGTAGTCTATCGAAAGCTCGTTACATGTTATCTTACAAATAAAGTATGAAATAAATAGTTAAAATTAAGTTCCTAAAAGGATAATCAAAGTAAATGGTTCAACTAACACAAAAAAATTAAACTTAAATATAACATGTGTAATCTATGTATATAAAGCAGAAATTCTGTGGGTTTGTGGGTTTGTTTGTCTTGGATTGGAGTCTACACCGTTTGCCCGATTTGTCTCAAACTTTGCATACGTGTCCATCTATATCAGGAAGGAAGTACTGTCGCATTTTTATTCAAGAATTTTGCTGGGTTCGAACCAAGATCGCTCAGATAGATTTTCATAAAGAATAAATCTAATCTTCACTCTAATCGGTAGCAGGCTATATTTCTTTTGAAGAATTAAATTAGAAAAATAGTCGTTCAGAGTCGAGACAAGAAGCAAAAGAACGGAAATTAAATGAATATTCTAATTTTTATCGCGGAATATTGTTTTGGAATCAAAATTTCGAGATTTTCGGAAAAATACGCGTGAATGTTCCAAAATTGTTGAGTTTGTAAACAGCCAATCCTCCTGACGATCAATGCGATTGTTGATCCGAGCTCTTGCATTTTCCTGTATAGTAAGAATAGCTTGGAATTTTTGACTGTATTCAAAAGGGAATAAATTCCCTTTAGAATACACTCGAAAATTCAAAGCGCATTGCACGACCGGCAACTTGAATTTAATCTACCCTTATATTCACCGTTGAGAATCAACGGGCGCTTCAGCTAGTACATATATATATATATATAAAGGAGGGGATATATATATATATATCCCCTCCTCATCACCGCCACAGTTCATTGCCTCATCGGGGCGTAGGGGTGTTAACGGAGGTTGGAGGCGATGCATAGCCCAGGTTCAACCATGCTAAGAAGGCTTCAACAATATCTCCGGCCAAATAATGAAAGTAGTATTCACCAACCGGTAGTAGGACAGCCTGGTAAATTATTGTCCTAATCCCCCCAAATACAAGTACAATTTTAATGATGAGCTTCTTTAATGGAAATTTATCCGGACGTAAAAGCACCACCCATTCGGATGTCCGGGAGGTGGTGGCATTGAAGAGGTCCATCATGAAGAAAAGAATTACTACCCTGCAATTCACAAACTACAACTGCCGCAGCCTGAAGAGTAAAGAACGATTGCTGGAACTACTCAATGAAGCAGAGAAGATAAAATGGGATATCATCGGACTCAGCGAAGTCAGAAGAAAATCAGAGGAGCTACTTACTCTGAAGGAGGGACATTTATTCTTTTACAGGGGTGCCAAGGATGGAAGGAATGGAGGCGTTGGATTCTTGATCAGCAAGAGATGGAAGGATAATGTGGTAAAAATCGAAGGTGTATCAGATAGAATTTGTAAACTCATACTAAAGATCAATGAGCGTTACTCAGTGCAGGTCATTCAAGTCTACGCACCAACAGCAGCAAGCAGCGAAGAGGAAATTGAAAACTTCTACTAAACTCTCGGCACTGAACATGACAAGGAGGCCCACTACTATAAAGTCATTATGGGAGATTTTAATGCTCGTGTAGGTCAGCGGGAAGCTGATGACACTGTCGCAGGACAATATGGATTGGGCCAGAGAAATGAGCGAGGTCACCGCTTAGTAGACTTTGCAGAATGCACCAATATGTATATAACAAATACATACTTTAAGAAAAATCCTACAAGGAAATGGACGTGGAGAGGTCCCAATGGAACAAAAAATGAAATAGACTACATATTGGTTTACAGACTCTACACTGTAACTAACTGTGAAGTTTTGAATAATTAGATGCAGAATTAATATTAACCCCCGAATGGAACGAAAGAAGTTGGTTTCTTGCAAGAAGGAGGAGATAAATATTGGTAAACTATCAGATAACGAGAAAAAGTTTCAGCTGGAACTTAGAAATCGATTGTCAGCACTTCAGGAGGAAGAACTCGAAACCAAAGTTATGGAAGCCGTGAAGAAAGCAGCAGAGGAAGTAGCAAGCATGCCAAGAAAACCTAAGGATAAGAAATTTAGTGATAGGACCCGGCAAATGATGAAGCGACGGAAGGAACTGAAGAATTCAGACACTCCAAGAGATAACATCGAATATGCCGAGATTTGCAAAGCCATCAGAGTAGCAATGAAAGAAGATGTGAGGAATTTTAATGAAAAGATTGTGCAAGAGGCCATAGAAAATAACAAGAGCATAAAAAGGGCTAGAAGACGCCTAGCAATTGGTAAGAAACAGATTTTAGCCTTACAGATAGGAGATGGCACAACAACATATAACAGACCAGCAATATTGAGGACTGTAGCAGAACACTTTGGCAACCTATACAAGAAGATGGGAAATGCCGAAGAGGAAAACCAAGAGGAAAGCCAAAGCTCACAAAATCTCCTCTCAATCCTCCCAGAAGAGGTAATGACGGCGATTAAGCAGATGAAGAATGGGAAAGCAGGAGGAGGAGATGGGGTGTTGGCGGAGTATCTGAAAGCTGGTGGAACAGAGATTGCTAATGTTTTAGGACAATTATTCAGTAATTGTCTAAAACAAGGAACGATTCCCAAGGAATGGAACCACGCAAGGATTGCCCTTCTGCACAAGAAAGGAAGCAAAGAAGGTTGAACAAGGAGTGAAAAATTGTGACATGACTGGGACACGAACCCAGGTCTCCCACTTTCCGGGCAGTTGTTCTAACCACTAAACTACCATGCCACCACAATTCCACTCCTGTTAAAGGGATGCTTTATGAGCTTTAGTGGTTAGAACAACTGCCCGGAAAGTGGGAGACCTGGCGTCCCAGTCATGTCACAATTTTTCACTCCTTGTTCAACCTTGGGTTTAAGGCGCACGCTTCCTCGTGCTAAGTAAAAATTTCATCATGAAGCAAAGAAGATCTTAAGAACTATCGCCCCATTAGCCTCCTTCCAGTTGTCTATAAAACATTCATGAGGATAATAGCCGAACGTCTAAAGATGAAACTGTCTTCTGCCCAGCCTAGAGAACAAGCGGGATTCAGGAAAGGCTTCAGCACTATGGACCAAATCCACACACTACAGGAAATTATTAACAGAACGAATGAGTACGAGATGCCACTCGTCTTTGCTTCGTAGATTATGAACAGGCCTTCGACTCAGTAAGTACTTCCTCCACTCCGAAAGCTCTGAAGAATCAAGGGATAGATTCTGAGTACATCCGTCTCTTGCGCAGTGTCTATGAGAATGCCACAGCTTCTGTAATGCTCCATGAAGAGACCGATGAATTCAAGATTGAGAAGGGAGTTCGACAAGGTGACGGTCTATCTCCCATCTTATTCACAGCCATTTTAGAAGAAGCATTTAAGACCCTTGATTGGGAAGAGAAGGGCTTAAGAGTAAATGGGGAGTACATCAGTCACCTCCGTTTTGCAGATGATATAGTTCTCTTTGCAGCTAACGCAGAAGATCTAACTTCAAGACTTGAAGAGATAAATACAGCAGGACAGAAAATAGGACTCAGGATAAATCTAACAAAAACAATGGTAATGTATAATTCTTTTGCAGTGCAAGAACCAGTCAAACTTCAAAGAAAATCCTCTGGATGTTTGCTTGGAATACACATACCTGGGACAACTTGTAACAACAGGAGAGAAAAACAGGATTAATGAAGTAAACAGAAGAATGAAACTTAGCAGGAGCGCATTTGGTAGGAACTCACACATCCTGAAGTCTAGAATGCCAATAGTTTTGAAGAGGAAGGTCTTCAACCAATGCATTTAACCAGTCTTGACCTATGGAATGAATCTTGGATGTTAAATGCTGCAATAACCCAGAGACTTCAGACAACGCAAAGGAGCATGGAACGCTGTATGCTGGGAATCACAAGAAGAGACAGGAAACGTAAGCCGTGCATATCCAACGAAAAACAGAAAGACATCTTCGAATATTGTCCATGGTTCGATGCTAGGTCGGGGAAAAAATCGGCCGTTTAAAATGCATTGTGGCGATTTTTAAGATTTGTTTTGGACCCATTCCCAAATGCATGGAAACTTGAAATTCGGCATGGGGTTAGATATCATAACTATATTTCATAATCTAATTTTACTTATTCGCTGATGGTCCTAAGTTCGATCCCAGGGGGCCATTTAAATTCCTCAATGCATTTCTTATGGAGATAACGGAAACAAATTCCCGGCACGATATCGACTTCAAATTTTGCATAAAAAAAGATCAAGTCTATGCAAATCAAACTGTGCATTCACAGCAGCCATTATGTCCTGGGTTCGACACCTGGCGTCTCTACAATCAGTAACTGATCCGATTTTCAATAATTATTTTGAACCCTTTCCCAACAATATAGAAACTTGAAATTCCGCTTGTAGATAGAAATCATAGATACGTTTTTAAATCATTTTTAAGATTTCCAAGATCGTCCTTGGTTCGAATCCAGAGAGCCATTTACATTCGTGAAACGTAGAACGTCGTTTGAGGCAGTTGCAGCCAATATTTCTGCTTGAATTTTCACATAATGTTAGAGATGGTGATCTTCTATTTTGCTGCATAGTAAGTTCACCAGGAAGACCCGGGTTCGATGCCAGACGATTAAATTGAAGCGAATTTGAAGAATGTTTTCAATCCTTTTTTTTTTTCTTTTGAGGACCGTCCAGATATAATGCCGATATGAAATTAGTGTTGTCGATCTGCTTGCAGTATGCAAGCTACATTTTACTCGTATATATATACGTTGTTCTTTTTTAAGTTTCAGGAATATCTATCAGAGGAATAATATGAACGTAATATGAAATGTTGTCCATTTAAATGTAAAAAGACAAACGCCCGGCCAGGTATGGAGAAATGTACGGATGATTTTTATCGATGATTATTGATAATTTGAAGAAATAATGTTCGAAAGAAGTATTACTCAAGCGTTGCGGCTGACCTGTTTTTGTTTTTTAATTAAAAAATATTTCTATCGATTTTAAATCACCCGTAGAAGCATTAAAACCTATGATAGTGTTAAACCTACTCCCAAGGAAAATCGGACTTAGAAAAAGTCTGACAGGGCCCCTCTCAGGCCCTATCAGATTTTTTTTAAGTCCGTTTTTCCTTTGGAATTTTCCTGGGTGCACGCCCTTATGTACAAAGTCGCCTCAACCCTTCCCTTATGTTAAACTTAATATTACCAAAGGCAGTGTTTGGTAATATAAAAGCGAGTCAACTGAGAAGACCAAACTTTATTCTCAATGTATTGTTTTAACTTTCTAAAGGGAAATAGAACGCAACACTGAAAGGCGTGGGAAGCACTGTTCTACAGGAAGCTGCAGTCCTGCATCTCGAATCTTTGCAGCCTCCGTGACACAAATATATTTATATCCTCCCCTCTCGTCTGCGGTTGCTACTTGTGGTGGAGCGGCAGTGTCGAGTGCCTGTTTCGAGGGTTTTCCGAGTGGCGGCCGAAGCCAATCGATGCCTCACTCACAAATAGGCTTCGACGCAAGTCCGGCGCACTTTGCGGCCGACGTCAAAACGTTCACCTGATTTTTCCAACTTTGAAGAACGCTCGAGGCTCTCGTCGCGAACTTTCGCGCCTATTAATAAAATCGACGGCATTCGCGAAAGGAATACCTTCGGGATCTTCACAACATATGCAAGGACTGTGGATTTCAGTCATAGTTTCAGTAGGTTCCACGGGGTTAAAGGATTTTATACAAGCTGTACGTATGGGACTTTACTGTTGGTATCGTAACCATTATATCTGCTCAAAACTACATAACCAACAGCATGAAAAACATTTCCATGCAAAACTTCTATTCTCCATGATATTCTGCATTGAAATTATGCATTTCCAAGCATGCATTAGTTTACTTTATATTAGTAATTTGCAGTTATTATGAAATTGGAATAGTAAACTATGTTGCGAGCAACCTATTTTAAACAGAATACGAAAATCTTTACTATTTCAGTTATAGCGTTATCATTCAGCTCTTTTAATAAAACTCACGAATTACATTCCAGAGCGCGGGAAACTTACTGTTAGGAAGCGCTCTAATCAAATTATTTACTTTGAAGCGGAAAAAATACCACAGCAACAAATTTAGTTAAGAGTTACAGATTCTAGACAATCATATAAAATGTAAATGTTCCTTTAAAACGGTGTTCTAAAATCAGACAATTTTACAATAAGATAAAATATTGTCCTTAGACCTTGGAACTTGGTTCTTTGGATCCCGGATTCTACCACCTAGGCGATTAATGTGGAATCGAAGAACTGCAGTACTTTTTGGAAATAGAATGTCTTTACAAAATCTGTGACTTAACGATTGGCATAATAAGAATTAAATTCAAAAGTTAATTTCAGTACCACCTTGGAATAGCAATATCACCAAGGTGAAATAGAAATATATTACAGAAAAAATTCTTTTGGGATAAATAAATAGCATTGCAACTTTTTCCACCTATAAATCACTGTATACCCTATATAAACTATACATTCTTGGCCAGTAAGGGTACTAGATTAGGAACCGCAGTTATAGAGCTTGATAAACTGAACTTTGTCATAAACAGTTACTTCCAATTCATTTTTTTGCAGAAAATATGTTGATGATATATGAAAATCCATACAGTCTGCGTATTATAAACCAAGTTGGTATATATTTTAGACGGGAAGTATTCTTTCAATTCATACAGATTTGATAAGGAAATATAAAAACGATATCGATGTAATCATAAAAAAGACTCGACCAGGCTAAATTATCTTCCATGAAAAACAGGAAAGGTATTACAATTGAATCTTTAAAACAACCGAACTGTTAAGGGAATACATTTGAATGTCAGTTTTACTATTTATTCCGAAACTGGTTGTCTATCATAAGAAACGTTTTCTTCATGTATGTATTTCTATATCTCGTTCCAAAAAGATAAGGTTAAGATTTAACATTACGTTCAAAGGAAAAAAACTCTACAGACCTTATCAAGGTGGATAACCGAGAAAATTATCTAAGAATGATTTGAAAATTACACCTGAAAATTAAATATTGCCGCTGAATTTCTCTTTCATTAGAAAAATGACCTTCTATAAGATATTTTTTCGTGGTACAGATAGATATTAGACTTTTGAAACATCCTCTGTAAAAGTAATTAAATGAATTAATCATCCCTTAGTTTATTAAGCTTTCGGGCATAATCAAATAAATTATAATTTTGTGTGAGCATAAAACAATAACAGGAAAATTAGTGAGATTTATAATGTGAATGGGAGATGATATTATAATTTCTTTTGGGAAAAAATAGGATTGAATTTATTCGTGAACATCATACCTGTAGTTCTAGTATTTTACAGTCCTTCTTAACCCCTAGCTCAAATGAAATGGTTCTTTCAATACTTTCATACGTAAAAGAAGTAAGATTGAATAAATGGTTAGCGAGTACCTTATCTAAATTCTTCTTGAACAAAAAAACACAATCAAATCGAAGTATAAAATGAAATGTGGCATTTTATCATCATTAAGAAAATATTTGAATTCGTAAGTAAAAAATGAACCTCAAAACACTGCCTACTAAAATCCATGACAATATGGAAAATTACGCGTTGAAATACAGATTACAAAACTTACTAAACAATTAAAACGCTTTGTAAAACATTACTCAATATTTCATTGTATAATTCACATTATAAAATATTCATAATGATCTCTTGCATATTTGAGCGAGCCTATAATATTTTCATATGGGCATATAATGTCGCGTAGAAATTTGACGCATGGCTACTACGTTGAATCATTTATTAGGAGGTCGTCCTTCCGCGGAATTAATATCAAATTCAAATTTTATCTCCGTTCTCTTCGGTGGCGTGCAGACAATGAGAAGAGTTATGAGTCCACGTCAATAGAATTTTATTCCTCATTCGTCGTTTCCATCGCTTCAGACTTTGTTTATTTTTGTGATGAACAAATATTAGGCTTGAGTTCGCCGCTCGCTTCGAATGTATACATATTTAAGATGCGAAGGGAAAAAAATGAGCCCAAAAAAAGCTGGCAGCTGATAAAAGATACTTTTTTTACGAGAATTTCGCATAGGAATTTGCGATCCAAAATAAAATACAAAAGCGGTAGGTAAAAATAAATAGGTCAAAAATGAGCCAAAGTTTCATAAAAGTGACGCTGGAAACGTGTTTTATTGGAAAATACGGAGTACATGAACTTTCAATTCATATCCTTATATATATTTTGCGAAGAGTCCGTCCGTCCGTCTCCCCCCCCCCCTTATTTCAGGAATGGTTTGACTTAGAGATTACAAACCAACTACATTGTGTTTTTACGAGTTAGAACCCCTAAGAAAACTATTTCCATTACTGATAAGGCTCGCGTTCGAACCCAGGAGCCCATATTACGGTTTCATAAGTAATACACGTAAACTTCACTTCTATCGGTTGCAGGGCTTAATTCTTTTGTAAGATTAAATTAGAAAGAAACGTTTTAAAAAGTCGAAAATACAACTTAAAGAGGGGAAATTAAATAAAGTTTCTTATTATGGTCGTGGAATATCGATTTCGATTAGATTGCCAGTATTTTGATAAAATAGAATACGCTTTTGAGGTTATATGAAGGTCCGTTCCCAGTAACTACGAATGCGGTTTTTGAATTCTCTCGTTAGAACGTGCGGAGAATTAAGGCTCGTGTTGACGTCATGATTGTTTATAGCAACGAAACTATTTACAAATAGTTATGCGGATTTGGCATTAGCGTGTCACCTTAATTACCTTTTGCGAAATATAGAGGTTAATTGTATACTCCCTGGTAAGTTGAGGACCTTTTTTAATGTTATATTCTGACTTAAATTGTAAAGCATATCTATTTACAACAATCGTACCGCGGTCAACGAAAATTATTAACCTGATTAAGTAAGTGAACGTCTTCCTTAATATGGTATTTGTTCTCTTTGAGGTGTTGAAGTACAAGTGGTGAGGTAGCATCTCACACCTGACTGAAAAGGTAAGGCGTAAATTTGTATATTTATTTTTAGAATGAAAATAATTAAAAATATACCAGTGCGATAATAATTATAACTAATTGTTACTATCAATTACATAGCATGGAATTATGTAAATGTTAAAACTGGTTTTCTAATCTTAGGTCCGGTATTATAAGATATATTTAGAGTCGAGCTTGACTGAAATCGTCACTTAAACTCTAACAAAAAGTATTACAGCTTCATTTATCACTAACTGCTTCACGTATAAAATACAACCTAAGGAAAGAAACAAAAAAAAAATACCTTCCGCTCCGACATTGCGCCATTACTTGGGATATTTTCTATATTTTTTTCAGACACAAAATATAGCTGTAACTTCTTCTCATCTACAGTGAAATAATAATATTGATATTAAATGCATGTACATGAAATACCTACAAGTATATTTATACTTATTTACTGACCAAACATCGTAATTTTCGTTCTCAATCCATTATTATTCATACCAATATAGAATCATAAAGTCATCTACCTAAAGGCTGGGAGGGTCCTCTACCAGTACACCATTAGCTGCTAACATCTTTCAGGAGGATAGATTCATTTATGTTTACTTTTTATCCCCGTTGAATTTCAACTGGCACTTCCGCTAGTTTGTAAGTAATTTTTAAGAAACAACAGATAGATTTGTATAACTCATTCATACGTTACATAAATATACTAAATATATATTATACAGATATTTCCCTTCTAAATAAGCACCAGAAGCGCCCTTTTTAATAGCATCGCACGAAATCTTCCCGAATATTATACACAGTATTATATTTTGTTTGAAAATATTACCGTTCTGTGAGTACCACCATTATGCAAAGTAAACATAAAAACTCATTTGCCACGCTTGAATATCACGATGAAAAATAATGCGTCAAAAGCCCCGAGTAACAGAAATATTAAAATATTCTAACCGATGTCGATAGATATTCTATTTCTATATACCTATATCCTATTTCTGTATCCATCCCGTGCCATAAAACCTGAAGCATGTGTAATTATTAGGAATGCAATGGCTTTGCAAATAAAATCACCCCTTAATCGAAATGAATGAAGGAAAGGAATTAAAATTTTGGTGAAGATCAATAGTGATTTTTATATTTTTTATTCACATATTCGCACAATTTGGCACGTATATGAGACATAATCCATCACAATGTTTCATTGTTCTCAGATCATATATATTAGAAAGTTTCAAGTTTTCAAAAGCTCTTGAATGCAATGAAGACTCAATATTCCAGACATTTTGACTAAAAAATAAATTCATATTGAATTTTTTATGGGTGGTACGATCTCAAACTTTGATTAGTAGAATTTTAGGATATTGGAGAAGCCAACTAGCTCACAGGTAGTTGGTAGTACCACATTCTCTGGAAGTCATGTATTCGTTTTCAAGATGCGTCTTTATTTCCCAGGGATTAAACAGTATCGCACCAACTGTATCCCAGATTCATCCATCTTATTTGAATCCGGTAAGCTGCGAATGGAATGAGTAAAAATGTTCACAATTAGATGTTACATTAACCTTTGAACATCTATTTTTGCAATAGGAACCGTCATACACATACCTATGCCTTCTCATGCAGTTGATTTAGTTTTTCCAAATTCGAAAATTTCGACACTCGCAAGACTTTTTACTCCTTTTCACTCGAAGCCATTACAACGGCAAGAGGAAAAGTCAAAATTACTTCCCAGAGTAAAAAAATGGTGCGTAATGAGCGAGAAATAAAATTAGAATCCATACACGCCATGTTTAAAGCCGATTCCATCTAGTTGCTTTCTTCAAGTCCACGCTTCAAACCCTTGAGAATCCAAATCCCCCGTCCATAAAAAGTGAGGAGAAAACGAAAATTCTCGTTATGTAAGGTCGAAAAGAAGGGGATTCGCTCTTCGTATTGCTTTGTTTTCTTTCTGCACACTTTTCACTGCTCGTGGCGAACCATCTGGGACTTTCTAAAAACGTACGTAATGAGGGCATAGTGAATGGAAGAGGGACACAAGATGTACGACATTGTAATGAGGATTACATATGGGTGAGGGCTTACCCTGATTACGCTCATAGTATGTGTCACTGGATTTAAACTGGGTTATACGTTTACTGGAACTTACTTTCTATCACAACACGCGTGTTTCTGTCGTCATTAAAATCTCAGAAACGTGCGTCCATTTCAACGTCTTATTCTCCTTCTCTCAGAGTTTCTTCCTGTTTCTATTACCCTTGATATTCTTCTCTCACAAGAATGCAACAATAAGGCTGAGAGGCTGTTTTAACCTCAGCTAGTCTACCCCAGTTTCAGTTATACATCTCCTCGTTCCTTTTAAAAACTTACCGAGGTTCACTCCTACGATAGCTTGGTGAATTCTAAAAGCGATGGTATGAATGACTAATTAAACGTCGATATGATAACGGACCTTAGACATCCCCTTAAACCTACATATAAGAATAATGAAAATGAAAAAATAGTTCTCGTTCTATATTTACTAGACTTTATGAGACAGAGTATTAAAAATGTGCAATTTTGAAGCCTAACATTCCTAAGGAAATGAAAAATAAGACATACTGAATACCAAAAAATATGCATTCAAACACTTAAACGTGTAAGCGATGCAAAGCAAAATGAGTTTCATCACTAATTAAAATTGAGCGGAATATTTCCATCTCCTTTCAATGACTTCATGAACAAGATCGGAAGAGAGAATAGTTTAAAATTGTAATTTGTTTTTTCAGAAAGTAGGGAAAGACCTTTTCCATGTGCAATGCGAGTAAAGTAAAAAGTTAACTATTTTATTCCTTGTCCATAATAGAAACTACTAAAAATCATCTAACAGAATCTTAGCGATTTCGCCAGTCATATCAGTTAAACTTATAAGTATAGTGTGGTAAAATTATTATAGAATAGTATAATAATGTTGCTCGGTTTTGTGAACGGGTGGCGTTAAGTGATTGTTTTGTTTTGTTTTGGACCTCCGGTAGAGGGACACAGGTGTTTGTTTATGCGTAGTATTTTTTGAGTGCACCTCGAGTCAGTCCCCTGGATGACGCTGGCAGTGTGTGTCGTCCTCCTGCGACTCGAGTTCTCGCCTGACTCATCGCTTCGCATCGCCGGGAGCCTTTGCCTGGTATTACCACCACGCTGCCTGCAGTTCCTCTTGCCGAACACCACTTCGCCTTATGGCCAGCGCTACCATCAGTTGTTGTAACATAATTATTATTTAATAATTGTGAATTATACATATTTTTTGTCATGTGATTCTGATGTAGTTATTTCTGCTACAAATGTATAGTATAGAGCTGATAAATAAAACAGTTATATCCAGTTATTTGATTTGACATTGAAAATACTCAATATTGGAATTATTTTTCTGCTATAATACTTTGATGTCTGCAAGACAATAAAGCTTTCCGACTCACCGGCGCCAGTCCACGCAGATCAGAGGGAAACTCCGATGCATTTATCCCTCTATACGTTCCCACAAATAGGATCTTGCATTAATGAAAATTCCATTTCGGCAACCTTGAAATCCTCCAAAGTCATTCGCTCGGCGGATTCCGAACCATCTGCGCCATCGAAAAATTCCAGCGAATTAAAACTTCGTATCATCTGGAAAATTAGAACGATCCGATGCGATCCGCTTACTCGATATTTTCGCGGAAAAACTTTCCTCGAACTTTTCCCCGAACAAAGCGTTCGCCTAAGGAGAAACTCTGAAATCGGCAAAAACTATCTCATCCTCAGAAATTCCGAGTATAACCCCTTTTCGCAGAGATCTCAAGACGTACGAAGCTCTTGTAGAACGATGAAATGTCATGCATCACTACGGTGCTGATGAAGACGGATTCTTTAGTTCCACCTAACTTTACCCTAGCCAATCGTGATTTAAATATCGGAAATGCAGTTAACTCTATTTTTTATTGATTCAAAATTAAAATCAGACGTTTAAAACCTGAGTTTTCCTTACATCAGAGATCAAATATATGATTTCTGCCCGGTGTGATTGAATATAGAATGTAAGTGGTGACTCGAGACGACTGAAGTATTATGACAAAATCCTCGCAATACTTGATCATTAATATGAGGAATGGACTTCCGAAATAAATATTTAGTGTACAAAATGGGAACATAAGAGAAAGATGTATCTGGAAAACTAGATTCAGGACTAGGTTCTAATCAATCTATCACAAAGACAATGATATTGTAATTAATCATAGCTTAATGAACTTAAATGAGTTAAGATTAAAAATCCATTTCAATAAGGTATGTCATTGTTTAACTTAAAGCATATTTAATAACAAATTAGAATTTGAGATAGAGAGCTATCGAGTAATTTACGGTAAGTTATGAGACGGAATCTATAATATGTAATTTAAGAACTTTTAGGAAACCATTTTATCATGTAAATTGCTTGATCAATCTAAAGAGTGGTTTCACGTAAAAAAACCAAAAATGTATTACGTCTGGAGATAAATAAATTATTTCCGATAAATAAAAATACTATATGATAATACCTCTAGTATTTTATGGGACTAATGTGCTAGTCACTAAAAAATAGAAATATATTGATAAAAAAAATGAAATGCATAAAACTTGTGGAGCGAATGAATAGGAAAATACAACCCATCTTGCAGATTTTCCTATGATGATTGAGTCTTGTAAAGCAGGGGTCCAGGGGTCATATTTAGACAAAAATCTTAACTTATACAGATTTTTGCTGTAAAATTAAACAAATTATATTTTTTTTCAAAATGATCACATCCTGGTAGAAATCAATACTTTGCCTCCCCTGTATTTGAATTTTTATTTTTCATGTTAGAAGAAGGAGAAGGCTGAGGGACATCAACCAATCCGGTTGAAGAAAGCCCACAGTTCAGTTCACAGCCATAAAGTACGGCCTTCTTTACGGCTATTCTTCCGCCTGAATAATTTTCTAGAAACGCTGTTCAGAATCGTTTATATCCGCATGTCCTCTCAAAACCGAGGTCGTCTCAGAAAGTGGCGCTCCGCCGCGCGGACATAGCTCTTGCATCGCCATCGAAAAGTTGCTTTGTTTATCGGCGTCGCAAATTGTCGCCGGATTTTATTTCAGATTTTTCTTCAGAAAGCTTCAAAGAATATTGTGGTATAAATATCTCCGTGTACATTGCGCTTAATCACTACTATTTTTCTCACTTTATATAAAAAATTGCCGAAAAATAGTGGCTCGCCATTTTGTTGTATAAACAATTTAATTCAACTTTCATCATTCAAACCTAGTATTATGAAGCATAAAGACTAGGTTTATAATAAAGGGTTGTTTTTTGTTCGATGATTTTGCTCATTTTGGTTCAGGATTGGCTTGAAATTGAAGAATATTGCAAAAAATCGAGGACCTGTCGTAGGACCTATTTTTCGTAAAACTTGGTCAACTTTGACCCCCTGTACAATTGTAACTCGTGGGACCAACCAACGCAAATGATTTTACAGTTATATGCAGAAGTTGTTCAAGAAATATTATGTGAAGTATCAAAGTCCGCACCTAAAAAAAGCACTTTTTTATTTTTGGCCAGCTTTTTTCGGTTCTAGCCCACTGTGCGACGCCGGGGTGAAATGAGCCGAGGAAAGCAATAGAGTCTTAAGCGTAAATGTTCCGTAGGAAGAGAAGAAGTAGAGTTTGGATGATGAAAATACATGGTTACGCCTCAGGAGAGAAATGGCTCGGATCAGAATTGAATCTCAAATGATTCCAGCCTCGAGATCGCATTCGTAGGGAGGCATTTGCTTGCAAACTAAGTACTATTATCAGATGCGATACTCTGATTTATGCTCTAATATCATCAGTAGTGTAGATCAATAGACAGTGACAGTGCTTTTCTACGAGTTTTTTTCTAATGGGACACTAATTTTTTGAGGCACACATTTACATACTTTAATAGATTTTGTTTCAGATTCAAAGAAATTATTATTCTTAATTCGCACAGTGTTTACAAGCAATTATATTTATAAATCCCCATTATATAACATCGAAACAATCATTGAAGTTAGGCAATATAGAAGCAGCAAAACAAAAATTAAATCGTTTCAAAAAATCCAATCAAGCTTACATTTTTTTGTGGATAAAGATCCGCAGATCTGCTAAGTAGACCTATTTTAGTTAATTAAAATTTTAATCATTATTGCTTTGACTGTTCTCCAATCAAATTTGGCCCCAATTATATCTGACACCCAAACTGGAAACACTAAAAAGAAAACGAATAACAAATAAGTAAGCAACCCTAGTCGTACAAAAACCTTGACGCAGCAAATTGCAAATACTTCAAAATTGAAGATGAAAATGCATAAAATTCGTAAGTAAATCAGACTCTCGGAAATTGAACACAAATAGTTTCATTGAAATATACTAAGGCATTGCCGGTAAATCAGTTGGTTAGCATTCATATAAATAAAAATTTACAAATTATCTTCTTTTAAATAGAGGTTCTGCAAAATGAAAACCGGAGAGCAAGGTGTAATGTTAGGCTAAAATGAAAGTAAAACATGCCCTACCCTTACGGCTCTGGAACCGTTGATAAAACCTTACAAATGATTATAGATTTACTTCAAAAAGATTCGGAGAGGACAGCAATTAATCACGAAAAGAGAAAATGACGAAGATTGAAAAATTCTCGCATGATTTTTATTAATTCTCGGGTGCAGCTGTAGCATTAAACTCGCCGCCAAATTCCAGAACGGGAAGCAGATTGAAATAACATTAACCCGATGAAAAAATTAATTCGACCGGTCCCTTTCCCCGAATCTCCAGAGCCTCGGCAAACACGTCTGGAAATTAATGCAGGACGCAGCGGAGTTTGTTTTTGCAATTTATGGAAGTTAAAATAATGAAATTTAACCCGAGACTTCAAAATTCCATCGCGTGATGTTTTGTGTATGCAAAGTGTTATTTGACGCCATTTTCGTTACATTCCCGTAAACTGATTAGTGTTACAAATTATTCCTAGCATGAAAGTGAAAGTTCGTAAGAGATTTAAGATCTAGGTTGGAAATTTACCAGTTTGTTGATGGAGTGTCATTTCTTTTTATATCTATTTCTTTAATATAGAATAGGTGTTCACACCATAGGTGTCGCCAAAGTCAACATTTTCCTATGTAAGCTCTCTCCGTTAAATATTTATCTTTTGCAATAAATTTACGTTTAAGATACAAATTATAAATGTCAAACTTACAATTAATTTCTACAACATCTGGGGTCATGGTCTAATTCCCTTGAAAATACATTAAACAATTTCTGATTCAATATTTTATGATAATATCCATCTTTATCTCTATACTATGCCTTTATATTGTTAATCCACATTTATTCTATTCTCATATTCCATTTTTTCATCATTTAAGTAAAAATTTGTATTGATCTATTTACCTTCTCTACTTGTACAAGTAATACAGCTTGGGATAGCTTGCTCTCTGCTTTGAATTTGTTACAGAAAAAAGTATTCATCAAAGAATATTGTGGTGTAAATGGCATTTAGGGGAACAAGACTGATAAGCTATGTTTGACACCAAAATCTTACTCTAAGAAATTTGAAAAAAAACATAAAACATAAATTCCTCAGCTGAAGGGGTCGTTTGACCACCATCCTGGATTAATCGCATTCGATATGATGAGATTCGTTACTTCTCCGATACTACGAATCGGCCAACGCAGTACTTTAAACATAGCACTATTCATTAAATGCATATATTTGTTCAAAAATACAATGATATGTATATTGAATACATAGAAACTAGCTCACGAGTGTTCCAAAGCAACTTTTAATAATCTTTTGCACTGTCTCTATCCGTAGAATATCTCTTAAAAATAACTCTGAAATAAAAATATCAGAATTTTTTGGCCACTTGCAAAACTTTAGCGGTTCTAAGGAGATACTAATACATTTATATAAGTAATGGCACAGAAGCATTAACCATAAGAAGCTACTACAGGAGAGGAAAAAAGAACGGTCAATTTGGAAGATTCAAATCGAACGTCCGATGGCTGCGTATCTCCGGGAAATAAGCATAAAAGGGGAATTTGAGAGGAAAAATGGCGAAGGAACGCAATCGGTTCATAAAAAGGAATCAGATTTGAGGAGGGAAATGGAAAATATAATGGAAAAACCCAAACGGGATTGAAGAATACTCGAAGAGAAAAAAATATAAGGAAGGAGGGTCAAGATTGTGGACCCAACTAAGTTAAATCAAGGAGACTCGAAATTTTACTTTAAAAAATGAGGATTTGCGACCAAAATTTGATAATAAACATTCAACGCTCGTTTTTATTTCGTTTGATGTAATTATTTAAATAAAAATTAATTGTGTCTAAAACGTGTCTGAAAAAATACGAAGAGAATGGTTTACATCAAAGCATAGAATTTTCAAATGTATGAGAGTAATTTATGGTCAGAGAGCATTATTCAAAGAATTATTGTAACTCCAGGATATTATATGTGATATTTAAAACAAAATTGTTATTTTTTTCAACAGCACCCTATTCGAGATGTTTATCACTCTATTCCCAGTTACTGAAGATTTTCCTTTTAGAACTGCAGTAATGTCTCAGCCGCAAGGATGTTTCTCTCCCAGTTGAGATCGGCTTATTGTTCCTCTTGAGTAGTAAGTAATGCCTCACTCCTATACCGGCCCTGTTTCAGTAATATCGTTTACCTGAAATGTAGCCGCCACTTTCGCCGAGATATGAATCTTAACTCTGTGGAGCTAATCTTAGATTAAACATTTCATATCCCCTTCTTTGTACAACGGATGACTTCACTAGTCATTCCAAATTTGCTTACCTATAGTAAACGAACAGCAGAGCTAATTCAGATATGTTTTACTAAACCCCAGTATCATTTATATTTTATTTGAAAAAATATAAGATACGGTTATTTTAGAGTTATGAATTAACTACCTAGTAATTATTAATTGATTAGCGCATACTTTCGCTGATAAGACGATAGTCGAATCATAGAAAGGGCCCCCAAAATCCGGGGTTGTCTTATGTGACAGATACAAAAAAAATGATTGCAAATGCAAAAAAATAATACTTGTTCATTCGATAAATAACGAAAAGGACAAAATTCCGTATAATCTTCACAGTATTACTATCCAGATGACGATCGCTGATCTATACTATATTCGTAGGCCGTTTATAGTTTGGGAGTCGTTTTATAGGACATACATAGGATATAAGACTATAAAACTTTGACTCTTTTATTTTTAGACCTCGTCTTACGGGAAGCTCGTTTTTTCTAGAGAAATACATGGTAATTACTTGTTAAAAATTACTATAAAATGAAACCCTCTAAAATGCAGTTTACTGTTTTCAAAAACTGATATATAAAGCGAATTCATAAATAATTAAAGGTATACATTATACAATACTTTTCGGTTAAACGAGGTCATAACAAAGTAGCGTTGGCAAATAAAAAGTCTATCGAAGTTGATAATATCAAAGTTGAAGAAGGAGTGAAAAATTGTGACATGACTGGGACTCGAACCAAGGCCTTCCACTATCCGAGCAGGTGTTCAGAACTCCTGAAGTGGGAGACTTAGGTTCGAGTCCCAGTCATGTCACAATTTTTCACTCCTTGTCCAACTTTGGGTTTAAAGCGCACGCTTACTCGTGCAAAGTAAAATTTCATCGTTAAGTTCTTTCTTGATAATAATAATTGAATTAGATGCATAATAAAAGAAAGAGCTATAAATTGACTCGTTACTAGGAGCAGATGTGGAAAGTATCAGGGATTGGGAATCCGGGGGCTTAATTTATTTTCGGATATCTGTTTTTCGAACTGAAGCAGACGATTAATTTATGTACCATTCATTGGTCGGAAAGTGAGCGTTTGAAAGCGGAGCAAACTTAAATGTGCCGAAGATGGGAACTGTGGGATTAACGACCACACAAAAAACGGCAGAGAGTGAAGGTCGTCCAGGAACACTTTCGCCGTATGCATTATTCGGAAGGAAATGCATCCATAATGAGCGTTTTGATGTACGCTAACATTCTTTCGGAGCCTTTTGGAGTATGGCTCTGGCCAATATGTGAAATTTAAATCCGGGATTTATTCATTCAAGGCTTTACCCGCGACTACTCGGCCGTTTGCTTTATATTTATAATATTTATTGGTCCACTTCACGACGCCACAATTTACTGCGTAGCAGTGAAACACATTAAGGAATTAGTATGGTGGAGAGTATTTTTATATACGAAAAGCACATATATGTTGAGCATACATTAATGCACATATTACAAATTTATGAGATAACATTCATCAAAACTGTTCTTCACGGTGAAATGACGTCATTCTTGAATGTCAAGGATACTCCTTCGACAAAATATTTTCCCAGTAAATTCCGGTACAAATACAAAATAATATTTTGTATTTGTTGAGAAAATGTATTGCGTTTTGTTTAAAAAAAGGTAAGAACGTAATCTCTCATTGATTTTACATAACCGGTGGATAAAAAGTTCAAGTAAAATGTTGCAATTCCAATTGATTGGATTAAAAAGAGTTCATAAGTTCTTGGAAAACTAAATAATTAAATATATTTAATAACCTACTAATTTACTTAAACGTTTATTTGATGTAAATTTGATTTATATGTAAATTTGATCCATATAAAAAGGAAAATATGTTTCATATATAAATCCTGTCAGGAAGCATCCCCTCTCACATATTTTCAATGCTAATTGGAAAAATTTATGATAGGTACTTAAAATTTTTCCAAAATCATTGCAACTAAATCAAAGGAGCAAAGCTATTAAATCTTTAACTGTTTTAAATTACAAGGAGGGGACTTTAAGACTATTCTAGGTAACTTGTTCCCCACCTCTTATGCGTCCATCGAGAAAAAATTGTTTCCCAATATTTAAGTTCGTACACAGAATTGGGAATTCTAAGAATTATTAATCATAACTGGAAATAATTGAAAGGAGGATCTCAACGTAAATTGTACACAAACACTAGATTAAATAGTCCCTGTGTGTATCGCTATACAAGTTTGATATTGGTAAAAATCTAAAAAAAAGAAACCAATAAAAAGAAAGAAAGAGGTTTGGAGGCACAGCATCAACAAATCCACTGACATAAATCTGAAATAGCTAACAACTGAAAACGACTGCCAAAAACTCCATCAATGTCTAAAACAGGTTGAATGAAAGATTTTTGTCCTCGAATTAATGTAAAAGGTTACTTGCGAGACAAATTTCCGATGCACTAATCCATGTGAAAGTTAATAAAGGCGGGCATTACGCAAAGTTTCACCGCTGCATTCGATGCATTTCCTTGTTGAATAACTTCCGCTTTCAAGTTAGTTCGAGTGCAGTATCTGCGAAAGTGAGAATAAAATCTAAAACGTTTTACGACGCCGAGTTGAGCACAGAAATCCTACACCTTTAATGAGAACTTAAAAGTTGGCACATAAAAGGAGATAAGTGCTTCGAAGTAACAATGAACGCTTTTGTTTTTCACTATTCGGATTAAAGTTTTCCTTCGAGCTGTTGTGAGACCAAGAAGTTCACATTAAGTACCAACTTCGGATTAATTGCGTAAGTCTTTGATTTTAGGCTAAGATTCGATTGGTTTAATTTCTTCCTTTATTGACCTGAAGGATTTAATTACTAGAAGAAAATAAGATATTTTACTGATCGAAACCGCTAATTAACTCTAAGGAATTACATTAGCAATTTCCCTTTGATGGATTGCAGTGGTATTTTTTTATGAATCGACAAGCCTTCATCAAGAGATTGTTAATATGAAATAGTGAAGTAAACATGCAAATATAAATCAGTATTTATTATCTAACTCATTTAATAAGCCAGAAGTTCGTTCTCAGACTTCAATTAAACTTCACGTTTCCCCTTGCGATAAAGTTTATCTATTACGTTATTGTATTACTGTTACGTTTAATTTAAAATCGACGCTAAAAATGAAAAATGTGGCAAATCGGCCAATGTGTTTGCGATAAACCGAAATATTTCCATTTATTGTTACAATAAAATCAAATAATTAATCAAACTCTATTCACAAAGCATCAGCTCAAATTATGTTATAGAATCCAAATTAAATCTAGCTGCTTTATTTGTTCATCTCTTTTCCTCTTTATACCCACCAAACTATCGATACCATATTTCAGAATGTTTATATTTATTTATTTTATTATTCAACGATGTATCCTTTTGATACAAAAAATGTCACAGCACTTATATCGCATAGTAGAATTTAAAAGTAAAAAACAAAATAAACTGTAGGATTTTATAAGTATAAAATATCACAAATATGGAAATTTATATCATAAATTGTTCAAGTTTAAGCATGATACCACTTACATTATTATAAATAATAAAATTTACATATGGAATGTTACAAACAGTAAACATGAGTGAATTCATAAAGTACAGCTTTTGTGAAGAGAGTTATAATTAAAAGCTTATATGAAAAATAATAAAAACAGAATTTCAAGTCCATTTCAACATATGATATAAATATGTTGGTAGCAAATATGAATGTACATGAAATAATAAGAAATAATTTACTTTTACTCACAGTTAGTGTTCAATAATACATTTGAAATTTATATCTACATTACATGGGATGGTACACAAAGTTTCATATTTTCTACAATTGAGGGACAGTCTATTCTGTTGTGGAGTAGGTTGTATAAAATACTAAGTCAGATAATAAACGGCGACGATGAAGAGGGAAAAGTTTCAGTTGTTGTATAATTTCATATGATAAATTTGTCACATCATGACCCTGCCTACAGTTAATTAGTCTAAGAAATGTATGCTGCACTCTTTCAATTGATTTGGAATGTTTAGTATAATATGGCGACCAGGTAAGTATTCTAGTATGGGTCTTACAATTGTGCAGTATAGAACTTTCAGAGCTATTCTGTTTTTCATACTTTTAGTATGTCTGGTGATGAAACATAACATTTTAAAGGCTTAGTTGCTTGCAAAGTGAACGTGTGCATTATAATTAAGAGATGAATCAAGAAGCACACCAAAAATCCTGGATTACCAATTCTCTAGCTAGTGAGTTACCATCAATGCTCTATGGATGATTTATTGGCTAATTCGATTTGGTTAAGGATACAATACCGCATTTATTTATATTTAAGGTCATGCCATTATTAGAGCACCATGTCTGCAATTATTTTCGTTTCGTTGTCAAAAAGTTAATTTAGGTATGTACAATCATGTACATGGTACATAATAATGCTTTGATTAGAACAAAAGATAAATTAATCCATCAGATGAATGATTATAATTTCATGCAATCAAATTTGGATAAGATAACTTTATTTTATGCTCTATTTTTTCCAAATTTGAACAAGGAGTGAAAAATTGAGACATTTCTGGGACTCGAACCCAGGTCCCCCACTTTCCGGGCAGGTGTTCTAACCACTAAACTACCATGCCACCCCACGGAAAATGGGGGACCTGGGTTCGGGTCCCAGTCATGTCACAATTTTTCACTCCTTGTTCAACCTTGGGTTTAAAGCGCACGCTTCCTCGTGCCAAGTTAAAAATTTCATCTTGAAGTTCTTTCTATTTTTACTTTCTCCATATACGAAGTATAGAGAAGGTATTGTTTTCATGAAAAAATTCGACTTCGAGATTTCAACGGAAATACACGTTTTGGGGTCCCTAGAACACGTTTTGACCATTTTCGGAATGATGTATGTGTGTATGCGTGTGTGTGTGTGTGTATGTATGTGTGTCTGTGATTGTGGGCGCTCTCACGTAAAAATTATTAGTCGTATCAATACCAAAATTCATGCATAGCATTGTAGTGCGTGCTGTCAGAGTTGATTAGTTTTTGAAGTAAATCGGTTGACCGGAAGTCGAGCTTTCTTCATCAAAGCTCATTTCCGGTTTTCAAAATATCTCCATTAATATGATGTATAGGTATAATGTGTACCTTATAAAAGTTTTAGATAATATAATTTACTATAACTTTTGTATTTAACATATTTTTGTATCAGCGGTTGATTAGGAGTTATTCGTGAAATCCTGATAAACCGGAAGTAGCTGTTATGTACTTTGTGGGCGCTCTAGCATAAAAACTAATTGTTGGATCAACACCAAACTTCATATATAGTATTTTGGTTGGTGTTGTTAGAGTTGATTAGTTTTTGAAGCAAATCGGTTCACCGAAAGTTGAGCTTCATTCTTCAAAGCTCATTTCCGGTTTTCAAAGTATCTCCATAAATATGATATTTAGGTATATACTATTATTTATAATAGTTTTAGAAAATGTAATTTACTATAACTTTTGTATGAAACATATTTTTTTATCACTGATTTTTTAGGAGATATTCATTAAATACTGATAAACCGGAAGTTGCCGATTATGTACTTCATGAGCGCTCTGGGCGCTGTGGGTGAATAGCCATTTCATCGTTTTTCATCGAGCATGTCCCGAAAAATATAATTGAAAATGTTTGTGACGTAATATCTAATATGATATAAATTAATCACTCATCTTCTAAGTTTAGATGGAATACAGAGTTCGAAAATACTGTCGTAGATAAATGTTTACATCTTATATATGGAGAAAGTCATGTGCTGGCCACATCAGATTTTTTTCTGTTCTATTTACTAATCGTAGAATCATATTGAGTATTCTCAATGGATTAACTAAGTATGGAAACCAATTTCCCATCGCAAATACAAATCTTCCAATTTCTCTCTCCCCAACTAATTTGGTACTCGATTAATCGAAGAACTCATTTTCTTCCTCCACTGAAATTGCTTTCCGGGAATCCAGAACTTGCAGACTCTTCTATGAAATTAGAGATAGAACTGGAATTTACTCTCTTCGGAAAGTAATCGACGACGAAGTTGGTTCCCAAAAGCGCAACACCTCAAATATATCCGATTACAACCTGCGAAGATACGCCCCCGCGGCCGCATTAAGCTCTCTTCAATTAAAGCAACAATCGCTGTGCAAACCCCCAAAACTCTCCTTGTTTAACTTTGCCATTCCTTAGTCCTGCCCACGGAAGAAATGAGTTACAGCCCGGATAGTTGGTTAGCATAAAAAGATAAGCCGATCCTTTTCCTTTTATTCCCCGGCGGGGGGCCATTCGATCCATTGGCAAACTTCCCGCTGGCTTAAGCAAAGGGCCTTCGGGGAGAGATTCGCTCCTCCAAAGGAATTTTAGAGAAAATTCCCGCTTAGCCGAAAGGAATAAGCGCGGAGCTCCGCAGGGGATGAGAAATTAAATTGGGAGTATGAGACCATTCGGGCTATGAGGGAATAGGAGCGAAGCAGGACGAAGTGGAAAAGTATACCATTCTGCAGTTTAAAAGTGCCCTCTAGCGGAGTTTTCTTGCGGCTACCACACTCGGCCGCTTCAAAGTCCTTGCGGAAGCGGAATTTCGATTCGGATGCTTGAGATCTGTGGAGGACTTTTGATTCCTCCGAGTTAAATAATTATAAATAAGATTTAGTTAGTCTAATTTATTTTCATTGATATATTGATGTCTGTGTGCATTCTAAGTGGGATATGTTTCCGCAAATTTATCATAGAGATGTTTAAGGCGATGAAATTATAGAAAATTCATTTTTTATATTAGTATTGGAATTAAAGTTAAAGTGCTTCGATAGAGGAGGTCATTTTGTAGGTACATATTGGCTTCTACCGGGATATGAACCCGGGATCTGATACAAATTTCCTGATAAGGGTTGGATAGAGGAATGGCATCCATCAACGCCAAATTAAACTTCAACAGCAACACTAATCATCAAATATTTACTGACCACATGAGTAATCAAAATTTAGCTAAGAATCAATACCTTTATACAGTACTATATAAACACCAAACAAACCCAAATACAAAGGCTTTACATTGCTATTTATAAATATTTGGATTAATTTATTTCCATCTAGTAACTGCCATAGAAAATCATGATGATCTGATCGAAAATTGATATCTTTCCACTAGGATTCTTTAAAAAAATATTTAGTCAGCGAACTGAACTCCAACCAGATAAATCAGTGTAGGATATTTCAAAGTGCCCTAGGATGTGGACAAAAAACTTCAAAAGTTGCGCTACAGAGAAACTTAATTGATAGTCGTATATGGGATCCACGTCGGTGGTTAGGGTTTAAACTTGTTCCCCTTAAACCCTCACATAAACCCAATTCCGTTCAGTTTTACTGCGTCCAAAGTTTTCTTCCTAAGGTTCGCTGTCCTGCAGTAATCTATATCAACAAGAAAACTGAATTCTGTGGAACGAGTGCAATGAACTCTGGGAATGTGCACTGCTTAGCCAATGGCCCGTATCTGATAGTTTTACCGATGGCATTCTCCATTTGCAGGAGAACTATGGGATGGACGCGAACAATAAATGTCCTAGAAATTAATATTATCTAACTTAAATTCTACGGATGAATCGGTGTCGTTAAACACTTCATTTAATAGCTAAAAAAAGAAATTCGTGAGAGCTGTATACTTAACACTACCGTAAGATTCAATAATTAAATAGCCATTTAAATCATATGAATGACATAGAATTTTAGAAATGTTCGCTCAAGTTTTACTACATATTTTCCAAGGTGGAATAGGAAAAAATCATACAAGGTGGTACTTTTGTCTTTGTGACTTTTATATCGAAAATACAATTGTTAATTTAACTAAGTAATTAATTAATTAAGTTAGTTTATCTTTTACATTTCCTCACATATGTCAATATCTATGGAATTTTTAAAATTAAGTGAAGGCTCTGTTAATACCTAAAGAAAACAGTGGTAGTGATATTTTCGTTTTGTAAAGGCTCAAATAAAATTTAATTTCCGCAAGGATAACTTCAAAGAGTGATACCCTGATTTCCGAAAAAATACCACTCCCATGAAGATGTAAAAGGCATCCCTTTCCAGAAATATGAACCTTAATAAACGCCTTTCTTCGAATCTCCATGGATGCGAGAGCCTGGAAACCAAAAGAAATATGTGAGATTCGAAATCCTTCTTCTGTGGGTGGAATCAGGAAAGATGAGTCGGAATATGGTCGGATATCTGCAGACTGTTAGCACGTTAACGGAAATACGTACACAACTTTAGATACTTTAATTAAAGCAAACGATTAAGAATTTTAAGAAGTAAAAGTTTGCCTCTGAATAAATTGCAAAAAAATGTACAGAGCCACAATTCGTGGTCTCAATCTAATTTAATCTCTTAGTAGAAACATAGTAATCGATAGTTCGATTGAGCTGGACGAAAAGTATTAAGATTAAAATATTCTTTGTAAAACAGAAGCGGTAGAGTGAAAATATTTTTGAGAAATCGCTCTTTCTACAGTTGATATCGGATTAACTCTTTGAAAAATTAAGGTCTTTAACTTATGAATAACCATAAAACTTCGAAATTTCCGATGTTAGGTGCTTGAAAACTACGTAAAAATTGATTATTTTTTTCAAAGTTAGACACTCATTCCTAAATGGACTCAAAAATATACATAGAACGTGACTTGAAGTGTAGCCTCAATAACATAATTTTATGAAGGTAAAGCAGATGAAGACGGGCAAAAGCTGAATTATCAACTGACACATCTGGTAACTGCGACAATACCTCAGTAAAAATCATGCAGCTAACTGTTATAAGCAATGAAAGACCCTTGATATTTTGAATGAATTTATTCAAGAGTTGGTAAACATTCATTATTCTGAAATACCTTCATATACATGAGAGTTGTAAGGTTCATTGGATTTGGTCACAATTTGAATTCATACTTATGTAAGTTTTCTATTTTACAAGTCATTTCTTTCAATTATGCCATTGATTGATGGAAAAAACCGAAAGGTGGGATGATTGACTCTAAAGGAAAAATAAATTACGGGGCACGCATAGTTTCAAAATTGACGTACATAAATTTACGTACGTAATTTAATTTATTAAGAAATCGGAATGACGTGTTACGTTTGGAGTACCGAAAGAAAAATTTTACAAACATTTAGTCTACCCTCTTTACTCTGACATGCTCTAATACTACAATGATCTCTAATGAAAACAGGAAAATGTACATCCTTTTTAATGTACATCCTTTTAATAATCCCAATCCCATTTAATAATGTCCCAATGTGCATCTTTTTTAATAATTATTACTATTCACAAACACACGCAACAATTCCATAGCCAGGGAAGTCCGACTAGCTGGGATTCAAACTCGGGACCTTGGCGTTGAAATGCTAGCACGCTTACCACTTTGCAGCCTTAGACAGAATAAAATTTTATACTATAATTTTACCCTCGAATTTAAAAGTAAATATTTATACTCTCAGCTATGCATCATTTTATTATAGGGGAAGTAAATAGATCGATGCGAGATATGATAAAGAAAGATAGATGTAGTTATAACTTAGAATGGGAAATGAGAGCAAGGAAGCTCAGAGAAGCGTGTGAAAGATTAAGGATGGTACGTCTGAAAGCCACAAAGCGTCACTTACTTCAACGCCAATGTGGAGAATAACGAGGGATTTGTGGGCGATAAACTGCCGACGGAGTCAATCGGATTCATCGGTTATATGTTCTCTTGCGTAATAGTACGATTTCTTGATTCGATTGTCTACCTGAATCTCCAATTCTTACACTAAATAAGGGAATTGAGTTTGAGTTTAATCAAAACGGTCTTCTCTCTTGAATAGCTGCTCAACATTGAGAGCAAGCATTGCTAAACATCCATGTAAGTTATCTGTCTAATGGTCTAATAGTTCATTTACTACTTGTAAACAGCAGATATATGTATCAAAACTGAAAGGTTAAATTACCTTTACATATCTTTTAAAATAAACAAAGTGGTTAAGAAAAGTGATCAACTACAATTTCTTCAATTCATTCACTTAGAGAATAGTTGACATTAATGGCATAAATTTTGAATCTTTCATCTTAAATGTTAAACTCTTGGCTGAATGTTTAGTATTCCTGATGAAAAAAGATAAATAATCATAATTATTTTCCTTAACTTCCTTAATTAAATTAGATTCAACGAGATTCGAAAGGTCTGTCTAATTTCTGAGAACTGGTATTATTTTGAAAATGAAACTTATTCTTCATTAGCATTGTTTCAACGCCAAAAGAGTTGCGATAAACAATAAAATGGCTTTGGCTAACTGTTTACTTTATATGATGGTTGATATTTAAATAACTTGGTGGAAAAAAGTAATTCAACTCCACTAATGCGTTACATAATACCATAGAATGATAATACATAGGCAATAAAAAGTTGCAAACTTAAATGAACTAACTCTTTTTGTTCAATTCTTACCAATTGATATTACTGTGGGAAAACATTTACAGGTGTCCAATAATTTATCTTTTATGTGACAGATATTAAATATAACTTTGAACGAGCATCTCAAATGGCTCAATGACAACTAACAATTAAATTATATTCAAGTATCTTTCTTGATCCAAGCAACGGTTGAAGCATTGAAATCACAATATTGTTAATCAAATATTTGCATTAATATCTCAACTACATAGATTGAATTTCATTTACATTTGGTAGTGTTTGTTTTGCGAAACGGCGAATTTTGAGGAGCATATACTGAAATGAGATACATTTTTTGTTTGAAGGATATAGCATTATAATATGTCATGCGATATTTATTTCATTATAGATGATATTATAAAGTAATCTATTATACGAAGGAGAATAGCCTTTCATCGAAAGTAATGAATGGAGAAGCTTATAGAAAAATTCTCATTCCGCAAAATGTTCCTCTCCTAAATCACGTTCGGATTAAAAATCTCATAACTTTTGCCTCGCTTTGTGAAATGAAACCCGATCCTTCTTATTCCGTGCATTTGCATTATTCAGCGAGGCCGTATTTCATTTATGTTTACTCGAACGTTTTTCCGAAAACGCCAACTCGGTAGGAGCTATATGGACCGGCGAAATTAACCGAAAATCATGGCATTATTTCATTACGCCCGAAACCGTCCATATCTAACGTTGAGAACGGCGCTTTTATGGTGGAAATCAAATTGTTTCATGATCGCTGTTACTGATAATAGTCTTTTTCCCAAATCTTAATTCATTCTTTGAAAACGCAGCGAGTAAACTGATAGCGTTATGGCTTAACGCCGAAAATTTTTATTCGTGACATCTATACTCATATACATATCCCAAACACAATTCTAATCCATAAATACAATTCTAGGAAATACTTTGGCTGATTAATATTTCGGGCATTGTTTTGCTAAAGGGCTTCTCTTTCATTAATGACACTTAGACGTATGGCAGCATGAGCATGGAGCTACTCCCCGTAATTAAAACTTTAGAGGCTGATAGATTTAAAGAAGCACTTTGAAGAAGTTTGAGGTGTAAATTGATAATTTATTTCGAGCAGCCATCTTCTTAATCTCATTAGGATCCTCTTTGATAAGTGAATTATAGAGATGAAAAATGTAAACGATTTGGGAGAAATTTTCCGCACTTGACCTGGTTTGAGTGGATAATTTAAGGCTCACTCTTTATGAGTCTTGTAAGAAGCATAATGTCAACTCTGAAACATGTATCCCAACACTGAAATACATTTAACTTGAATAGTTTACTCTGCTTATGATTCATAATCATCGAACACCTACTGTGATGTGCTTAACTCAATATGAGCTACGAATTTTATTAGACATAAACAGCGAAGAAGGTTGAGTAACTGTAGTGTGAGAGAAATTTTAAATATTTCAGAATAGATTTTCCTATTCGAGATCAGGAGGAGACCGCAGAATTTAAGACAGAGACAAGTTTCGTATTGTAGAATTGTTTTTTTCTGAAATGTAGCCATTATTTTTTATTGTTAATACTACACCAATTTGAGGAAAAAGCTCAAGTTTCAAACTGTACTTTTAAGCATTTAGAATCAGCAGAAAGAGAGTCTATGATTTAAGAAAGAATTTTCCTTTTCTGATAATTTCAATAGTAGAAATCCAAATTTATAAATTCGTACCTGTTGGATTGCGAGTCTAATTATTGCATATTATTCAGTTAAAAGAAGGAAGAAGTTGTCCTCTATATTATAAGTTTTACAAATGAATACTAAATCCCTGTACTAAAATATTATCAAGTTAAAACTAATAAATTTATCTTAATTCAGAATAAACCCATTGTAATACGCATACGTTAAATCACATACTCGTAGCTTAAAGAATTATAAACCGTTTACTCATTTCTAGAACAATTCTTTGAAATCACCTTCTACTCTAAACATGAATAGATTATTCGTTCTTCAGCATAAAGTAATGATATTGCCATTTCCTCATTACATTAATTGTAATTATTTGACGCAATTTAGATGGTCAGGGAGAGACAAACATTTAATTCGAATACATCAATACCTAATTTATGAAATGGATGACCACTTCAAAAAGGTATATCACTCAATTTCACATGTAATAATTGATACGTTTAGGCAAATGATAATTTTCAATGAATGCTTTAATCAGGTACTCAGTGGCGGCGATAATGTTTTGCTAACTATTACCGCATATTTCGAAGTCATTAATATACAAATTAATCCAAAATGTATTCTGATTGATGCGCTCAAGTCACTTAAAATTAGAACTAGTATTCCTGAATTTGCACAAATTAGTTGATTAAGATCAAAACTTTCCACTCCATTATGGAACTTTCCCTTCCTTCAAATTTTCTTTGATACATAGGTTATCTTATAATTTTTGTTTGAAAAATTAATAAAATCCTATACTAGGATATATAGTAGAGTTACTGGTAAATCAAATGAATATATCTGGTTATTTAATTTTTAAGTGCTCAGGCAACAGAAATTCATCATAGTACAGTCATTGAAGAACAATCTTACGCTATCATTTCTAGCAAAGAGAAATATTCAATCACAGAAGCATAATTATAGATATGATTTCCTGAGATACTGCTTAAGTTAGTTATTGGATCCATATATTATGGCAATATATAAAAAAGAGGAAAATTAATTTTATGTACTTACTATCTTCTTGAGAAAGAGTTAGGATACTAACCTGCAAAAATACCCCTCTTCTCTAAAAAACATTATAAGATTTATTAACTATAAACTCGGGTTTGGTATCGATGCCGAAATGTACGGCAGAGCGAAGAAACAGTTTCCAAATCCAGCGAAAGATCTCCGGCAGACACTTCACCCATTAATAACTATTTTATTTTATCTCCATTTCCCAAAACACCCCACTCATCTCCGAAAGCCAATACCTCTACCACTTATTACTCGGGTGAAAATTGATGCGGCCCCGCTCTTGGAGACAATCCCTCAGAGTACTACCTCCCGAGACCCTCGTATCGATGCATCCCCAGATGGAGGAAAATGATGAACCGTAGAATAAAATCGTAGATAAAGGAAGAGTTGGGGGAGGACGTAAAAGGGGATGGATTGGAAATAGAAAAAAGCACCGCTGACTGACTCACCGGTGATGAACTTCTTCAGACGTCCAAAGCGGGGTCGCCCGCCGGGTTGATACTATTCCGTAGAGCGTCGGTGACGGGACGGCCGCTGAATGCGTGGACCCGGCTTCGACTTTCACACCAACACCTGCTCCTCTTCCCGGGGGCCCAAAAACGAGAGCCTCAAAGGCTGTGCGAGGCCGCTCAGTTATTGATTCCGTATAAAGCACATGGAGGGAGGGCTTCAGACTTGAAGCCGCGAAAAGGACCAAGTTCCGTATTATACACGGCCGATTTGTCTTCACTCGGCGGATTATCAATGCGGTCGCTGAGTCCGAGGGCTGATCGGTTTATTCTCCGTGAGGGGGGGGGGTGGTTGCCGGAAAATGTTCTCCGTAAACTGTAATATAAAACACTTCAGCAAGGTCCTCCAAACCGGTAATACGTTCCGACAGCTCACTCGGTCTTGAAATCGGTAAACTGAGCCCGAAAATCCCTTCGAGTTGATATTTAAACAGGTTTACCAATCTTCACCCCTGATAACTCTGTTTTGCCTCCGGTAACTTTATATTTAAACCCATTCACAGGAATAAGTAACGTTAATGTTTACTGATGCCCCAGGCCAAGATTCTTCGGATTTATTTTCTCCAACTTTTTTCACTTCCACTAAATTGCCTCTAAGTGCAGAGCACAACCCTCACTCCTTTCACTGTTCCTTTAAACTCTTCCAGTGATGTGGGTGTTCGGCAGATTTGCGGGGGCGGTCCAACGTTTCCTCCGGCGATTCGCCCGAACGTCTCCCGGTCCTTTTCAGAAACTTTTGATGCGCAAACACCGAAATGTATCCTCAGTATTTCGCCCAAGTCCGGCTCGCATTTTGGTGCACTTCCCCGATCGCTTCTCCGGCTCCAGAATGTGCCTGTGAGAAGAGACGCAGTGATTAAAAATTATGTTATATATTCGCCTTCAAGATTATTATTAATTCGAGCCGATTATGAATAACTCTAGCTCAAGCATTAATATGCAATATCATGTGTAAGCTAAATCCAATCACAAAGTTATTCAACCGTTGCGTAAAATGGTTGAACATATGTCCAATTATTTCAATCTAAGTATTCAAGATATCGTAAGCAGTCTTGCGTTAAGTCATTTACATCAATAGCTTTTCAGAAAAAGAAACAACTACAAGCAATCCTCAGCTTTGATTAAAATTCCTCTAAAGCCTATCTGTAAAATCCATTAACCTTTAAATTCCGTATCCTCTGTGATGTATGAATCAGATCTATCCTTAGTCAACGACACAAAGATACCAACTGTTTCGTTCAATCTTCTTCGTTTCACGCACTGAAGAACATCCAAAATCACGTAAATCCAACTTTAAAACTGCGATCGCCACCAAATACTGATCTGATCCAATGTAACCATCACCTACACTCCAAAAATCTTTAAACCTTCGTAATAGGAACCGCGCTTTGTTTGATTGGCAATTACTCAGACAAGAATGTTAAATTGCCAATCGAACCGAACTTTTCCGAGAGCTCCGCAACCCCCAATCCTAACTCTGACTTAGTTAATGTTTGAGTTTATTAGCATTTCCATTTCTTGAGATAACTCCCAACTTCATGACGCGCAAGAAGTCTTCATTGCACCTCTTAAGTTTATCGACCTGATTTTAGACACTTCCAATTACGGCACCGAAATTGGAGAGGTGTTTCAATAAGTGCCACACGGAATCCTCCCCTCTCAGTGTCTGGCGAGGGATTCTTTCCCGGGGAAAGAGTGTTAAAGTCACCGTATCCGTAAAGAAAATTGGTGCACTTCTCCTCGGCGATGTATCTTCAGTTTATTCCACAGAAGCACTTCCAACACGAGCCCCACACCAACTAATCTCTTATTTTTTTCACGACCAGTTCCCTCACATACACTGGCCCTTTTTCTTGGGTCCGCACTTTAAGAGGGCTCTTCACTCCGGACCAATCAACTCGATGATGGTCCAGCGTTCCTTGCGGCCGAAGCAAGACTAATGAAGGTTTACCGCAGATTTGACGGAATGCGACGGTGCGTTTTGTTACCGTGGTAACGCCGCTATGGTCGCAGTTCACTCAGGTGGTCAAACGAATGAGATTCACTCTGGATTTTGGTCCGTAGAGGGAAGGGGTGAAAATAAATACGGTGTACACTTGGGTAAGTACGTCGACCGGAGAAGGGTGGGAACACTTTCAAAGTAATAAGAACGGGAATCAGAACTTTTAGCCACGAATCCCCAAATTCCCTTTCCTTTGAAAAAGATGATATTAAAACTTCCGAGTTTTGTGGAGGAAAACGTTAAAGATTTCCAATTACCCAGCAAAGCCCCAGTTAACCACAAAATACTCTATCTAATTTACGAATGAAACAATATTGAGGGTAACACTTTTCTCTCAACTATACCGAAAAGTAAAGTGGTAGTATAGTATAAAACGTTCGTTATGCCCACTAAAATGTATAATTTAAACGGATCACTTCCTATTTATTTAATCCTCACTATCGTTTACTTGCCCGTCCGCGAAGGAAAAGCACAAGATATCACCGAAGCGGGATATAACTCAACGAAAATGAGATCCTTAGCGAGCAATCTTCTTCGGCAGGCGAATATCCAATTCTTCACCATTACAATGTCATTCCTCGAGAGCGCAGAAAGGTTCGCGTTCTCGGCCAACTATCTCTGCGCCCACCCACGCCTCCAACCACATTCAACAACCTCCTTGCCAAAGTGGGGCAGAATCATCAAAGAACCCCGATTTAAAATGCGGTCCAATCCATGAAACCCATACCGGCCGACAATTTCTAGGAGAAACAAAAATAAATCAAGGGTTTTAGAAGTGGGGTGGGGGAAATAAAAAAAGGTTTACGAATCGTGAGGGGGAGAGAGAAAGACAGAGGGAGGGACGTCCAGAGCGTAGGAACGGCGCGAAGGGTTTGTCGGAAAAACGTTCTACATCAGGGAGATCCTTCTTGCCACTGCAGTGGATGGGAATCCTGGCCCGACTCTCCCCTCCGGGATCCCCCCTCTTTTGTTCCCCTTCCACCCTCCCCTCCGCTTCATAACCTCTCCCCTCCCTTCTCTTTCGTTTCCCCTCCATCGCTCTGTACCCAGAATCCTCTGCTCCCTGAGAGAAGGTAGCTTAGCGGGGGAGAATCTCGCTGCGCAGTGTGCCACAAGGCTCACAACTTCCCCCACTTTCATTTCTCTCCCCTCCAAATCTTCCTCTCTCTTATGTTTCTCTTGTCTCTTTATGCGCTTCTTCCTGCAACATGCGTACATTCTTCCGTCTCCTCCTTCTTTAGTCTCCCTTACGCTTTTTTCTCCCGTTTCCTAACTTCCATCTCCCTTCCTCCATTTATTTCCGTCTTCCTAAAAACTCCCGATCTTTCTCTAACTTTTGCTCTCTTTTCCTCTTTTCAAGGCTGAAACTCCCCCTGTTTAGGGGTAATGAAAGGAAACGGAATTATTTTGAGTGGAGAAAGCGAAACTTTTGAGAATGTATCTCTCAAAACTCGCGAGAGAATTCGTAGCGCATTTGAATTTATTTTGGCCACTATATGTTACTTATAAATAGTTCCTTAGCAAGGAGGAGTGTATTTTATCTTTTCAGTGCAAATAAATAAATTTATACATTTTGGTATTGAAATAATTTACGTATTTTTCGGTTGCTGAAATGCGAGAATGTTCTTCTCTTCGTCTCTCTGATTGATATCCTATGTAATTTCCCATAATTATAGATTCCGCATTTGTATGGCAAATATTATGCGTTAACATTCAATACGACCTTTATATATTTAAGATATTATTATTCCATTCCTATTCTCAACAAATTTTAATACAATCTGAGTTTATTTGGAGGTAAGATATAAAATATGGTAACATAACGTATGATTAAAAAATAAACAATATGATAGCAAGTTCTACAAGATTTCACATTAAAGATATTAAAAATAAGATGGTTATTGTAAATTTTAATACCAAGTAAATAATGGTTTAAAATGGGAAAAGCAGAGAATCTTAAACGAGATGATGAAAAATTTAGTACATGATTATTTAGAAACACCAATTAATGCCATTGATAACTAAGATTAAAATTATAAATCAGGCAAACTACTCTGTCATGCAAGTATGAAGGACGATTCGTCAGGATCGAGCGGGAATCAGGATGCTATATATATTCTCCGGAATAGATCTGATATAAAGTATTAATCATGCATACATTTTTAAATTTTCTTACGACATATTAAGTACAACAGCTCAATTTGTTACTAAACAAACCTTTCCTTCTTTCTTTTCCACTCGACAAGATTTGAATTGCGATAATTGTGGCTAGGCTAAAAGAGAAGTAATTGGTTAATAATAAGCAACTCAGAGTTAAGCTTATAGCTTGCATCCATTTACATCTGCTTATAACCTGATTCGTCACTTCTTTCAAACATCTGCATAAATTCGTCCAATAATATGCATCCAATAGAAAATCTGTGTTTTGCCGTCATTAAAATTTATTTCATCGTCAGTGATTGATAAATTCTACATGTGAATACATAATAGCTGAAGTAAATATTATTAAAGGTAAAACCGATCGAAAATTAGAGGTTGGCAATAAATTGACTATCTGCACATTGATTAACCAAAGGATTCTTTCGTAAAGATTTCTAATCGTTATAAAAATTTTCCATATTATATTTTAAACACACAGAAAAATTGAGAATTCCTTTCTTATTCAACAATTTTATTTTTAATGAATTCTCCCATCATTCGTTTTAAAATTTTGGTGCCTGTTGGAATGTATATCCATAAGAATAAATATTAATTGGACATATTACTGAGAAGCTTTTCCTGTATAATTTAATAAAGAAAGACTTTCCGTAGTCAAGAGATCCTTTAAAAGTTTCCCAAGAATTTTTCTTGGGAATCACTAATTATATAGGGACCTACTTGATGCCCAGAAAACTTACATTTACGTTCAAAAAATTGTTTTATGAAATATAACACTTAAAATTATCATCAAGTCAAAACTTTTCAGAGCACATTTTATAACAATCAAGTCTCTTGAAATTTAACGTATTCTAACTTCCGTCTAAGGATATTTACTCATTTGCGTTTCTTGAACATGATACAATGGTATATTTTCAATTTCAATTCTATTTCAGGTTACTTTACTACTCTCGTTCCAACACCACTTCCATGACTCCTATGTGTCTATATTCTGCCCAAAAGTTATGAGTAAATATATCGTGAACTATCTGTTCTCCTCAGTTGCTCTAATATATAAATCATCGATCATGAGCCAACAACCAACCATTTTTCATTGATGTCTGAGTCCATTTTTGTTGTTAAATGAGAATCACTATCAAGTGTATTGAGTCTTGATTTGTAAGAATTGTAAATTTAAGAAACGTTACAAAATTTACTGCTGGATTCCAGAAAAAGTCTAATGTAGCTGGTGTTGACGTGAATATATCCCTTTAAAGACTCTTTTGAAGTCATATATACCAGGAGCTTTAATCATTTTCTTTGTGATCCTGTACTATCACATAGTTTAGTTCGGAATTTTTGGTTGTTTTTTATCAAGAAATAACTCTAATCAGCATACTTCAGATGTGGGCTAACTAGAGTAAAATTAGAATCAAATTTCGCTCTTCCATAGCTCTGATCAATCTTCCCACATTTACTTTAAGAAATTCGTTTACTCTCTTAGCACTTACAATTAGACTTCATCCAAATAGTGTGCCAAGATTGCAATTGATTTAACTGATTCAATACGAATTTTACTAATGAAATAAATAAATATCTTAATGATTACTCGTCTCAAATCTTAACCAAAAATATAAAAGTCCTTGAAGATGATGCACAGTACTCGCTGACTTAAGGCGACCACTGTAAAATTTATTTCTCGCATTGACGTGGAGCTGGGCCTGAAACATCGTAGTTTGCAATTGCTTCGTAAATATTCATAGTTTACGTTGATTTACAAATTTCTATTCTGTTTTTTCTATCTAATTAGACTTAAATAAAAGATGCTAAAATTTTCAAGCACATGATATTTAGACGTCTGCACATTGAGGGAAAAGATTTATCATATTAATGTATAGAGTTACATCAAGTAGTTCCAAATTCTGATGCTCCAGCTTCATTTACTGAATTCCTCACCGTCATAATTCAGTAAGCCTTTAAATAAGGAATAATGGATATTACTTGCAAAACACAGGTTATGAAACTTAATGTTGATTTTAGGCGACAGATATACTAAAGGAATTGAGTTAATTATTTAAGGGCCTAAGGTTAATCCGGCATTTAATTAAATTCAGTTCATTGTACGCATTCAATCAATACCGATCCTTCTACCTCCTAAATGTACTTCATCATAAAAAAATTTAAGCACGCAAGTCATCCTCTTTTGGAATCCAATTGAATTGGACCGACCTTCTTTGTGCAGCTCAGAACTTTAAAAGTGTAACTGGTCAAAAGAAAATCTTTCCGGGCGTTACTCAAGGTAGCGTAAGTACTGGGGTTTTTGCTTCGCTCTGTTGCTCTGTTCTTTCCCGAGAAAAAATGTTACAGTGAACGACTCCTGTAAGCTGTGGTTCCGCAGTTAGTATAGAGGGAACACTGGGTTTATGAAACATTGGATTAGGGTGTTTCTACCAACGAAAAGTTACCCTAAAAGTTGTTCATACACTTAATTCTCGAGGTCTGAGACTTCGCATTAAAGTTGAAATCACCGTTACAGAAAAAAATGAAAAAAATACTGAAATTAATTAGCATGAATCTTGTCTTGCCAGAATATTAAGAGATGCTATTTTAAGAGACCTTGTACCGGAACATTTTCTGGCTTACAAGAGTTAAAGTTTCTTCCAAGATAGCTTAATTGCTTAGAGTAGCCGCCCTGCAAGAAGGAGATCCGAGTTTGAGTCTCGGTCATGTAAAACGTGTATCTTGTACATGCAGCGCGACAATGTGTGAATTTCACTCTAACTATTTCCCTTTTTACAGTTTAAACTCTTTAAAAATGTTGCAGTATTCAACATTACAGCCAAAAATATCAGTCTTATAAAAAACTAGTAAAAGGGTGCTTGCAAACTGCAAGCAAAGCAAAGCATTAAGGGATTCTACCCTGAGTTATCGGTCTATATGTTATATTTACGTTTCTTTTTAATCATACCACTGTCTATCTTATACATAATTTTGAAATGTGAGATCGAGATTCATCAAATAATATGATAATAGAATAATTATTTCCAAAGCTTTTCACGTTTAATTGATACGGGAGTTTTGGAGTTGAGACCTTAAGGCTGGGTGGCCTCCAAATGCGAAGCGAAGGTAAGTTGAGCGAAGTTATGCCAAGCGGACTACGCTTTCACAATCGAAGCTATACTTTTGAATGCAGCTGCGGCCACCGGATACGAAGCGGAGTTGAGCTGAGAATTGTGACGTCACTATGTTTCGAAAGGCACATCTTCCGAACGGTCGTGGTTCGTGATGAAGCAAAGTCAGCTTCCCCCTCCACCGCTCTCATCGTGATAGTGGTGGAGGGGGGAGCCTTTCGATTCTTTCATCGGCAGTATCTGAATTGATATCAGTATGTGAAAGATTCACATTCACAAGAGTGAAATGTGTGAATAATACCCAATTACAGCTTTCTTTCAGAAACATTACATAATATAATTATTGATGACCGATTCCATTCTACAAAAAGTAATTATTTTTCAGTCGATCTATGATAATTGTGTTCGGACACCTAATTTAGTTACTTCCAATGTGGTCACACTTCAATTAAATCCCTATTTAAGATACTCACTCGTCCTAGCGGAACGCAATCATTGAGGAAATGTCGTCGGAAAGGTTCACTACAGCCGAGAATAATTTTCTCGTACATTACTACCCTGAGTGATGGGTCTATATGTTACATTTATGTTTCTTTTTAACTATACCATTGTCTATCGTATACATAATTTTCAAATGAGTGGGATCGAAATTCACCAAATAAGATGATATTAAAATAATTATTTCGAAAGCCTTACACCTTTATGTGTTACGGGAGTCTTTAATGAATACGCATTCGTAAAATTATATTCAGGAAATACGCCAAACACAGTAAAGTTAGAATAAAAATCTGCATAAGATAAAAATGCGGAAAATAAATAGACGATTACCTGTGTAGTATTCGGTTCAGTGCAAGACATACTGCAAAATAATCCTATATTCATTAAATGGCGTCTACCACGACAATGAGCTCCGTTTCTAATTAAATAAACAAAGTGACAATAGGCAACGTAATTATGTAAATAGTTTTAAAGAACTTTATTCTAAAGCCCGTTTGGAGAAGATGGGAAAATAATATTCATACAATGATACATGCGAAAATTGTTTTTACTACCCAAGAATTATCCAGCGTAGAACAACGTAATCAGAAGGTCGTTCAAGGAAATCAGTTTATTTTATGTGTAGATTTTTTTTTCATTTTGATGGAAGTTGAATTACATAATATACTACGTACTAATTGTGTACTACGTATTAACTAAAAAACGTAGAAAAAGAACTTAATTTTAAATTCTCTTTGGAGAGGATAACAGAATAATTATATGTAATTAAAATAGAAAAGAAGAAACATAATAGGCATATAATAAAAAGCACATAAATTCACACACGAAAAGCAATCCACCATATACGTAGAACAACGATATCCTAACACCGTTCAATGATACCATGTAATTCCTGAGTAGATATTTGTTGTTCAATTAGATGAAAGTAACAATTTCTTGATATTCAATGATAACATGGTCCTTCAAGAAAGGCGGGCAGCTATGGGTTTGGTTGCCGGTACGAGCTTTTCGGTGGCAATATATCACAATGTATGTAGTATGAAAGTGAAGCATACATGAGACGTTTTAGTCTGAGTTCAGTATATGATAAATGTATTTGGTTAAGTGAGCTATGAAATATAATATATTACTAAACTATAGTGTTCGTGAAACTAATGATTCGTAATGCTTGCAGTTATGTTATTTCTAAAGATTATCGTTAAACCTTTTAATTTACATTTATATCCCTATTTATCAATTTATATTAATATCTATGTAATTCATTCTCGAATAATCTCACTACTCACATGGCTTTTTCGATTATCTTCGTTGATAAATGGTCTCGTATCCTCTACATAAAATTATGCTATCACAGTATATATTCCCGAAAAATTCATTGACCGTGCAGATATCCGCTGTCTATTTTGATGAAATTTACATTTTTCAGCATTTAGTAAAAACATATATATAAGAAACATTTAAAATTATTAAAAATGCATCAAACCTTCATCATGGCGTATAAAATTAGCATTGTAAACAAATTTGTTTTGGATTTAAACAATGGTCGTTGTCATAGATTTAATCTTCCGAATGAGCAGAAAATAACGCAATAAATTGGCGTTCAAACAAAAATTTTGCAAATGTCGTGCAGGAACGTTAAAATCGGTCAATAGAAAAGTAAATTTTGATCTTTTAGACGTACTATAGATCAAGTATCACTGCTTTACGATTACCTTTTCACATTTTAATTAACGAAAAAAATTTGCTCTGCATGGCCATTTTTCGTTTTCCTCGTTTAAATACATTGAAAAATATAATCGTCTCTGGGCTCAAACCTAATTCAAAATCTGGGTATTTTCGATTTTTCCCAACTCGACTGTCAATTATGAATCACTCCTGAAAATGTCAGCCTTCTAGCTTGATTAGAAATGCCCAGGAATTTGTATGAATGAGTCGGATTTGCAGATTTATATATAGTAGTAATTTATCATAAAAGATCTTTTTCGGAAGAATGATTAGTATCTCATTAATTTTATGGATTATTATATTTTTGAGTTAAAATTTAATAATATAGAATTATACTCGTAAATCATAAACTTGCTGGAAATAAAACTCACAAAAATTTCCATCTTTAATACAAGTTTAGGTGCATTAGTACTCATTTTACTGCAAAAATGCAGCCGATTGACGTCAACTTTATGGCTCCTTTCAAAATCTACTATATTAGTTCCTTCTAATTGAAAAATTTGGTTATTCTTTTCTTCCAATAATCTGAATCGAATTTTTCTATTCTCTTCCACCGCTGAGCTGCAAAAATCTTCAGTTATATCTTAAAATTCATTAAAATCATTTGACAAAATTCTTAATGAATGAATGATATACAACGAAAAATAAAATTATTGGATAGCTCGAAGTTTTATATAAGTATAAGTTTTATAATAAAATTTGTTCTGATAATCATAAGAGCAGCTGCATCTGAATTCTTAGGGAAAAAGTAGTTTTTCTTGTGGGAACGATATTTCGAACACTTTTTTCGAAAATTGGATTTTGTCTTTTTTATCTCTTATTTTTTTGCTTTTATAACAATAAATCTAAAAACCATTTTCTGGCCCTTAAACTATACAGTTTTAGCTAAAACAGGTATTTTTTTAAATATTTGTTTGCACCTGAGTCATAGGAAAAATTTCTTCAGGGTAAGATATTTGGGCCCCTTACCTTATTGAAGATAATGCTGCTAGAAAAGTTAAAACAAAAAATCTGATGTGGCCAACACATGACTTTCTCCGTATTTATTGAAAACATAAGCCTATGCCGGTAATATATAAATAACTCCAAAACAATGAGTGTTACAGGAAAATGTTTCATACAAGCTTTGTAGTAAAAAACATTATTTACAACTTTGGTACATAATTGTATGTACCTACATTGCATTCTGACAGAGATAAGTATGAAAAACTTCAATTTCTAGATAAACAATAACTTCCGGTTAACCATTATTGAAGAATAACTCCTAAGCAATCGGTGTTGCGAAAAATTTTTCATACAAAAGTTGTAGTAGAATACATTATCTATAACTTTTGTATGTGAATGTATATACCTAAATTGCATTCTGACAGAGATATGTATGAAAAACTTCCTTTTCTGGGTAAACAACAACTTCCGGTTAACCATTATTGAAGAATGACTCCTAAATAATCAGTGTTACGAAAAAATTTTTCATACAAAAGTTGTAGTAAAATAAATTATCAATAAGTTTTGTTCATAATTGTATATACATACATTGCATTTTGACAGAGATATGTATGAACATCTTTCATTTCTGGATTAACAACAACTTCCGGTTAACAATTATTGAAGAATAACTCCTAAATAATCAGTGTTAAGAAAAAATGTTTTTACAAAAGTTGTAGTAAAGTACATTATCTACAACTTTTGTGATTTAATGTATATACCTATATTGCATTCTTACAGAGATATTTAAGAAACAAAATTGTGTTCCGGATAAACCGAAACCTCCGGTTGAGCGGTATTCACCAAAAACTAATCAACTTTTGGCATTGCTAGGAAAATTCTAAATATAAATTTTGAAAATGATCGGATAATTACTTTTTAAGATAGAGCGCACACAAACTTTTTAACCACAGACAGACAGACAGACTGACAGACAGACACACACACAGACAGATATGTTCGGGAAAATAGCTAAATCATGCTCTATGGGCCCCAAAACATCTATTTCCGTCGAAATCTGGAGGTCGAATTTTTTTGCGAATACAATACTTTCTCTATACTACGTATAGGGAGAGTGTAAAAATACTAAATCTATATGTAACATCTCATAAACATACTAATTAAATACTTAATTATTCTAAACGAGGAAGATAAAGCTTCCTGGAGGAATTCAATGAATAATATAAAAGGTTGCTGAGCATTGAGTGGAAATAAATATTTTTACATATAATATTCTGACGTAATCAATTTTTGCTGTCCCTTGGGAGCATACGCTTCTGAATAATCTTCATGATTAAAACTTTCGAAATTCGACCTTTCATTACAAAGCCCAAAGTATGTTCACGGGTCAAATGTCTGCAGGAAACTTTCTCACCAGAGAAAGAATGAGAAAGTTCCGTATTTCATTTTAATTATCTTAAAATAATTAGAGTTAAATCTAGGATTATGAATGCGCGTTGTAAGATTTTACTATGGAACGATAAGGAAATTATGTAGAGAGATGATGAGCTGAAACTCATTAAAACTGGAACTATATTTACGCAAGAATCAGTATCCGCATTGGGAACTTGCATATCACTTAATTAAACGAAAACCTAAAGAATGTCAACCAATATTCGTCGAATCCAGCAACACAATTTTAAAATATAAACAAAATTTAGTGATAGTATAAACGGAAAGAACGCCATTGAAATTAATTTAAAACTGAAAATAAAGAGAAACACAAATGAAGAAGTATAAAGAATGCTTGCTGTGGCTCTTCTGTCAAAGTCATAGGTAAAACCAGAAATAATCTTATTTCATACTCTTTATCCAACAAATTTCCTTGATTTTTTTATTATCATTATTATTTCATAAACTACAAGTAGACTGTAAGCTAGGTGGCAGTTTTTCTACATTTAGACAGTTATAATACATAATCATATACAATATACTAAATACATACATATACATAGGACAAAGAAATTGTTATTTTTGGAGTTTTCGGGGATCATGACAGGCCTTCTCGGCTACCGTAGCTGTCCCAGGGTAAAACCTTTCCGTACATCACCCTGCCAAGCAATCCCTTACTTCCTCCAGTAATTTGACATTAATAAAATCCCCTTAAATTCTATAATACCCTTATCTACTACAATACATTAAATCATTTCTTTTCAAAGATTTTGTATTTTTAGGCAAGGGGCGTTTAATCAGTTAATAAAACTATTAAATTTCAATCATTCACGCATTCGTAAAATATACAATATTCTGAACTTGAATTTCAATTTGTGGTTTAAATAAAGAACAGAAAGCATAGATATGTTTTCATTAAACGCGAAGCTATACCTAATCCTTAAAGGTCCAGTATCCTGCTGATTTGGCAACTTCCAAGCAGTCGTGTGCTTCCAGTAGCCTATAATGTAGGTACATGAGAAGAAATCGAATTGCATGCAGCAGATTTAAGACCAAAATAAGCAAAATGAAAGTACAAGCTCAATAATACCTTCAGTTGCCTGTCTGAAGATGAACTAACCACGAATAAACTATTTGAAAACGGCCATTAAGATTTTATATTCGTAATAGGCATTGCTCTTTTCAGTTGAGATTTTACACGAAAATTATCGAACATTCATTCCATTTGCTGGGAGTCCATAAAAAAATGATCTCATAAGGACTGCAACAACATTCTACGTGTCAACAAAGCACTATTGAAAGTCACACACAGACAATCGTTTGTATTTACTCAGACATTCCACAAATGTTTACAAGCAACTTTAAGAAACATCACACTCCGCTTCACTGGCTCATACTTCATTCTGCTCCGGACTACTTTCACTGCGTTCCGTATCTAATCAATTACTCCCCTTAAAAACTTTTCGGAGCGATCTCTATTAACTTCATCTTCCATCTTCCTTGAGTATACAAGCGTCCACTGCAATTCCTTCCTTCTATTGAAACTGTTCTTCATCGATCCTAACTCTGTAGCAAGAGTAGACGGTGAAACCTTTGAGATAAATAGAAAATAAAACACATTAAGAATTGTATGCCCGTTTCATTTACCATGCTGTTAAAAAAACGGAGTGTATTTAAAATTCAAAGAATAGTTGCTGCATAGTATCTCGAATTATAATCCATATTATCTATACCTTATGTTTAATAAAACATGCTTTCCGCATGCCATGTCTGATGATGTGAACTATATAACATGTGTCATCTTTTTAACGAAAACTCACATTTTGGTGAATTAGATTCCTTAGTCTTCAGGTATTGAATATGAAACCTGAGAAAATGAATCTTGACTATTCGCAATAGAACGAGTATACGATATCATATTAATTAATACCATCTATTTTATATTAAACTTTACATCTCTCAAAATATGAGAGAAATCTTTTTAATATTTTCATTAAATAAAGCTTATTATTGAATACTTTTGTTCCAACTTTAACTGGTATTATTTAAAAAAAATAAACAATTTGAAAATCTTAACAGTGACACAGAAGACCTTCATATAACTTCTAGTAAATCTATGTGATTCAAAAAATCAAATAAGTACTTAGTATGTCCAACAATTAATTGTGTCAATTACTAACACACTCTAGTAGATCCTTTCAGTATACAGTATGAAAAAGCACAAGAATATTATGTTGTAATTTAAATACTTGAACACTTAATAAATAATTTAAATAGATTTAGGAGGAAATATGTCAAGAAGAAATTATGTAACTAAATTATCGAATGTAAAAATCTGATTTATCACTATGGCAACCGGTGTTTGCTTTGGAAGCAAATGCGGTTCTTTCAAACACAAAGCATCGAAATTGATATCGGAGAGGAGGTTTGTGCAACGTGAGGATGGACAGGAATCGCTCTGGTAAGCCGGATGGAGTTACATCAATCTGCACTTGCGACAGCCATCATTTATTAACCAAGTTATTAGGGAACTCGAGTCCGCACTGGCGTCAATACGAAGTCACGGTACCTGCTAAAGTGTCGGGGAAATTCATTGTTATTAAGTTCGTACGTACAGGATACCAAAGATTAGAGTAAGAATTCTCTGGCGCTATTTTAAGTCGCAAAAATACTATAGTTACGAAGAAATTTTCAAAAAAATTATGGTATAGCTTTCCAGCATTTAAAAGTGGGTTTTTTCATAATTGTTCCCAGAAAAAGATTAGTTATACCAACAGCAACCCTGATAAATTATTGGATTCGTTTGATTAAAATGTTTGGTTAGAGTGTCTCGAAGAATTCCAAAAATAACGTTCTTAGGCCTAGTAGAAATAGTACGTGTTATTCGGTTTGGCAAATCAAGTACCACAAAAAATAGTATATTAGATGTGCTGGGGCTCATTTTAACACGCATATTTCCGCGACCGATTTATGAAAATAACAGAATAGAGAAATATTGTGGTGCTTTCACCTCCTGGCTCTTAGATTACTCATTTAGGTGTAGTGGTCTCCATCAACAGTCATACCGTTTATTTTACATACAAGCAGTAGGATTAAATTTTTATTTCACAGTCGATTCATCTAATGAATCCAAATTTAACAAATAATTCTTGGTTTGGAGAATTTGTATCTTATAACTTCATACCGTTTAACAATTACATATTCGCTTAACTTAACAGAATATTTTCATTTATTTTAATGAAAACGAAAATTTCATTCAAGGTGACCTTCAGGCGTAAAATTTTATTGAATGCACCAAAAATGCTATTATAGGTCATGTCCCACCTTCCGGATGCGTTCTGGGCCAAATTAAAGCGAAGATGCGCCCATCTTCGCCTTTTGCATCGCTACTCAAGTCATCGTCTTCGAGGAGTCCTAGTTATCCCTTGCATTCTTCATAAGCTCTCCATAGGAACTCGAAGTAAGGGTAGTTTCTTTAATAAAGACCATAGTGTATCCTTTCTAGATTCTTTTGCTTTTTCTTTTAGAAAAGTTTTTCTAGTTTTTTTTTGCCTATTGCATTTGGGAAAGCACTTGAGTGTTTTCAAATTAAGGGAATTAACAGGGTAGAGTATTTCATGTTGAGGGCAATTATTCTCAATATTTTGGAGTTTTACTGTATCTTTCATGAAAATCACTACGTCATAGAAAGACAATTCTGTTATGATTAGTAAAAACTTAGTGAAATAGCGCAATTCTAATACAAAAACGGCTTAAGTAAGTATACCGTACCACTAGTGTGGGACTCTCGCTTGGATCCATTTAGAATAGATATTTTCTCTTTCCCTCTCCATTCTGGAAAATGCTTGTGGTATCAATACTATGAAATATTGGTGAGTTGTGAATCGGCAATTTTAGGTTTAGTTTAGAGAAATACAAACAAAGTTGTGGTTGATTGTGTTAAGCTAAGAGGAAAAATGGGTGGAGCCAAGAGGTTTTAATACCAAGGAAACGACAAGAAATCAATTGGAAAGTACACGTCTCGATTCAGCTGAAACCAAACAACTGACTTATTAAAAGTGCATGTTTTTCGAAATTATGATTATAATTAATTTACATTTAGCGTGTGGTTATGAAATTTCACATAGTATTACCACAGTCATAAGAGTTCTACCCTTTTGCTCCTGTTCTTCAACATTTTATTACATGTCATCTCTTGCATTTGTACCTATTTTATCCCATACTAACGATTTCCACATCTTAAAAGCACATCAATTTCAATATATGGATTTTTTAAGAATATAATTAAAGGTATAAAACGGGTAAATATTTAGGGTAGCAAAATGTGCTGAGGCGGAGATCTAAAATTAGATGAAACCGCTTGAAGTAGATGATATTAGTGTCCCCAATAAAAGTTGGGTCTATAAATCTTGGTCGTTACTTGATCTACGTATTCCGAAACCCTCTCACACGATCACTGGAAGCACATACACCGCGTTGCGTGGGAGTCACGTGGAAGGATTCACGTCTTCACTTAGCCCACGCACTCCCACCCTCACAGTGATAATGACTGATGCTCATTTTCAACAGTAATGACATCGAGGCTCTGAGGTTTCCTTCGCATCTTCACTCGCCAATTACCTTGATTTTCACGTTCTTCAACCCATTCATCTACACCCATGGTGGTGGAACTTTGTGTGTAGTACCGCTCCCCACAAAAAAATCGAACGGCGTACTCTTAGCTGCAGAAGATTGAGGGGCTTTGAAATACAGCGCTTGGCAACACCGTATGGCCAAGAGATAAGCTTGGCTCTTATCTGAGATCCCAGAGAATGCTATACAAGCGATTTCTGGAACTTTTTCGTTAAATAGTAAGGTATTACATTTTGAAAAGGACACTGGGTGTCAGTTGGAAACAGATTCAGATTCCTCTATATTAGTCCCAACATTTTCCACCTTCACATCATTTCTGGATCCCTTAAGTATTGACGGCTACAAAATATTTATATAATAACATTTATTGTTAAATTGAAGTATAAATTACGTTCAATTGGTCTGAATATAAAAAGTTATAAAGGTTCATTTTTTAAATGTCATTTGTCGCAGTTAAAAGATTACATCATATTTTAAAATGCATGAGAATTTTGAATTTGCTCAAACCATATTTCCATAAATAAGTTAATGTAATATATTTACGATACGATTATCTGAAGAAAATCACAATCACGTAGAGCACATCGATAACTCAACCTTCAGTATTTCTCGCTTTCTTCTGTGGTAGTATTTTATGAGTGATTCGACAGCGTAGGTTATTTCGCGCGTAGCGTCCCACCGGGAATCGAGCCCGGGACCGCCTTCATCCATGTCGAACGCGCTGTCCAAATGCTTACCCAAAGCCTCTCTCCATATTGGCATTAAAAGCCCTCGAGTGCTCCGATCTACCTGGCCTATCATTCCAATTATAATCGTGTCGGACATCACTTAATTGTTTTGGCGAACACCATACTGCCCGGGCTGCGGAGCATATGACCTATGAAAAAATTTACCCTAGATTATCTAAACTTGCAAAAAAACATTTAGCTGTGGTAGCAACTTCTGTGCCAAGTGAGAGAGTATTCTCTAAAGCAGGACTAATTGTTTCTGAGAGGAGAAGCCGACTGAAGTCTAGCACTGTTCAAAAATTAGTATTTCTTAATTCCAACAAGATGCTATTATCTTGAACTGGTACCACTGGATCTCAATTCTATAATAAATGTAAAATAATTGGTAATTTATAGCATTTGAAGATGTATATTATTTAACCTCTAGACAGTATTTTTTATATATGATTTATTCATTTACAAATGACTACAGAGTACATGTGTACTCTGTAGTCATCGGGATTCATATCCGTTCTTCTTCTGGGTTCAATTTCAGGGAGGACGGCTGTAATCTCCTCCCTGAAGGCACTCCAGTTTGCTGCTGAGTATTTTCGACGAAGCCGAGGAGGAATTCGTTCCGGTGCCGAACCAATGCAGTACAATACTGGGAGATGATCTGACGAAAGTGCATTCTGCGTTGCTGCAGTCGGTTCTTCGAGGCCATGTCATAGGGCAAAATCCAAAATGTTGTTTCCCCTTGTGGGGGCTAAGATAGTAATGTTCTCTTCCCTCAGAAGCCTATACAGTCTGCTGCCTCTGGCACAGTTATTTGGACAGCCCCAGGACCTGTGTCTCGCGTTTATGTCTCCCAGCATTATCCTTGGTATGGTCCGGTCATCAAAGGAACGTTTAAATTCCTCCTCGTCCAGGTCCCTTCCGGGCGGGAGGTACACACTGTGGATGTGCAGCAGTTGCCCATCCGACATATGTAGTACCCCCACCACTTATTCCAGTCGCCCCTCAGCTGCTGGAATGCTCAGTTCTGTAATTTAGATGCTTTGGTGGAAAATTAAAGCAGTTCCACCTCCCCTCCTTCCTTCGGGCCGGTCCTTGCGGACAATCCTCCAGTTCGGAATGGAGACCGTGTCACTTTCTTCAGGTGCGTTTCAGAGATAGCAGCAATGTGGATTCCCTCTCTGTGTAGGAAACACACTAGTTCCTTCCACCTCTTCTTCAGTCCATTAGCGTTCCTAACCAAGTATTTTGGTGTAGACCATTTCTTATCAGATAGTATGCAACACATCTGTTTACCCTCTTAATTTTAGGGCGTTATTGAATTACCAGCACATTGACTTCAAATTCAACTTTTTCAATTTTTCTGTATCTTACTTAAGAAGAAAAAGTACTTTTGTATATTGGCTCCCACCGGGAATCGAATCTGGGACCGCTTTCACCAAAGGTGAACGCGCTGTCTACATAACTATCAGTTCAGTTTGAAAAGTTTTTTATTTTTCTTTGGACATTGTTACAATTTATATATTTAGAAGTACCCTTTTTAGGCATCTGCCTTTCTCTGGGCTTGTCAGGGGGAATGGAGGTGTTGGGAAGGAGTGCACGACATTCGTCCGAGGCAGCAGGGAAACCCAACAAAAACCTGCTGCGAGCACATGGGTGGGTTACCAATTGATGTTTACATAGTTTTTATGGAATTTTGGAGTTTATATAATTTAGGTGGCCTTTACATAACAGTTTGATTTATACAGTGCAAAATTGAATATGGCCCCTGGCAAAGTCTATTTTCTTTATTTATTGTTCTTCTTCGTTTCTGTCCATCGGTGGCGGCTGCTGCTCCTTAGGGGGTCCTTGCTTCCTCTGGTCCTTTGGGGTTCCTGTGCTAGTGGTGTTTGTCCTTTCTGGCATTTGGCGCTTCTGGGAGTATGGCTATAATTTGGAGAAGAAAGAGATTGGAGACAGTGATGGTGGTATTGCCTCCTTCTCCTCCGGGGCCAGGGGGTTAGGCCTGGTATTGGGAGGAGAGAGGAGGGGATAGGTACTGCATGGCGTACGGGAGGGTGAGGGAAGACCTGTGGGAAGAAGGAGGGGAAAGTGGATATTGCTACCCTGGCTGGGGTTGGGTGTTTGTGTAGGGGTCGCCTGGGTAGTGGGCGGGAGAGTGGTTGCAGGATGTGGGTGAGGGTGTCTGGTACATTGATACTGAGTCTATTGAAGGTTGTGGCACGTAGTCTGGTCATCCGGTGGAGGATCGGCTCTACGCCGGAGAGGTCGTGGATCTCGCTGCTGGGGAAGGCAGGCGCAACGTCGGAGATGTGTCGTAGTATCCTTCTCTCCAGCTTGGCTATGTCTAGTAGGGGGCCTTCAGCGAGGGGTGTGATGGCTGCGCAGGCATAATCTGCGATGGGTCGTACAAATGCCGTGTATATTGTAGTGGCGCCTCGGATGCTAAGGCCGCTACCCCTGGGTCTCACTGCTCTGATTAGGTTTGCTCGTCTGGACATCCTGTCTCGGACCTTCTTGAGGTGTGGGGTGAAGGTCAGGTGTTTAATAAAATACTATTGTCAGCAAATCTATAACTTTGTTACGCTGACCATTAAGAGCAAACTCATAAATGAGGCTTTTGGGCCATAGCGGCAAACTAAGAAGCTAGATTCAATTATTACTCTATCTCTTCCCGTAAAGCAATTGCTACACCAAAAGATTGCTTCAGAGCTATGAATCAGGAAACAAATCCACTTAGAAGACGATTTATCTATAGCAAGCTTGCAAACATTGTTACTTGGTGAAGTTGGATGATTACTAACGCGAACTCGCTAGATTTGTTTCCAAATATTTCACAAGTAAACAGATAAACATCTGACTTTAGGAATTCAAAAAACCAATCAACAAACAAAAACAACTTTATAATCCCCATGAAAATAAAAGAAATCATCCATGAGCGTAAAATAGCCATATATAGGTAGGAAAGAAAGATTAGAATTCACATTCCACTACCTATTTAAAATTATTGGCATTAGGTGATATATCCCCAAGTACAGAAATGTATAACTTTAGCATGCATAACTCAAATTTCTGATGGATGGGGTATCAAAAATGGAAAGACGAAAAATAGTAACATTGTGACAATCAGGTTGATAACAAATGGATACTTAACAAAAGACAAATGAAAATTGTCTGATGATCCTCGCGAGCTGTTGATTTACTGAAAAGAGGAATCTAATAAAACCAGGATATGATAGAATCGTCTGGTTACATGACAGATCATGACATGACAGAAAATCAATACGCCCCACTTACGAAGTAACATTCCGATAATAGCAGTGTAGCTAAAATTGAGAAATAATTACTTCATACAGAAAGCTCCCAGTGCAATTTTAGGTAGAAAATGAAAGTTCAATAAAGTAATTGTTTTCCCATACAAAAAATGTTGAATGTTTCATGCTTTTCATACATTTCTCAAACCTTTCCAAGGTGAAGCGGATTCAAATCAGACAATACCGCGAATCGAACATTGATCGGCCGATTGCCGGTTGGTTTCCCAAACTATTGTGCGATCTTTTTCTGTCCATGTTCTGGAAAGTTAGCTCAATAGTTACAGCTAAAGTCAGTTCATATCGATTTTAACCTGCATTTAGTTTAAAATAGCCCATCATTGATGATATAGACTTAAATTGTAACGGAATAACGGAAAGAGAGACTCTGAGTGGTACTTTTTCCACTAAATCACTTTATTCGGAAAGTAAATGCTTAAAAAGATTTGACATTGACAATGAACATATTACGCTGCTGGAATAGCATTGTTTGTAAGTACTTCCACCGTGGAAGAAAAGGTGAAATTCCCGATCTCATACATAAATTCATTTCGACTCAGCTTCAAAATATCGTATTTTATGATGTTTTGAAGCGGATATTGTGTTCTTATGCCGCTAGAGTTACGTTCTCATGAATTTGGATAGCAAGTTCATTCATCCTATTAAGCATTTCCTTCCGAAACGAATGGCGAATACAATTCTTCCTGAAAGGCTTTCCTTTCCAACCTGATTCCCCTAAATCCCTGGACCTCATCTGCTGATTTAATTGACTGTGCGTTCGCTCTTTGCCTCACGTCCAAAGTGATTAGAAGCGTCACCTGGCGGATCCTCAACGTGGAAGGATTGCACTCACTGAGCACAACTTAGACCAGTCGTTCAATTTCTAGAGCCTTCGGTGGAGTGGGAAGATTTGGCATTCAATCTCTCACCTTGGATCGCGGCATGACTTATCACATCTTCCCCCTTCCTTAATTCAATATCCTCTGGTTTCAATTGGCATTTACAATAGCCACGGTTTGCTCCTCAAACTATATGAGAAATAAATATCCTGTGATGAATATAAGTACCCCTTCTGCTTTAATTTGTTGATAAATTAATACTATATGATGTGGTTGATCCGAAACCTCTCATGTTATATCAGTAGGATATAATTGTGACAGAGGTAGCTATCTCAATTGGTTCCTCTCTATAAGTTAAGAAGCATAACTTGAAAATTATGTCTATTATGGCACAATACACCTCTATTAGAGTGATACATCGGTTAAAGAATACGATACGAAGAGGAACCGTTTCCATTCATCCAAAGGATCCTTGAATATGCCAGTATTCAAATACAAATGAGAGGTGCTAAAAGAAAACCACCTCATTAATACAGAATTAGCGACGGACTAATCCATTTTGCATAGGTTAGTTGCGGATAAAACATGCACATGTGCGGGTCAACACCCTTCGACCGAGTCCAAAAGAGCGAAAAACTCTTTAAAAACCAACAAATTAGTTTCTAGTGTTTATCACTAGTTTCAGTTCTACATCACTTATCATGAAATTTCCGTCGAAAAGAGGATTTATGTTCAAAAGAAAAAGGGATAAACGTCCTAAAGGGCTACATGCAGATGTGTCGTTATTTTATTGAAGCTATATTTTATATCGTTTACGTTTAAGCAGGATTTTCTTTTTCATAAACAAAGTTCATCCTCCTTTAGTATATAATGATTTATTATATTTGATGATTTAAAATCACGACACTATAGTGTCTGTATCGCAATAATCCCTTATTTTGATATTGAATACTTTTATGCAGCTAATCATTAGGTTAAAGAATTCTGTTGAGAAATAGTTTTAATTACTGAGATGATATATAATTACATGCACGTAATCATATAATTTATATTATTGAGAGTAAAAATAAATTTAAAATTCGTTTATGAAGAAGCCTATTTGTCTCCTGAAAATTATAAAAAAATGGTATTTAATCGCATGGAATTCATTGTATGTAAAGCAAGTTTTTAAAGAAATAAGACAAAGTGAACGTGAATCTTTTCTGCAAATCAGTGGAAAGCCTACAAAATAGAGGACGTTTAGAAATAACGATATTTTTGAGCCGATCGCTGGCTTTTCATCAATCTAATTTAAACCACTATGTGGATTATCTCTCGACTGAAAATAAGATGTAATACAATAGTTATTTTTAGAATTAACGCTCGTGAAAGCAACAGGATTGCTAAGCCAAGTAAACAATAGACAGGAATCTTTTCTTGCCTTTTGTGCAAGATCTTCAGCTACACGGAGCTCTCTGGATCACCCATTCCATCAAAGGGAAACCTCATCAATGAATATATCTCCTACATAAGAGAGAGTTTCTGATGATACAGTAGGTTTAACAGCATACGGTGCTGCTTTAAACCGATGTAACACCTATTTATTCCAATAAAAGCAATCTTGATGCGCTAATGGAGACACAATCAAGATCCAAATTACACGCATTTACGTCAAGTATATAACCAAAACCAGGAATATTTAATATAAGCCTAAACTAATTTTCAGAAAGAATACGATTACGATTTATGAGATAATAAGAAAAAGAAAAAATGAAATTAAAAAAAATATTTACGTATGTATACAAAATCCATGTAACTTTGCTTTGCCTTCGTCTTAAGATAAGAATAAAAAACTAGTAATTAATGTCGTGGTATGGGAATACAAAACACGTAAATAGCACATACTTGAGTTTAATACATTCTACCTATTTTCGAAAAAAAAACATGGAAATTGATGGTGTTATCTAAAATATTAATTACTTATTGGGAAATTTTACTAAAGATAACGCTATTATTTCTTTAATATATCCTTATAATGTATATATAATTTAATTCCTTTAAAACGATTCTATTGTCTGCTGTAAGTACTTTATGAAACAAGCAAACAAATGAGATAACGCGAAATGCCATTGCATCTGTGATCCAGTATTTTATCCAGTTATTTCTTCTTATGACAAAAGATATTTTGCTCTGTCTTTTCGTCTATACCTAGATATGTGCCCTTAAAGTCACCTTTCAGTAGTTAGAAGGAGGAATACTCTATTAAGTGAATGACCCATCCCTTAGATTACAAGAATATCGTATTTATATCCGATTAAAGAAGCTATTGGACTTATTCATGATACCTCTCTGCATCTTCTGATATCTGGAGACATATCCGTACATCTTTTCATCAAGTCCTACTAGGTTAGATTCGCCTACTAGTCCTACTAGGTTAGATTCTTAGATTGCCGTTGGCAATCAAAGAATCAAAATTTACAGTATATTTAATTAATATTATAACAATACTATTGCGATTAAGATACGCTAGGATTAATACATTTTTACTGGAGGTAAAGTACAAATTCACTGGCAGGAAATGCTTGCAAATATTTCGCTCGCTTTCATTAATTTTTGAAAATTTAAAAAAACAGTATACGCGATTTGGTGGATGAGAGACCGAATCGCAGTTTCCCAGTTACAATGAGAGTTCTTATCTAATCAAATACGATTAAAATCATCAAATCGAAGAAATGCCTAAAACGATAATATACTAGTTCCACAGCTTACTCAATAACCTGATGATGACAGTGTTTGATATTCAACTAAAATTTGGAAATGTACATCTTTCTGATAATTTCTAGGATATAGTAAAACATTATTTGAAAATCGTACTTCATCAGTCAATCCTTTTTCCCTTCTTTCGGCAAGAGAATTTCCTGTTTTCAAATTTTCTAAACATGTTCAGCATGTCTACGCGCCAAACAGCTTCTTTTCGATTTATGTACGGAAATTTGTGGTACCTACGAGGCGACACTTTTCAAATTGGATGGGAGCCAATATCATTCATTTATCCCTTTAGAATCCAATATTGTGAGTCTCGAACAACGGGGTCAATATTGCGTGAGAGAGGGCAATATTTGGCAGCGAATTAGCCCAAACTTCCTGTTCTGCGGCCATTACAAAAACTTATTTCCTCGAATATATTTGAACCATCGGATATGGATAGCGATACCATTAAAAATATTTTTTAAAATTTTATTTGTGACTTAAAGCTATCAGACGTAAAATTTTGTTACGGAAGTGATACAAATCTTTTCGAAATAAAATCTATCCAGATTTTTTTGGCGATTACTTTTCTCTTATATAAGAGAGAAAAGTTACAAAATACTACCTAATTTTCTCGCTGAATGCTAATGTAATATGTTTGAGGGCATACAGTATTGCGAATGTGGAAGAAATTTTACAGTCATTTACCAGTTATCTATAGTTAATCTCATTACTGAATGCATTCCAAAATATCTTAACTTTTTCTCTCCAAGGAATATTGTGCTAAAACTGTGAGTCTTATTCTTTCTATTATAAAAATATATCATATATATTTTTTGCATAGACTTCCTTAAAAATTTTAATATAAAACATTATAAAAATAAAACAGTCTTTTCTAAGTCAATGTTGCAACTTTAACGGAATAAGGTTTCGATAAGTTTATGCTAAGAGATTTTTACTTTTAGTCCTAAATCTATTCTAGAAGTATTGATTCGATGAAAAATTAGAGAATAGCAGGAAAATATTCATAATCATAAAGAAGACTCTCTGTAGCGCCTAATGTCCTACTAATGCAACGCAGAGAAATAAATGCAATTCTTTTAAAACGTAAAGTATGATTTATTATGAGTAGAAAAACTCCTCTCGAATTTTGATCAATATCCAGAGAATTTGTATTAAAGACTTCTATAAGTAAATTTCATAATGAATATAATAGACTTTAATAAAGAAATATCGCCAACATTCCAGACAGATAGCCCCGATACACGTTGAAATAAAAAAATGGAGGAACATAGTTTCCTAAGTGGAAAATCTCGAGATTGAACGGTAATGAATTGGTATTGCGGGTTGCCTAACTCCAATTTGCAGTTGCTATTTTTTCATAAACAAAGGCCCATTGAGTTGAATGGTCGGACACATGTGCAATATTTTAAACAGAGAATATGTCCTGGAAGTTTCATTTTAATCCGTTCTCCACATACCTGGCGTTTCCCTTGTGAGTATTATTTTCAGCTCGAAAAGCATCTTAGAGCAGCCAATACACGAGATCATTACAAATTATATTATTTATTAGCATTATTAATACTCCAGTGATACATTTTTATCATCTTTTTATAAAAACATAACTCTTTATTATCAGTTTCAATAAGATTATAACCTAGACAAAATCTGCACCAAGCACACACTTTAGAAGAAGCTTCCGCCATGATTTTTATGATTCCTTCAATTTTACCGCCTATGATTTAAGAACGAATAAAAATTTAACGTTGTTCCCAATCGGAGGCATCTTGAACTCGTATTTTTAACACAGGTTTTCACGACATCAATTGAGGGCTTCTAAATTTTTAACGCCACATGAAACTTTTATTGATGAATATAAAAAATCAAATACTTACGGCAATAAGTTCTGAAGTTCAAAAGTAGGTGAAGAAATAATACGCAGAACTTCCATCTTTTCTGCAACTATGAGTTCTTACAGCGCTCTAAATTTCACTCAGATTGCAAACTATATATTAAAAAAATTGAAAATCCACAGTTATAACAATGAGAGGTCCAATTGTGATCGAATTTACATGTACCATTGAGATGCAGATCATCTGGTGCATGAGGACTCAATGTTATCGATCAGTAGGGATCTCTATTCATTGTTATTAGTAATAGTGCAAATGAGGTTTTGTTGAAACCTTGCCTGGCAGTTAACAACACTAACTATTTCAGTGAAATATCCACCCAACCATTTTAGATCGCATTCCGGATAGATTTTATTGTACCTTTTGTCGGCAGTCGGCCGACTGGAAATTGCATATCAGCGTCTTAACCTATGTATGCATTCTAATCGTAATATATGAATTAATCAGACCGTCTGTTTCGCTACGTGAAAAGAATTTTATTTAGCAATTTTCGCGATGTATTCCTTCGTCTTTATTATTAAAATTCAACTAAATTTCCCGTTGATATTACATGAAATATAACCATACTCCTACAAGCTTCACAGTGATAACCAAAGGGATAACTTTCATAGATATCGCATCTTTAGGATTCAGGTAAGTTTTAGCAAAAGATAAAACGTAAGTAACTAAAACGAATACATTTAGAATTTCCTAGTTAAAACAAGGATACAAAGCTCACCTGGATATCAAATTAGCAACGTTTTAAAGCGGTTATTTAGTTGACTGCCTTCCACTCAACACGGAATTAATTTTCATTTTATCCGCAGCAAAAATTAATGGGAATATTTTCACTTAAAAAAGCCATAGCAATTCAATTACTAATTATTGCAGCTCAGGGATAGATTTGAAAGAATATTATTACCCTTAGGTATTTCAAAATTTGCATGGACCGTAGAATGAATATTCCGGCAAACATTTAGCAAATTTAAACGATCGAGTTCATACTTTTTCGGTCGGATCGGCATTTATGCCAACATCACTTCCAAAATTAAAATCATACGTAATGGACAGGTATGCTTTGGAGGTCATTTTGGATATGGGCCCAATGAGACCCTTAATGCGTGCAACAAAGTGAATTTTTCGCCCGGATGGTCCTCACAGAGCCATCGGTCAGCTCTTTAATTATTCCAATTGATCGCAACTGTGGATTCTTCACGCTCCACAAACACATGCATACGTGCGATGCGATAGTCTCTGCCGCCCAAATCAAATCGAACTTTTTCCCTCGTGTTTTACCATTTGAACTCTTCGTTTACACATCGACAGTCAAAATTTGGCGCCTCTTAATTAACCAATGGCCCTTTGTGTGCATTTTAGATCCGCCGAAAAAAGAATTCATAAAATTCGTGCGCATATAGCTGAGTGCGAGCCCGTTGGAGCGACCAGGTTGTTCCCCCTAATCATTGAATTTCATTTAGCGGGAAATGCGCGCCACTTAATCTCATTCGATTTGGAGACGCATTGTCCTGATAATTTCCATCGAACCCGTCAAACAGTTCTCTATGTTTGTTTTGATTTCGCGCCTACTCTTTCTATTGCAGTTAAAAGCATAGATTTAGAGCGGGTCCACATTGTGGATGAGGTGGAAACATATCTATCGTTTCCTATTTTTTACTACACTAGGAATTATTTAAATTTGGTTTTTCACGTATCTGATTAAAAGCAATCGTCGACTGAAAAATAATCCTGCCTTAAAAATTAACTGTTGAGGTCTTAACTTTGCTATACCTCTCCATGACAAGAATGAAAGTAAAAACAACTTTTACACGCCAACATATGATTTTCTCTTAAAATCAGTTTTAAATACTTAGCACTCGCTAAGTATAAACAATATAATAAAACTCCGCATACAACATAAATTCGTTGATAAATATCAACACTTATTGTACCTATTGATTTCTTTTGTTGTACAAGCAAAGGCGTTAGAGGTTTAAAAGGCCTCTAAAAGCATTATTTGACTGCGTTCCGTTTCTATGCTGCCACTAGTTCAGGGAACAACGGATAACTTCGGATGACTGATGTTTGTGGAATAATTTAAGCAATTTAGTACGCAAACTCTATTTCAGTATTTCTCCAATGAAGGCAGTTTTATTCGAACGATGAATATCTTTTTTGAAATACTCTTGCCGGGTAGCTTAGACAGCTAAAGCAGCCTCCCGGGTTTAGGATAAACTTTGGTTCGATTCCCAGGCCCGTCAGTCTTTTCCGATTTTCCGTGGGAATTTTCCCTGGTCCGCGTCTTTATGTTCAAGCTTACATGAACCCTTTTCCGAAACGAGTCCCACATTTTAGAAAGTAAAATGGTCGACTACTCCACTATTTCTTTAAAGAGATAGAATTTTCTGAGATAATCAGTTATCAGTAATTGACATAAAGACTTCGAGGTAAAAATAAATACTAAATAGTGCAACATTTAAGAATCAATGGAAGGTATCCGAAATAGTAATAAAATATTCATTAGAGTATTTATATAAAATACCATTTTATCAAAGGATACAATTTTTTCCGTACCTAGCATTAGATTATTGTATATATAGGTGATCATCTTCACTAAAAAAACATACATTCCTGATAGTCCCTTTTCCCCATCTACCTACTTTGGTACGTGTGCAATACTTTAAGTTAAATAAAGTGAATATTGGTACATTTAAGGAGTTTTTTCATAATGATACACATAATTATTCTCAATGATAACTAATCTAATTGTGAAACAAGACTTGACTAACGACATAACTCCTTGAATCCGAAATTTTGTAGGATTATGTTTGCTTGCATATTACATTTGGATTTTTGCGTGCTTGATGGAATTTAATAATACTTTTAAATGCAATCCACAATGACACTAACATATATACCCTGCAAGCCACCTTTCGGCGTGTGGTATTGGGTGTAAACATCGAACGTTCAAGCTATTTCTTTAGTCTATTGTTATTGCGTATCGTTCGTGGGACTTAGGAACTCTTAAAGCGATTCTTTGTAGCACTTATTTCTCTTATTTATGCTAAATGTCGAATCCGCAAAAGTAGCAGGAGGGTTATGATTGTATAAATAACGTTAAAATTCAAAATACTGATAAGATTTTAACGTAGAGAGTAGACAATTTTAAGTTAGAAGAATCAGTTTAATAAGTACGCGAAAGGTTATTGTTACGCGTTAAAATCGTTTTAGGACGAATTGATGCTATAGTAGATGTTCTTTGTATATAGCTGACGATATGCTCACATCGAATATCATGCTCACGGACAGGTGTAAATGGACTTCCTAAGCTGCAAACAGATTGTACGCTTGGAACTTCCCTTTTCGCCTCTTAAGCATCCGTAGTTTATTTGGACCGGAAAAACCTTGCGGGCATCCGAAAGAAGAATGTGAAGCCAAGAGATGATTAGCCCGTGAATAGCATCCTAGGTACATTGCTAGCATTCCCATAGGGACAAAAGGGAACATTGGTGACTCCTAATTCAGGCAGTTTGCCATCCGTGAGCCGCAAAACCACTTACTATTGGAGCACAAAGGCGACGCATTGACCGTTGCATAATCCATCGACATAAAGGGGCTGTCGGTTCGAACCCCGGATCCGATTGACGCGACTGTAACAGACGGAATGCCAATGCTCCTTGAGCCGACTGCTCCTAAAAGCCCGTCAGAATCCATCAACGGCGCCCCCTTGATCTTCGGCGGATCACGATGAGAGGACACGTTATGGAAGATTTACACGAAGAAGGCCAAATGTTAATCTTTGGACGGCTCATCCGTCAAGGGCTTGGGATCAAATCCGTGGAGGAGGTTGTAACTTTAGAACCGAGGAATTCCAACGTTACCAATTTTTTTAATAAAGCGAGGTCTCAGAAACAACACAAGTAACTATGAACAACAAAAGATCCTCGCGAGGTGGCGGTGAAACATCCTATACCTTTTGGAATGTGTCCGTTAAATTATTTTCTTTAGAAGTGGTAGAATACTTCTCTAGAATATTACTAAACAAGCAAAACTTTAAAGTTGACGGATAAAATAATTTGCCTATCGTTAACAAAGAGGTCGGCATTGCATTTAACATGTAACATGGAAGATTTCAACTCGTACCCTAAGCTCGTAAGTCCCTCCTTTCGGCACATTTTAAAAGTCCAAGTAATTATGTATCATTTTTCAATATGGCAGCATTTTTTACCCAAATATTCTCAATCGGCTAGCTATACTGTCCCTGCATATAGAAAATGTTTTTGGAAGGACATAAATGTAGGCGTGACTTTCTTCACGTCAGTGATATACTTCTCACGAAGCAAGGAGCCACACCTTCCTTTTTCTTTCTTTCCTTTATCTTTCTTTCCCTCACAAAATCTCAGCATTTCACACCTTAAGAACCTCTGGAAAAATATTCCATTTCCACCACAAATCGCTATAAGCTTCAATACAGATGAGTGAAGGAAATAAATGCGAAGTCATTAGAGACGCCTCTGTGCGTGGGAGCGGGAAAAATCACGTGAAAAAGGTGCGTGGGCTCTCGAAGAGTTTTTCCTCGTCGCGCTTTAGTTGGAATCCCAGAGGACAGGACCTCCCATAGGGACGAGGGCAAAAGCTAGATGGAGGAGCCTTCATTGATATTAATGAATGATCTCTCGGCTGGTGCTGAAGATAGCCACACATCTGGTATTGTTGCATCAGATTAAATAACTGAGATAGAGGCATATCTTACGTGACTGACTAAATGAAGAGAAACAAATCTCAGAAATACACAGCATGTTCTTTCATTCATTATCCTGTTCATAATAGTATTCTTTACATTTAAATGCCAGGGTACTTACAAAGATTTCGATTAGATCAAAATATTCAACCACATCGATCGCCGAAATGTAGTTAAATATTATTTGGTATATCTTGAATAAATCTCATAAAAAGCTAATTTCATGCTACATAAGGATTCTGGCAGCATGAATTATTAACGAAATAACTTTTCAAGTATAATAATTTACTTTTGTTGTTTGCCGGACGGGGACTTGCCGGAGTTACTGGGACTAAATTTACTACGCATATTGTTACGTCACTCTATTACGTCTTTCGTGTTCGTTCCTTCTCGAAATGCAATCGCATCATAGTTTCCACTGTGATTTAGTCCTAGGGATTTCAAACATCAGTTTAGTAACACTAACATTTTGACCATATCAATATACAACACTACAGTGAGCAAATGAATTTATCATCAAAAGAAGTAATCTCTGTTGCCTATAATAATTCACATCCGGTGTTCTACAGGGAAATATATTAGGACTAATTTTGTTCTTGATTTATATTGACGATGTTGTGGATAATGTTAAGTGCATGGTTAGGTTATTTGCTGATGATACTGTTGTGTATAGAGAGATCGTAACTCAAGATGAAACTGGTTGTTTGCAGAACGATCTAAATACTATTTCGGGTTGGTGTAGTGATTGACAGCTCGAGTTGAATGTAAAGAAGTGCCTTGCTACGACTTTTAGGCGGTCATCAAGAGTAAAAGAAATAGCGTACTTTTCCCTACTTAGAGCAGCAAGGTTCCTCAAGGTAGATTTCAGGATTGACAGCAGTGTTTCAGCTATGGTAGAATTCCTCGGATGGAATTCTCTCAGTGATAGAAGACTTAAGTATCGACGGAAGCTTTTTGATTAATTTATCACTACCGATTTCAGGGAGGAAATAACTGATATTATTATCCTAGTTGTTAACTTTCGCGATCTTCTACTTAGAGATGTCGGTGTTTTACAACCCCCTGCCACGCGCCACTGACGGATTGCAGGGTTTAAATGTAAATGTGAATACTTTCTAGAAGAAATGCACTCCAAATATTCAATTTGAAATATCATATAGATTAATTTAAAATAAAGCACCTCTTGATGAGTTTCTGCAGAGCTTAAGAGGGCCGGTGAAGGGAAACATATTACGGGGAAAATAAACTTATTATTTTTTTACTAAATGGCTACTATTCATTGGAGGGTATTATGAATTCATCCCCTCGTCATTGGGGTTATAGTTCATTTAAGGCGAGTATGTGCGCTCTTGATTAAGGTAATTCTGCTACCTGCTACTGCCCCTGCTACTTCTCTAAGGAGACGTTCCGCATATCGAAACCTTGGTAGATCGTTAACTTAAAATTTTATTTAACACAAGAAGCGTGGTTAAGTTTTACTTGCATACGGTCTCGGGTTCAGCATCACAATTTTCACAAGATATCTTAATGAAGATTTAATTAAATGAAGATGCAGCAACATTATCTTTCGGAAAATCAAGTAATATTTTCCTGATACACGTAATTGAGAAATGAGTATTAAGACAAAGAGCTCAAGAGAAACTCAATACAATCATAGACTATAACGGTACGGCTTTCAATGTAATTTAAGGGACAACTAAGCCTGCATTATGTGAAAGGAGATAATATATGCTTATTTTTAGAATATTAACATTGTGGAACATTGTGCGAATAATTGAAGGTATTTTAATTCAAAATGGAAACAAATACTCCAAAAAGATGATTACCGTACCATATCAGCAATGTTTTCAACTACAAAAGGTGTGTATAGCAGCATTTAACCTTATCTTCCATATCATCGACAGCCATATTTAATAAAATTCTTAATTATGTGGGTTTCATTAAACAGCAGCATTGAATGGACATATGGTGATCATTCCATTCCACACATTGGGTGTAACGTCAAGTACTTTCGTATGCGTTAGGGCAATGGATAGAAGCAGCTTCAGAATCAAAAGAGTAGGCAACCTTAAGTGGTGAAGTGAAAAATTTTAGAGGCTTAACCTTCTCATTTGCTTAAAGTCATTCGCAGCATTTATGCGTTACACGGCGAGGTCAATGGGTACACCGAGAATGGCTAAAGCTACCAGTGGGGTCATTCGCGAAAGGTTAAAGCATTTCCTCAAGGAAAATGTTCGCTGCTAATTTATTTAAGTTCCACGGTACTTTAATTACAGGCACTATGCACTTCAAAGTTGCCCTTTATAAATTACCTTATTTGTCGGCTTATAAAGTACATTTGAAGTCTTTTATCAAGACAATACTAAGTACTAAGTCACGGATTCAATTTTTATTTCAGGATAATTAAATAGAATATTAAAATTATTATTATCGTATATTTCTGCAGATAAGACGACCTTCAGTTAAGACGAGGTATAACTGTTTGTCTCAGTTTTATAGTTATAGCATATGTCTAATAGATGTTCTATAAGACCACTACCAAACTATAAACGGCCAATGAATTTAATTTAAATAATAATACTTTAAAGCATATACGGAATAATGTTTTATTAGTAATTTTCCAAATGAACAAATCTTATTTTCTTGCATCAGTCAATCTATTTTTTTTGTATCTGTCCTATAAGATGACTCGGGATTTTGAGGGCCTATTATATATTCAAGAATCCTCTTATTTGCTGAAATATATGGTAATTTAATTATATATAGAGTAAGCGTCTCAATATCAAATAGTTTTATGCAATGTACAACCATTATTATCATTAAATATGCTTTCGCAGTTATGAAGGAAATTCCTCAGCTGCTTAGGCCTTTTTGTTTACCATTTTGCTAATCTAAGTATCTTTCAAGTATCTTTATATTATTAAATCTGCCACTTATTTCAGTAAACATCCATTACTTTTCAATATTAATTTTGATAAAAAAATCTGCACGCTGAGGGAATTTTCTTGTATCAAGTCATGAAATCAGTAAGGTCTAATAACTAACGTAATTTTTCCTCCGATATGCACGTTTATTGGAAGACTAAGATTAGGTCAAATTCCTAGAAACGAATCTACGAGACCATAGCAGGAACGAGGAAAATGACTTCCATCGCATATGCAACAGGGTCCTGCATAGAGAAGCAGCTTGCCAGAACTATCGCCAGAAATTCATCCGCAGCTTAAGATTATTTCTCCAAGTAACTTTACGGTCATCAATGAAATGTGTTATCCAATTACCTGGCTAACTAGCTTATAGGGAAAAGATTTCCAAGACTGAAAAACATCACGAGAGTTTAAATGTTTCATTTTTTATTTAAAATACTTTTTAGGGGAAAAATCTCTTTGATATATTTCGAATAACTAGAAAATTAACACAGAGCAGCCATCGTGTTCCTACTGCTACCTTGTATGAAACGGTCTTTGAATTAAACCCTTCGATGAACAGGGGTGAAAAATATCAACATGACTCGGACTCGAGCTCAGATTCCCAATTTCCGAATTGATGCGGCGTGGAAGTGTACCGGTTAGATCACCTGCCCTTGAAAGTGGGGAACCTCTGTCGGAGTGCCAGCCATGTCTATATTTTCCACATCTGTTTGTCCTTGGGTTTATTCGGGCGCATTCCTATAATTGCAATGTTAATCCCTTTCTTCGGTTTTTAATTATTACTACCTTAATACAGTAAATAATTATCCCACGAAACAAGGGAGCTTCTCGAAGTAAAGGTGTAATATATTTTTGCTTTTTTAGTCCACTAAGAGTTTTACTGATAATAATATCCATACTATCTATTATATATAGACGCTTCTCCGGATATCTATTATATATAGACGCTTCTCCGGATATACTTATATATATATACACTGGGGATCAAAAGTCTAACCATGTTCCACAAGAGCCACCGACTTGAAATTTTTACGACATATTGGCCATAACGTGTAACCTCCAGAAAAAAGCCGACATTGAACCTCGGTGCCATGGGTTCGATTCCAGAAGGCCCCAAAGTCGCGATTTTCCCCATAAGATTACATGGCGGGGATTTTCGAAAATTTTTTTGAGGCACTTCCCGGAAAAGCAGAGAGTTGAAACTCAAGGGACCGCTAAATGCCGTGCATAGCCAACGAAAATCGGAAAGACATCTTCGAATATTGTCCTTGGTTCGATGCTAGGCCGGGGCAAAAATCGGCCGTTTAAAATGCATTGCGGCGATTTTTAAGATTTTTTTTTGATCCTTTCCCGATAACATGGATACTTGAAACTCGGCACGTCGATAGATATCATGAATTTATTTCGTAATCGAATTTTACATATTAGCTTATGGTCCTTGGTTCGATCCCAGAAGACCATTTGCACTTCCCAATGCTTTTCTTACGGAGATAACGGAAACAAATTTTAGGTACTTCCCGGCACGATATCGACTTCAAACTTTGCATATAGAAAGATCAAGTCCATACAAATCAAACAGTGCATTCACAGCTATCAAAGTGTCCTGGGTTCGACACCAGGTGTCTCTGCAATCAGAAGTTGATCCGATTTTTAGGAATTATTTTGAAACCTTTGCCAATATTATAGAAACTTCAAATTCGGCATATAGATAGAGATAATAAATAACTTTCAGGAACATTTTTTAGATTTCCAAGATCGTCCTTGGTTCGAATCCAGAGAGCCATTTAAATTCCTGAAAATTAGAACGTCTTTTGAGGCAGTTGTAGCCCATATTTCTGCTTGAATTTTCATACATCGTTAGAGATGGTGATGTTCTATTGTGCTGCATAGTATGTTCACAGTAAAGACCCGGGTTCGATGCCAGACGATGGAATTTAGGCGAATTTTAAGAAAAATTCTTTTTTTTTTGTTTTGATGGCCGTCCGGATATGATGCCGACATGAAAATAGTGTTGTCGATTTGCTTGCAGTATGCAAGCAACATTTTACTCGTACCTATATACACACTCACTCATTCATTCATTCATAGGGCATCAAAAGTCTAAGCATGTTCCACAAGTGCCACTGACTTGAAATTTTTACGACATGTTGGCCATATCGTGTAACCTCCAGAAAAAATCCGACTTTCAATCTCAGTGTCATGGGTTCGATTCCAGAAGGCCCCAAAGTCCCGATTTTCTCCATAAGGATATATGGTGAAGATTTTCGAAAATTATTTTGAGGCACTTCCCGGAAAAGCAGAGAGTTTAAACTCGAGGGACCGCTAGGAGCCGTGGATATCCAACGAAAATAAAAAAGACATCGCCGAACATGGTCCATGGTTCGATGCTAGGTCGGGGCAAATATCGGCCGTTTAAAATGCATTGCGGCGATTTTGAAGATTTTTTTTGGATCCTTTCCCGATAACATAGATACTTGAAACTCGGCACGTCAATACATATCATGAATATGTTTCATAATAAAATTTTACATATTCGCTGATAGTCCTTAGTTCGATCCCAGAGGGCCATTTGCATTTCTCAATGCATTTCTTACGGAGATAACGGAAACAAAATTTAGGCACTTCTCGGCATGCTATCGACTTCAAACTTTGCATGTTAGTAGAGCAAGTCCTTAGAAATCAAACTGGGCATTCACGGCTATCAATGAGTCCTGGGTTCGACACCAGGTGTCTCTGCAATCAGAAGTTGATCCGATTTTTAGGAATTATTTTGAAACCTTTCCCAATAATATAGAAACTTGAAATTCGGCATATAGATAGAGATCATAAATAACTTTCAGAAATATTTTTTAGATTTCCAAGATCGTCCTTGGTTCGAATCCAGAGAGCACTTTACAAGCGTGAAAATTAGAACGTCTTTTGAGGCAGTTGTAGCCAACATTTCTGCTTGAATTTTCACACATAGCTAGAGATGGTGATCTTCTATTGTGCTGCATAGTAAGTTCACAAGTAAGACCCGGGTTCGATGCCAGACGATGAAATTTCAGCAAATTTTAAGAAAAATTTCAATCCTTTTTTTTTTTAGTACCGTCCTGATATGATGCCGATATGGAATTAGTATTACCGATCTGCTTGCAGTATGCAAGCTACATTTCACTCGTATACATATATGCTCCACTAAATCGATGGCATTAGAGAATCTGTATAAAACATTACCCTGCGTCTGTACATTTTGATACATCTTTCTGCGAAGTCAAGGATTCGAATGTAAATTTCCAAACAGCGAATTTTGAAAGAACCTCCAGAACTAATGCGCGTTAAAAGCTATGAATAGAGTTTAATAGGAAATTAGTTAATTTTATTTTTATCTAAAATATTGAACGTAAGTATCAAGTTCCCAAGCTATTCTAACATATAATCTGAAAAAACTACTTACTTGTGCTTTCAACACGTTATCGAGACATTGAAGACGATTTACATATTCCAATTTTAGTGGCAAATATCTAAATCCACCATTCAGTGAACGAGAAAGATTAAAAATGAGAATCATTGAATTAGGTAACTAAATATCTTGCATGCTTTTCTAGGGTCACAAAATGCGACGACTCATAAAAAAATGAAGGATCACAAAGCCATCTAATTATAATTAATGAAGCATAGGATTTTGAATTGTGAAAAATCGTTAGCTATTTAATTAAATGGCCATTTCTATTACAAGTAATATTAAGCGTCAAAAGCAAACGCGAATCGTAATTAGCGATGCTCACCGAGAGTCAACATATATCGCGCCTTTGGGCACCAAATTAAATGAGTCAAACACTATTCGCGGGCCAGCGAGGCTTAGCGACCACAGCTTGTGAATGCATAATCGCAAGCTTTTTATCAGCCTTTCGGTTTGTTTGATGCAGTCGCATGCATCTCTGACCTGAACCAGTCTTTTTTACTTCATCTTGGGCGTCCATCGATTTTCACTTTCATATATTTTAAAAAATATATAATGATCACATCCTTTCTCTACCATTCTTATGATTCCATCAATAAAATTAGGAAGTAACCCTTCACGCCAGACGATGTATCCTATCATTTCATAATTCTATTCTCCCAGAATGCTTCATTAGCCTACTCTTCGTAGTACATCTTCATTTGTTACCCTATCGGACCGATTTATTTTAAAAACATAGTTTAAAAACCTATTAGCCCTCTACGATGAACTTCAGATATAATATGAAGTTGCTGCAAAAGTAAAAGAAAAAGCTGTGTTATAAAGATATCAATTATGGAGATACGTGAATATTAAAAAAGAGAGGGATTGTATACGCTAATATGTTATTAGCTTGTCGAGAGTAAGATTGCTTATATCTTGTAGTGATTCTTCTAAACCAGTATATGGAATTTTCTTATGAATTACTATGAATTGTGTCACGTAAAAGCATCAGATTTACCAATTCAAAGTGGGGAAGGTGGCGGCCAAAAACAGGGGCTGAAGTGAAAACGGCTGAGTCCGTTCCTGAACGGACAGATTGGTGCTAATGAAGAGGTCTTTTGCGTAGAAAATAAATATCGAAATCTCCGGAAAAAACTCATAGAAAGAAGAAATCACTTAATCAGACTATCTAAGGAGAAATATTCAAGTGAAGATTAAATGAAAATATATTCTTTTCATGAACGATACGCGATAGTAACCGACTAAAAAAGTAATCCGAACGCCTGGTATTTACACCCCTTGCAACACACCGAAAGGCTGATTGTAAAAAACTGAATGAGGATGTGGATATTATTTGAAAGAATGCCATTACAAAGCATAGAGGGAGACCTAGGATGAAATATGAGCAGCATGTGATGTTACATTATACGTTAGTGTTAAAAGTTAGGAGTTATGAAGAAAATAAGCAATTAGTACAGGACAGAACAACTAGGGGAGATGTAGCAAACCACTCTAGGGAATTACTACTACATATAAAGCTGCAAATCCGACTCATTCATACAAATTCCTGGGCATTTCTAATCGAGCTGGTAGGCTGAAATTTTCAAGAGAGATTTATAATTGACAGTCGAGTTGGGAAAAAATCGAAAATCTACAGATTTTGTCCCAGGTTTGATCCCAGAAACGATTATATTTTTCAATGTATTTAAACGGGAAAATCGAAAAATGGCCATGCAGAGCAAACTTCTTTCGTTTATAAAAATATGAAAATATAATCGTAAAGCAGTAGGACTTGGTCTATATTATGTCTAAACGATCAAAGTTTTCTTTTCTTGCGACCGATTTTAACATTCCGGCAGGAAATTTGCAAAATTTTAGTTTGAACGCCAATTTATTGCGTTATTTTCTCCTCATTTTGAAAATTAAATCTATGGCAACAACCATTGTTTGAATCGAAAACAAGTTTGTTTACGATCCTAATTTCATACACCATGATAAAGGTTTGATGCATTTTTAATTATTTTAAATGTTTCTTTCGATATATGTTATTACTGAATGCTGGAAAATGTAAATTTCATCAAAATAGACAGTAGATATCTGCACAGTCAATGAATCATTCGTGAATGCATGCTGTGATAACATAAGTTTATGTAAAGGATACGAGACCATTTATCAACGAAGATAATCGGAAAAGTCATGTAAGTAGTGAGATTATTCGAGAATGAAGTACATAGATATTAATATAAATTAATAAATAGGGATATTAATGTAAATTAAAAGGTTTAACGACAATCTTTAGAAATAACATAACTGTAAGCATTACGAATCATTAGTTTCGCGAACACTATAGTTTAGTAATATTTTATTTCATAGCTTAATTAACCAAATATATTTATCATATGCTGAACTCAGACTAAATAGTTCCATGTATGTTTCACTTTAGTACTATATACATTGTGATATATTGTCATCGAAAAGCTCATAACGGCAACTAAACCCATTGCTGCCCGTCTTTCTTGAAGGACCATGTTATCATTGAATATTAAGAAATTGTAACTTTCATCTAATTGAACAATAAATATCTACTCAGGAATTACATGGTATCATTGAACGGTGTTAGGATATCGTTGTTCTACGTATATGGTGGATTGCTTTTCGTGAGTGAGTTTATGTGCTTTTTATTATATGCCTATTATGTTTCTTCTTTTCTATTTTAATTAAATATAATTATTCTGTCATCCTCTCCAAAGATAATTGAAAATTAAGTTCCTTTTTCTACGTATTTTTAATTAATACGTAGTACACAATTAGTACGTAGTATATTACGTAATTCAACTTTAATCAAAATAAAAAACAAAAATCTACACATAATATACACTGATTTCCTTGAACGACCTTCTGATTAGGTCGTTCTTCGTGTTCGCTGGATAATTCTTCGCAAGTAAAACCAATTTTTGCATGTATCATTGTATGAATATTATTTTCCCATCTTCTCCAAACGCGCTTTAGAATAAAGTTCTTTTTCTACGTTCATTAAAACTGTTTACATAATTACGTTGCCTATTGTCTATTGGTTTGTTTAATTAGAAACGGAGCTCATTGTCGTGTTAGACGCCATTTAATGAATATAGAATTATTTTGCAGTATGTATTGCAATGAACCGAATACTACACAGGTAATGATCTATTTATTTTCCGCATTTTTATCTTATTCAGATTTTTATTCTAACTTAACATTCTTAAGCATTTCTTTAATTTACTTTAACGAATGGACATTTAAAACGTCGTCGTCGCCGCTGCTACATTTATCGGGGTTGAATCCCGAAAGAGATACCACGGAATCAGCCGATCGCCTCGGAAACCTTCGACCTTATATATTCATTGAGGACTGAAATCAAAAACTAAGTAATGTAGGAATTGATTTGAGAAGCGACGTGTTTTCACATTGCCAGCTTTATGTCGCGCTAGGAAGAGTACGTTCCTCAGAAAATATCAGGGTGTTAGTTTCAACGGAAAGGATATTTGATAATATTCCGCACGCCATCAATATGGTCCTCATCATCATATGGGATTCTGCCCAGAAGCAGGCGCCGCGGCCATAGGATTCAATTGGAGTATGTCTTGCACTATACCGAGTACATACCACAGGTAACGAATCGTCTATCGATTTCTCGCATTTTTATTTTATGCAAATTTTTATTCTAACTATACTTTGGCGTATTCCCTAAATTTAACATTACGAATGTGTATTCATTAAGGACTCAACTCCAAAACTCCCGTATCAAATGAACGTGAAAGGCCTTCGAAGTACTTATTCTATTATTATATTATTTGATGAATCTCTATCTTAGATTTAAAATTATGTATACTAAAGACAATGGAATAATTAAATATGAACATAAATATAGCGTATAGACCCATAACTTGGGGTAGTATAACTGAATAATTTTCTTTGCTTGCAGTTTGCAAGCACCCATTTACTAGTTCTAAGAGAAGAGCGAAGAAGAAGCTGGAACTAAACCCAGATCTGAGCAGTGTTTAATCTTACAATGGGAGGTTTCCAGACAATTAATGGTGGCTGAGAGTTTTTTTATTTACATGAATAGATCTTGGCTTTTTCGCATTATTATTTTTGTGGAGTCGCCGAACCAAAACCTGAACATGAAAAAGAAACCTCTCATGGAAAAATAAGTATAATCTTTCCTCTATTTAAACTATATCTGACGGATTATTCCCGAAAGCCATTCTAAGGAATTTTATAACCGATAAAGAGACAAAATTATTTTTCTGGTATTAATTTTCTTTCCTATCAACTCAACCTACAACGTAAGATTGATTTTCTCCGTCCTTTCTCTTTGAGCGAAAGAATAGTCTCCGAAAGGAATCCACTTTCCTTCAGTCTCAAAACACAGTGCTCCGTCGTTACTTTCTCCTGTCAACTGAATTGATATTGGCGCAGAAATTTCAAAGGATCTTTATCCTACCGTAAAATTTAACCTGAAATTGCAATTTAATTGCCTCATTAAAAAAAATCCGTATATACAGGATAATGTCAATATCAACTAAAGTCAAGTTAGAGTGCAAAGAAGAATGGAAGGATAATTCTAAGAAACCATGTAAGGAAATTGTAAAGCGATTTTCAAATCCTATTCCAAAGAAAACTGCTGAAACTTAACTTTCAAACGAATTTCTTTTAACATAAGAACATTTTAAATTTCTTTTTCTAATGAATAATATTTTAATCACGTGGACATACGGCAGAAGATTTAGCGAGGTTTGAAATATATTATAAGAGTAAAATATGGTAAGTAATATATATGATTTTTATAGGCAAATTTCTTCAATCCTTATTTTAATAAGTTTTTAAATACTTAGGTCTTAGGGATCAATGTTGTTCGTTGTATCCCGCCTTAGTTGTCATCAAACATTGCATGGAATTATTTTCAACCAAAAAACTCAGCTTTAACATTAAAGAAATAATTTGTCAACCCCCACTTTCATTGAGGTTTCTAATGTTTAGATCTATCTATACTCTTTACTCTATAATCACCTACTTTTGCGTGAAAACAGTTTGAAAGCACACAGAAAGAAGAATATGGAGTTGCAAGAGAGAAATATGGCTGAGAATTCTTTTTAGTTAATCACAAAATAAAATCTCAAGTGCAATCATTACAAGTATTTTGCTGTTTTACTTCTGTTTTCATATAATATCACGATGTTACCGTAAAAATATTAACGTCAATATAAAGGAATATGAGAATATATTTTTACATTAATCTTGTATCGATCGCTGTACATATATTTTATGAAAATTTTCCTCTTTCCTATTTCTTGCTTGACATTTACTTTTAGCTCGTAGCGTATGATAAAATATACATATTACGTTCACGTTTTCTCTCTATTTGCTTTGCTACACAACGATATTGCGAAATTGAGTTCGTGAATTCTCAATTTAGATTTTCTTTAAGACAGAGAACAGCAGAATCTTTCTCCGCTTTCCAAAAATTGGCAGCGCGTGTGCGTGACTCACGACGTACGCACGATCCAAAACTTAATCATGTTTAACGGTGACGGAAAAAAAGGTTTTAATCCGAAAATTTCATTCCCGGATGAAACATATTGGAATCCGCTCCGGAATAAAAATTGTACGTCAAACATAATATAATACCTCGAGGGATGTCTCCTCTTTTGCTTGAGATGATATCAAGGAACTCCCGCGTCATCGGAAGAAAGTGAAAGGACGAGCAGCGGATGAAAGGAAGGCTCGAGGGGTGAAAGGAGGTCTTGAGTGGAGGGAGAATAAGTGGAAAGAGATGAGGGAAGATAAGAAAGAAATGGAGTTAGTTGAGTTGGTGATTAGAGGAAAAAGTCTAATGGCATATGGTCGTAGGAAGATAGTTATCCAGCACTCTTTTGGAGGAACGGTTCCTCAAAAAAATATGTTTAAGTAAAAAGTATTCCGTTTATTACTGGCTAGGAAGGAGGGAATCTAACAGTTCAAATCTCAATTTAAAATCGATAAAATTCAGTCATAATACTCTAACTATTGATAGTATGACTTATTTGGAACAATTACGTATCATTTTATTAAATATTAAATACAATTCTGAAAGTTCACTTCTATAAGATAACAGATATCCTATGAGAAAATATGTTGCTTAATGAAAGCATTCAAAATATTTGGCCTTCATATAGAGCCAAATCTAAAAACATATAATCTTGCATGAGTACTCCGTTAATTTAATAACGAATTTACCGCCATACAAATGTTGTTAATGTTCAAGATATGATTTTGTTCAAAATGAACAAATCCAAAAAAACGTTGTTAAAGCAAAATACAGCGATATTGCTCCAGCCTCATTTCTAAGTAAACTCTTCTCATATTTTTAGAAATGCTTTCATAATTGGGCAACCATATTGCTATATTCCAACTTTTGTTGAAAATCTCAAATTTACTGAATATGCATTTATACGTTTTATATTTATATGAATATCGTCAATTATTCTAGTTAATTATCTTCACATGAAATATAGTTATAAAGTACAATGTTCCTATTTTGTGCATGAATGTACCCAGTAAATATTAAAATAATCATTAAATGTAACAATTAAAGTTATTACGGTGTAGTCCTGCATCTATGAGGGCAGATTATTAAATATTGAAATGGTGTAATATAAATAATATACTTTGGTGGAAAAATGTCCAACTGACCGATTTTATCCATAATTTACAGATTAAAACAGGACGAAACTCATTTTTTTATATTTCAAGGATGTTATAGGCTTGTTACTACCGAATTTTAATGTATTAAAGTGGTGAAATTAGAATGGTATTTTTTTATCCTAGCAGGATGCGTATTTAGTTTGCTTGTCGTTCTGCAAATTAACTTATATAGATCTTTCTTCTTAAATGATTCCAACGATTTTAGCCAAATTTAGCGTAGTTAGCCTTACACGGACAATAAGGCTGTGAAGGTTTCATTCAGTAATAGTGTTGGGTTTAAATGCAGAACATTCGGAAACGCATCCATAGAAAATGCAAGTAAAGTTCGTTTTCGTGTAGCAGGCTTTACTTCTTTTGAAAATTTAAAATAGAAACATTGGTCATGAAAAATCGAGAGAAGTATAAGTAGGAATATTGAATAAATATTCTTATTTTGTACGTGAAACAAAATGTTTGAATTTAAATGACCAGAACTATGGCAAAATAAACGAAAATTATGAAACATTTCGTTGCATTACCAGTCTCCCTGAAGACCAAGGGTTGAATCCGAGCTTATGCGTTTTCCCGAAGAAAAACAAAGGGAACTTAGGCCTATATGGAATGATGGCTAAAAAATAATCATATTTTCTCTAAACTACCTAACTCATTATCCTATTACTACTCATTATCCTATTTACAGTGAGGTTATGATAAACGGAACATGATTATTGCTCCTACATGCTTGAAGGGTAAGTTTAACCAACGTTATTCTCGATTTTAAGCTAATTCCATTATCCTATATTGATTTCGTGGGAAAATTACACCAGAATCGAACTAATGGATAAGAAATGGTAGCCCTTCCCCTTGTTTATTGTAAAATTTTTCTGAAATTATTTACACTTTTATCCAAATGTAACAACCTCGAAATTTTCGGAGTCTATCTCAATACCAAATAATTAGTTTAATCCATTTACTGTAACTATATTAAATTATTATTGATTTTTAATTTCAAGCTTTTGAGTTCATAAGAACCACGTGGATTCAATGATGCATATTTAAATTATGTATATTTTTTTGAACGGTGAAATTAAGATAAATCATAAAAAAAAACAAATTAAACGCTGATTGAATTTAAGATAAATCATGCTTTACGAGTAAGTATACTAGTTATTAATAAAATTTGTAGTACTATTTACATAACAAATATTCGGGAAACCTATCCCATACCCTTATAAGGTTGTGGTTTTAGCCGTTTTAAAGAGTTGCTCTAAACTTTTAGTAGCATGTGAAGAATATTACAAAGTTATCTGGACTGCAACGTTGTTATATATTGAAGAGAGGCTCCTAAAAGCTAAAATGCACCTAACCAAAGAATGAATCACAGGTTTCTTGAATGCCATTTTCATTGCCTTCAACACAGGATAAAATACATATTAAAAGAGAATAAAAACCAAAGCGAAGCTTGAAATCTGCGACCAACAGACGGTCTCCCCTTTTTTCCCTTATCGGCTGAACTCTCAGGTGTTGGGAGATTGGAGCACGAAGGAGGAAAGTGGATCCATTGTTGGGGGCGGTGAGGCATTGGGAACAGGGCAACGTCTAATTGAAGGTCAAGAGGGGGGCAGACCCAGAAGGGAGGCTGAAGAAGATGTAGAGCCTCCCATGGAAACACACCAATACGAGGGAAGGGTTCACATACCCATCGAGAATTTCTAACATACGGTTTCGTCTCAAAATACGCTCCGAGGATCGAAGGTTAAATATCTATATAAAAATTATAAACGATGTAAATAAATACACTTATATATTTGCTATGATGATATAAATACTGTAGTAAGAACCTAAAAACTATAACGATTAGTTGTGTAGTATAAGAGTAAACCATATGGTGATTTAACATCAAAAGAAGATTTTTAATATATTTTACGCAAAATTGATCCTTAGTCGAAGTTACCGAGATTTGAGACCGAGAAAAATTACTAGTAATATTGAGAAAAAAAACAATTCCGAATTTAATTTCATATGGTATCTCTTTCTATTTCGTACGACAAGTCTTACTTTTTTGATTGTACTAAAGAAAACGAGTATGAGAAGGGATAAACTGATCTCATACTGAATTTCCTATATCCTGACGTGGGAGAGAGTATATATTTGCAATAATTTATCAATTTATTAATAATAATTTTAAGTACATAAATAAAAATATTATTACCGAAGATGTTTGTTGTGTATTAAAACAATTTTTTAACTTCTGCATCGAACGAATCAAAGTGTTGCAGTTCATTAATTTCCTATAAATCCGTGCTGAGAGTTGACCTCAGAAGATGCATGAGTGTTAAAAATAGAATCCGAGCCGTATAAAAAGGCAGTGAGACAAATTGTAAAACTCATCGTCTCACATGAGGTTCCGGAACATTTTGCCGGCAATCCATTCAAAACAGAGCAGAAAAACAAAATGCTCTCCTCTCTTCCTTAATCCAATCTCCCAGCGCGGTTCATCTAATTCTGAGTCCTGTCTCTATCTTCTGATGCTCGGTTTATCTGCAGCCACTTGGTGCCCCCTCACGAGGAAAACTGCTCGTTGCAATTTCCACTCCATTCTGAGGCAATGCAGTTCACTCGGCCACATTCAGACGACGTTTATTCGACCGAATCTCACCCGTTTATATTAAAACCACTGCTGCGCTAAGAAGACTATGACCAATTTAGTGAATACGAGCTTACTTTTGTCTACGTTACCCTCTCTTCACCTAAAATCTGTACGGAACTATATAACTCCAATTAAACTTAATGTCTACTTAACTACCTCGTTAAACACGAAGTGACTTATTGCAATACTCTCTCAAAAAAAATATATATAAATATATATTATATTATTCCATACATTTGGCCAACTTGAAAAAATAGGCTAATAAAAAATACTTCAACATGTTCAAAATTTGCATTATTTCTCAGGATAAGAGTTGTTATGATTTAAGAAAATATTACTTCATTTTAATAAAATATGCCCACGTTCCCACTTCTAAAACAATATTTTAATATCAACATTAGAACTACCCTATTTCCTTCCTATTGGAGATTGTTTCGTGTATGTAGAACACATATGTCTAGTTTAATTTTTTTAATTAAGCCTGCAAGTTATGAAAATAATCTTATTTACACTTATGTATTACATAGGCGAAATCAGAATGCTCTGTTATTAGTATGAAACAACATTTCACAACTGCGGGGGAAAATTCGGCTTTTAGTTAACTATAGCTCTTCCAATTAGTCTAATACATTGGTATTCATAATAAAAAATACTCAGGCAAACCGAACATTGCAAGCTTTGATCACATTAGTGTATGGTGAGTCTGTATAACAAGCATACCGTGGTCTAACAGTAAACAGCTAAGGAATATTTGGTACATCGCAACTGATCATAGAAAGTTTTGAAAATCACGAAATGATTTTTTTTGCGAATGTAAATCTAGATTAAGATATGCTGTTATATGTATGAAACCTTCACTGTTAGAGTTTCAAAGGGTAAGTAATTATATATTTAAGTAGTTTGATAAGTATGGTAATTTTACGCGGAATTTGGTAGAAGTATATAGAATTATTTCCAAGGAAAGTTCAGTATATTTACCTTCCTGGCAAAACTAGAGTACAAAGAGAAACTAGTAAACTAGTACAAAGAGACTAGTTGAACTATATTTATGAATATAAGAATATAATTCTAATAAACTTGAGCCTTCGTAAGTCAAAATAAAGTAAATTATCATGAGAAAAGTTTAGGGAGATAAAGGAGCATAAATATATTTTTTTAAATCAATAATGCAAACATTATGCTTAAAATAAATATATACATAACATGGACTCTAATAAGTTCAGGTAGTATATTTTCTATAGTTCGGATTTCTATATTAATAGCTTAGATTCGGCAGCATTATTATCAGAAAAGTGTTAACATCTTCATTGTGGTATTAAAATTACTAATCAAAACATATTTAAGCGCATTAAAGCAAAAATCGTATAAATCCTAACATGCTATCATTATTAGTTAGCTCATTTAACCTACGGTTATGTTGACCCATAGGAAAAAAACTGTTCGGAAAAGACTGTACTGTACTGTATATAAACTAATCACTTTCTTTTTCTTGGTTAAACACTTTCTACTTGGAATATATAACTAATATATAGACTTATATCGGACGTGGCGACCATTGCTTAAAGATAAAAGAACGCGAACAAAAAACAGGCATTGCAAAGTATTCATTCGTCAATAGGGGAATTAGAGAATGAAACGCATTACCTGTAGAAGTCCTATTTTCAATGCCAAACAATGTAAAAACTTTTAAAAATAAGCATAAATCTGTTTGTACTTTTTATATTTTTGTAATGTTAATAATTGTAATATTAATGTTAAATTATCTATTTTGCACATAGCTGTAATGTTAATGTTGTATTATCATCTATTAAGTATTTACTGTAATATTGTTATATTGTGCGTATATATATATTAAAGTAATTCGTTGCCTGCGGGAGGTTTTTGGAGGGGTTTCCCTCCCGTCTTTGGGTGAATGCTAGGCAGTTGTAATTTTGTATTTCCCCCTACACCGCTGCCACCAGGCCTGATGGCCTAATCGCAGCGTAATTTGAATAAATAAATAATATCCACAACTTCGACTGTGCTGATAGGGCATATGTTGCTATTTCTACATATATAAATTATACTAAATTTAATTTTTATTTTTATTTACTAAGAAAGTATATATCCTTACATTTTTAACCATCAGGATGATCATCAATGATTTATTGATTTCCCTATTTTCCAGCATATTTTTAGTGGGTAAAAAACCTTTTTTTTACATTCTAAAAGAAGTTATGGGAACTCAAAGAAAAATATTTTGTATCAGTTGCTTCAAGACACAAACTGAAAATTCTTTAGGCTCAAAATGAAATACATTCTTCTGTTTTTGTTGAAATTTCAACTTAAAAATAAAAGCAAAGATGGATTTTAGGGAAGAAAACCAATGAGGATGACGATTGAATCCGATTCCTTCTGTTTTAAATGAGCTCCAAAATGAGTACGAAAACTAATAACCTTAACTTAACTCAAGAATATTTAATCAATATCTTCGCAGGAAAGAATTCCTTAACACCCTAAAAAATGAAACAGTTAATGTAGAAGCGCAAGTTAACTAAATTTTATGAACAAAAACGATTAATTACATACGCAAACAACATCATAAATTACAAATGAAAATACCGGTTCCTATAAATAGTCATCATTTAGGGGTACGTTAACCGAATCACTGTAAGGATTTATTTAATCTGTTGAAGGAACGTGCAGAAGCGGGAGATTCGGATCAGAGTAATCTTGTTGCTGGACAAAAAAAGAATACGGTTTATCTCAGCTGGGAAACTTCTAGAGGAAACGGTGAAATAATATGGACAAAAAATAGGACTATCTTTTGGAAAAACGCGAGGAAATAATTTGCATCCTAAGTTAAAGGATTCGTAGCTACGTAGACATAAGGACTTCTTTTGAGGAGATTCAAGAGTGAAGATGCTTCAACCGGCATTAATCGTTAAGCGAGGATATCAGAGGAGAGCAAACTCCCAGGGAACTCGGAGCGAAGGGTCACACTGGCCTCCCTAAGGGTCCAACCACACGTCATCCCAAAAAAAGCTCCTCTTTGGAAGACTTTCCTAAATCTCCCTCTCTCGCTGTCCGGTTTTTTTTCCCTTTCGTCCCTGTGTACATAATAACGCACTTCCCAATGGACACCTGACGCCACGTCATCTGGAGTCGCAACCGCAGTGTTTTAAGCGTCGGAGTCACTCGAGTGAAATACGAAAAAGAGAATTTCTTCTATCCTACTGAAGTGAGAAATTTATCTCGAAGAGGAAGTTCCGGTGCAAGTCTTCTGAATGTTCACTTATCTACCTTAGTAACGCCAGCTTTTATCACATCTTTGTCGTGTGATAAAAAGCTAATAAGTATGAGCGCAAATGGTAGTATTGCAAAAACAATCAAGCATAAGAATACATTTCACAAGAGAAAAAATTACTACTATAAAGAGTTACGTATTTCTAAATAGTAGCTGACAAGCAATATTTCCATTATTTGCGTAACTTTAATATTGATTCTAATGTGGTGATACAAAAGTAAATGTATTGATATATTCAAGTTTATTTTCGGAGGCTAATAATACACTCTTGGATATCAGTAAAAGGTTTATAATAGTCTAATATGGAGTTTTGAACGGATGTTAAAACTGGACTTATAAATAAAATTATTGCGTTTTCATATCTATAATAATACTAATAAACGACTTTTTTGAAGAGCGAGATAGAGACATCTGATATTAGAGAGATGCTAGGTGAATTGATAATTTCACCCCAAAGTGCAGTAGTTTTCAACCGAGGTTGCGAGCACCCTGGCAAGTGCGAGAGAGGATTTCTGGGGATGTGAGAAAAGTTACTGAATTTTTAATGAAAATTACCGCTAAACGGCTCATCAGGAACAACGTATCAATACAAAGCCATTAAGATTTAGACCTTTTTTGTATATGTAGTATGTATTGACATATTAATTTCTTTATGCAATAAATAAATGATCTCGAAATAAATATCTTTTGCTAAATAAAAAATAGAAACATTTCTTATGGGGGTGAGAGCTTATTCTCAGATTCAAGAAGTGCTGTCAACTATAAAGGTTAATAACTATTGCTATAGTGCGTCATGAATACGTATAGCAATTGAATCCACAAAGAGTACCCTAAAATATCAATTTTGCCCTTAATAACACTACCTCGCCAAATTGTACCAATTAGCCAACTGACAATTGCTGTAGGAATATACTCGGAGCCATTGTCTTTCTGTTAGTCGCTGGAGAATCGCTCCAACGCACCAACTCTGTGAGCATTCGCGTGGAATTCGTTTCGTCTATCTCCGCATACGCCAAGAGGGAAGAGCGAGATTTTCCGCGACAGAAGATGCGAATGCCATAGAAGGGGAAATTGGAGGATATGCGCTATGCGATGACGTACAGAGCATATGAAAGGAGGGATACCTACAAACTTCCGGATCATTCCTTTTTTGTATCAGCTCAACCAATGCTTTTATGAACACGTTTGATTTTCAAGGGAATGCGAAGTTTGCAGAAAACAGGAAATTTACTTCACGGTTGCAGGTTATTATTTTTTATTTTAAGTTTGGTATTCTCCACATCTTTTAGATAAATACGTTCTGCTAACTACACTACGATAGCCTTTCGGTACTGTTTCGGTGCATTAATTCCAACCTCTCCTCCTAAAATTGCACCAATGATCTATTTCGATCTATGTGACGAATTTCCTTCTTGACTAGCCTTATTTGATTTATTTTTAATTTTTATTCGTTTCGAATTGTTTTGAAAGTCTCTAAAATCATTTATATGTTTTAAAAACTAGTTCGTGATTGTCAATTTTATTTTAATATTCATATCTACGAAGGACTTGTGCAGGATCCTAACTTAAAAACTCATCATACAAACATGGTGTACCCTGAGGGGTGATTATAATTTTCGTTTCGATTTCAATAATTTATGTTCCGCAAGTGACAATTGGGTGTAAAAAAATGTCATTTTTATCCCATATATACATATTTATATTTGATCTATACTCAAAAAAAGTTTGAATCCAAATTGTGCTAAGTAAGAACTCGTTCTCTGGCACGTCCAACGGTTGTTAGTGATCTACAATAGTACGTCATAATTTAACGAAATACGCTCATTAGGTATCTAAACTAACGAGCAACTGATAGTTACAGCACAATTCAAACCGTATCCTTACAAAAACTTTTTCTATTATCAATATCAAACAAATGGTCAAATCCATCGAAAATTAACATTCGTAACTAAACTGATTTAATTGAAAAATGTCATTTTCTTACAAGTGACAATCTACTTTGGAGAATTTAAATCCGTTCTCACCTAAGGGAATTGCCGTCTCTCCGGCTTGGCTAACGGAATACATCCTCTTGTAAACCGACCAATATTGGTTAGGCTGGTTCAATTGTTTATGTTTTTGTATGAAATTCAACTACATAAATAATCTTCCGAAACCAAACAAGCATAAAGCCGCGTATTTCTATCAGTAGCATGAGAATATAACATTTTTTATTAACAAGAAACCTATGACCGAATACTGCATGCGACATAAATACCAATATTGCTTTGAAATAGCTTCATGGAATATAAATATCCCCACCAAGTTATGCGAACGTACTGCAATTCTATCCTACAGAGAGAAAAGAGCATACGAGTCGAAGGCGATAAAGTGAGACCTGCTCCGTCTCCACACGCGTCACGTGCCTAGAGAAGTCTAATAGAAGAGAATGGATTCGGGGATTCCATATATTTGCGAAGAAGGAAGGATCTGAGAGAAGATCGGAGGGAGTAAAAATAATGGGCTTGTGATAAAGAAAGAAGAAAAGTTGGGATTTCACGCGGATTCCGCGCCTCCTGGCGGGAGATTAACAGAGAAAAGATTAGATAGCGGAAACAAAAGAGCAAGGAATATAAATTCGAAGGGAGATGAAAGTGGGAATTTGGGGGTAATAGAGAGATGAAGGGATCGGGCGCAAATCCTTCCGAAACGGATGCTGTGAAGAAGAGAGAATGGAAGGGGGAGGTGGAATTGGTGGTATTACGAGTGCTCGACGCCTTAAGGGGAAATTGAAGGGGAATTAGGAATCGAATCTTCGATAATTCTCCGTTTAAAGTCGCAGAAGCATAGCGACGGGAATAAAGCATAGGTGCACTCCTGGCCAAAATTAACGCAGCGCCTCCTTAGCGATCCTTACGGCCGATGCTGCGTTAATTTTGGCTAGGAGTGTACATATGGATGGCACTTAATTTCCATTTTGTGTTATTTATTTAGTATTCACATACTGCATAATTGTCACTTTAAAGTGAAAATATTACAAAAGAGAAAAATAAATTAATTTTATTGTTAACGCAATATAACACAGGGTAATTTGAAATATTTAGAACAGGAGTTTTTTATTTGCGTGAGCCATGCGAATAAATGCCCCTTTGGACAAAGCAAAAGAATCTTCAGGGGGTTGAAGGAAATTCAGCAAAGAAGGACGACGTTAGAAAAGAGTGTGTTTAACAATTAAAAGTCTAGGAGTGGAGTAACGACGTCAAACGGGTAAATCTGTTAGGAGAAGAGAGACGTTAGCGGGGGGCAATCAGAAAGGGAATTTATAACTGAACATATGTATAGAAGACGTGATATAAATATATTTATATACGCTTCACCCAATCATTTTGCTTGGTTATAGAATAAAATTCACAGATTCGGGCGAGATATGGTGGAAATCCATCATGCAAAATGCAGGAGATAATTGGTACTTTTTAAAGAAAATTTTTTAATCGTACTACCGGTTTCATCGGAGGACCGTCATCTTCAGGTGCAAGTTATACAAAACAAACAAATATGTATACCAACAAGGGAGAAGAGGGGAGTGGAGGAGAGGGTGAAATAAGTGCGTTGGGGAAGATCGGGAAGGAGCGCGCGGGGTAAAGGGACGTTATCAGTGGGAGGGAGGAAAGGACGAACCAGCGGTGAATAGAAAGGGTAAAGGAACTCGTTAAGCACGGAAAAACCAGGGGAATTTGTATGGGAAAGGATTTCTAATTGTTCCAAGAAGTTTAGACGATGGCCTTTATTACAAATGTGCAGGATATCGGTATCGGATATCGATTAAATCAAAAGATTTTGTGGAAAAAGTACCAATTATCTCCTTCATTTTGCTTGGTGATAGAAGAAAGAATGAATGAATATACTGATATATGCTCCGCTTTTCATGATCCGTTGGAGACCCCTTCTCAATAAAACATTAAAAATTCCAAATGGCGAACCTTTCTCTATCAGCTGGAGAAAGAGTAAACTTGTTACGGTATTGTTACTTTAGTATTAGAGATAGTAATCCTTTGTTGTTGGTCATAGTAATTATCACCAGGAAGACCCGGGTTCGATGCCAGACGGAGAAATTGCAGCGAATTTTATAAATATTTTCAATACTTTTTCTACTTTTGATGACGCTCTTGATATGATGTCGACTTGAAATTTGTGTTATTATCATGCTTGCAGAATGCAAGCAACATTTTACTCTTATATAATAGATCTATAATATAAAATAGAGCTAGGTGTGTGTGTGGGTGTGTGTGTATGTATGATCGCTAAAAACTCGAGAACCGAGAGTCGTAAAACTTTGAAATTGTCTACATTATTAAAAGTCGACCCCGCGCAGAGTAAAGGCTACTTTTTATTTCCCTAAAGCACTCGGTTCGAACCTAGACGGGTCCAAACCTTTCCATAAGAAATACACGTAGAGGTCAGTTTTTTCGTAGCAGGGTTAATTTCTTTTGCAAAATTAAACTAGAAATAATGGTCCTAGCATGTCGAAACAAGTACTTAAAGAAGGAGAACAGAATAAAAATTCTTATTTTGGTCGTAAAATATCGTTTCCGATTCGAAATTGCGAACAGTAAGATAAAATAAGTGAATATTTTATCCAAATTCTGAGGTTGTAAACAACCCATTCCCTGAACGATCTAGGTGATTGTTGATTCTATCTCTTGAGTTACATGAGATAAGAAGACATTGAGAATTAATGAAATATTTAAGAAAGTTTTTCAAATTTTGTTTAAGCTTCTGTAGCAACCATGTTTTATTTATATCAGCGTAATTGTTTACCGTAAAATTGTAAGTTTAATCGTAGTTTCCGTTTCGACTTTCGTTTCCGTGATAGTGTTTGTGTTAATGATTCTGTTCAGTGCTTATGTGGTGTTTTAGTTACTTCCCGTAAAAATATTCATCGGTTGTTTTCATAATAATATTTATTTTTTATTATTTGCTTATGCGTTTCCGTATTACCTCTGTGCATTTCTGAAAATTAATCCTTAAATGTGGTGATGCTTATCCTAATTTTATCTTTGAATATGTTTTTACAATCTTTAAACGAATGCTTTATTTATCGAATAAATTGATCATTTGAAAGATATGAGATTGAATATTAAGTCAAGGTGGCTTTGTAAACTTAAGTACAATTTTCATTTCTTGGTTTATTGGTTTGGAAATATAAATCGAAATATCGTTCGCAGGCTCTATTTCATTTGCAAAATCAAATTAAGGAGAATCATTGTTGTCAACCTGAGATAATTTTGATAGAAATATTATATGAAAATGAATATTCAGATGACCAAACTAATAGATTTCAGCAACAAATTGTGAGAGCGTAAGCTATTGGGATTTCCACGGAAAAGTTTCGTTTACGGTAATCTGTCCCATCGAACGAAGCTAAAATGATACATGTTAGATTATCTTCTTTTATATAAAAGTATTACTGTATTTAATTCTACTTCTATTCTCCCCTTTGAGAATCAACGGGCGCTACAGCTTGTACATGTATAAAATGTAACTTTCGTTCGATTCCTAAAATGTTTATGTGGCTCTTCAAAAAGGCCATTACTTCAAAAAATAAACTCTAAATAAATAATGGCTATTTAATAATTACGCAATAATAAAAATCGGTTTGCAGGAACGTAATGTGTATGGTGACAATTACTCAGAAATATCATAACTTGGCTTCATTATTCAATTATAAAAGTCGCGACAACAATTATTGCTCATTAATTAATGCAGAAAATCAATTCTTCATTAATTTACTCGGATTAATTAAGGCGAGATATTTTGATACATATATATTTCCAATAGAAAGTGTAAATTGACCAGCGAAATTTGAGAATAATGTATACGTAAGTATTTAAAATCAATATGTGGATATGAATGTATCAAAATTAGAAGAATAAACTTAGCATTAATTAAAAAACATAAAACAAGACTCTGTATTTCAATTATTCCGATGATTTTCTTGGCGTGATGATTAATTACCTCTGATAAATAATAAAACAGATCAAACATGTAGGCTTATTGTAATGGCTACTTTATATTGCTTTATTGTAATACTGGTATAGTTACACTTCCCTTCAAAAGCAGTAAGTTCATCAATGATGGCTTTAATGGGCAATTTAGACGACATAGATACAGTTTCACAGCCAGACGGCACGCGGAAAGGTCACTTCTAAAAGCACTTAATGTGGCTTCCGATGTCACGTTAATCAATCCATTAGTCCTACATAGAACGTGCATCTTCCACGCATCAGCTGCTATTTCATTAACGTCTCCATTACCACGTACGGATTGGGCGTACCTAGACGAGAGTCCCGTGTTTGCCTTATATTCCGAGACGTCTCTATAAATTTCAATCACGGAAAATGTGCTTGAATTGCACCTACTTTCCAACCAGCACAATGTCTATTCCACTTTCGGCTGCTAAGGTTACAGAAATACTGCTTGAAAGGATATTCGATCCGCTACCACTTTTTCAGGATCTTCTAAATTATCCAACAATCACTTGAACTGCACCCATATCACCGATAACGCTCCACTTCGAGGGGTCTTTGGTATAACTGAAACTAATTTTAATAACCCTATATTTCTACCAAAGCACAATCGGCTGTAATCAGAAAAGCTGGCCAAGTGACTACGTGTGGTTTTTGGAGAATGAGATTTTAAACGAAAAGTATTTGAAAAAATAATTTGATCCCTACGTTTAACATTTTTCGTTATATGTAAGCGTTAAGAAGATACAGGGTGTTCAAATTCACAAACTGTCAGAAAAGAATACTTTCAGAGAAACATTCAAAACATGACGATGCAATACCATAGTATGATTCCTTATCGCGAGACTATGGGAATTATGTCGGGGCATGGGAGCTAACTTCAGGCCGACCAACCTGTCGTAGTTCCTCACCTTGAACCCTCATAGGGCTCATTATTTTACTGAGTTGGGTGGTTAATAGAAAATACGAGGTACATTGCAGGTAGTTTTCAGCCTAAAGGGTACATCAAATAAAAGAAATGCTCCTTATTTAAGTGAATCGGTTCATCGAATTAATCAAAAAATTGAACTAATACCGTACCTGTATCATAATGTATCAATGTGTGGCAAAGTGCCCCCTTTTGACCGGCGATTCGCCATCGATGCCGGTCGACGCACGCCTTCGAGAAGCTTCGAGGCATTTCGCTAATGACATTGTATATAAAGCGTCCTGCGAGGCGCACAATTACTCAGACAATAAAGGATCTCTGAAGAGCACTCACCATCAGCGCTTTAAATGCTTTAAATTGTATGAGTAACAAAAGTAATTGGGCAATTCAACGAAGTTACGATCTCAAAAATTATATACACATCATACAGGAAAGAAAACTTGGTTAATTCCTCCGCAGATATAGAAGACCGATTTCAGCAACGGTTTGACCCTTTCATTGTGAAGATTCATCGTCTGAATATTTCAACCAGTTGACGAAAACGGTCGTAATATATCTCCTTCAGAAGTTACTGAGTATTCCATTAAGGTACGTTCAAAATTAAAAAAGTGACGCTTGAAGATTGTAATTACATTTAATTGTAAGAACGGAAATCTGGCGAACAGTCGATTTCAGACACTAAAAAATTTCCCCAAAAGAATTTAAGTTATATCCTAAGCATCGCTGCTATAAAACGGGCGGTTGTGTACTTATACTGTTTTAGTGTGATTTCCCTTTTGGAGTATTTCACACTCATTTTATGTTGGATGACATGGTAGATAGAGTACATGAACGAATATGAGAGGATATATATTATAGGAAGAGTAAAAAGTAGTAATAATATCCTCGATATTATTGGAATGTATTGGTTGGGCAAGGCAAAAATGCGGAAGGAGTGGGAAAGTTTGGGTAAATTCAGAAAAGCTTTCGATCGAGTATCGCATATGAAATTAATTCTTAAATTGATGGCTTACGTGATTAACGGACAAGTTGTTGAATGGATAAAGTCATTTCTCGGAAACAGATCGCAGCGAGTTGCGTTGGACGGAATTTTATCTGATGAGGTTCGCGTCACATCCTCTGTTCCAAAAGGAATTGTATCAGGACAAAGTTTGCTCCTGATATATAATAACGATGATGTGGATAATGTAAAATGCAACGTTAGGTTATAATACTTGTTAGGTAAGATTGATGATACTGTTGTGAATAGAGAGATCGTAACTCAAGATGACACTGGTGGTTTGCAGAACGATCTGAATATTATGCCGGGGCTGGTGTATTGATTGGCAGCTCGAACTGAATGTATAGAAGTGTGTTCCTATGAATATTACGTGGTCCACCAACGTAACCTGCGTAACCGTATAGAATTTTAGGAAATCCCTTGTAGCTCGTGATGTATCATGAATACCTTGGAATTGCGCTTAGCAGTAAGTTTTCCGTCGAAGAGCATATTCGAAGCGTAATGGGAAAGGCAAATGGGATGCAAAGGTTAGCCAGTAGAATTCTGAGAGGATGAAAAGACTTGATGCTTTCCTGGTGGATAGCTTGGGTTAAAAGCTCTCGGGTTATATCATCCAGGAGGATTCCACCTGCATGATAACCCGAGAGCTTCTTAGGGGATGTTCATCTAAAGTAAAATAGATTGCGTATTTCTCCCTGATTCGACCTCTACTTGAGTATTGCTGAGCAATTTGGGATCCTCACGAAGTAGGATTAATTTCCGATTAGTTAGTATTACCAGTGTTTTACATCCCCTACCGCGCGCCACTGGCGGATTGCAGGGTTTAAATGTAAATATAAACTACAAAAGACAGTAATTTTTAGACTGTTGTAATAGAAATAAACTCTATATTGGTGGCAATTTTGCAGGGAAGAGGTTAAAATATAGCGTTAAAAACTCCTGTTGGTGATGTTTATTCCGATCATAACCTGATAATGATGAAAGAAGAGCTTATATATTTCAAGTACCTTAGTAGTTTTAAGAACCGCACGTTTTGAGAGAACTGAAAACGTATTTTGAATGCGATGCATTCTTCGTCAGGAGTAATGCGCGGTGTCTTATCTTGTTTCCTCGGAATGCCGGAAAATGAAAAGAGGAATGCCGACGAAAACGGCTATTGGAGACTTTAAACCTCTAATGAATATTTATTGATATTTTGCTATGGCCCCATTGGTATATGTAACTCGCTTTCCCATTTATAGTACGACACATCCAATAGAGCGTGGACTACTGATGAAGCAAAATGAGTCACCACTCGGTCAATTAACTGTGAAAAACGGCTCAAATCAACTGCACTACTCCTTTTGCTTGTTACATTTGTGTTTCTAAGAAAACTGGGCCATTATTTTAATAACCAGAATAGCGCTATACCATAGTGTTCAAAATCTTTTAAAACAGAAGGATATGTTTGTCCTAAAGCAACAAAAAAGCATTATTTCCAGGAAGATCCTTATTGTCAAATGTTTCTGATAGGCAGTCAATTATAGTCAACAACCGCCCTTAACGGGTTAAGCAACAGAGGAAAATGAGTATTTTAGTGCAAATTTCTCAAACGAAATGGAATTTTGCAGATTCGCCCATTTTATTTTCACTTCTCCAAACTGACTGGCTAAATTTATCAAATCCGAAATAAAAAAATGAAGACGAATTATCTGAAGTATACATACTTGGATAAAGTGAAATAAATTCTAAGATTTAAGGGTGTTCTAAATGGAAATATTATAGAAACTCATATGTATGCTATACAAATTTTTTCTCGCAAAATATTATGCCAAAGTCTTTCCAAGTCCCATAGGTTTATTAATATTATCTAAGATAATGATTTGATCCATATTATAATTTGATTGCTTGCATAACTCCCTGTATTGATAAAGAGTCACTGTCAGTAGAAAACTATTTGGAAGCTTCAGGTGGACACCTGAAGATGACTCCATGAGTCGAAACCATGGTCGTTCCTGAATAAAATTATCTGTGGTGTGTAAAAGTTAATCTTTTCATTTGTTCCTATCTAAGCAATTACAATAAAATTTTATATACAAAATAAATCCATGTACTTTCCAGAATCCGTCAACCAATCCAGAATCCGTCAACCAATCCAGAAATCTGTAACTAAATAAATGTATTTGTAGAAATTTTAGTAGGGTTATAAGGTACTCTAAGAAAATATTTCTATTGACTTCTTAGACATCACATTTACCAAATAAAAATTGAATCCCTGTGACAGTATGTTGGATGGACTTTAAAAAGTTATGCATTTGCACCTTTTACCTACAGCATGTTCTGATCTTAAATGTGTTTCTACATTTTAATAAAAAATTGAATGGTTTAAAAATAATTCAAAGTATATCTATTTTTATATGGTGAAGTAAACCTTAAGTTATTCAAGTTTTAACAGAGAAGAATTATTGTAGTACTTTCCTCAAACTTAATAACCAATTCTTTTATCTACAGTTGTCAATTATAATTGTGGAGTATGCCAAAATTATGGGTAGTCTTATTGCTTCACAATATCTAACATAAGGACTATACTGTACTTTGAATTCTAACATAACAAGCTGCATTGAGCTAAGGTGATTGTAATATAGTATGAATACCATTGTAAATTAGCTAGTGAAAGAAAGAAGGTTAGAAGGTACTGGAAGCAATAGAATGCTAAACCTTATGGAGAATAAACATTTATTTTCCATTAGTTTAGTTGGTCTACAAGAAAGTAGGACATGGATTAAAACATTTTTCAACAAGCAAACTTCCTTAAATGGTAACAGTTAGTTTTATGTCTATATGAAGCTTTTTGTATCATGGGTATTGTGATGCAGTGTGTTAAGAATGGATATAACGATATCCTAGGATAATAATTGGAAATATTTGTAGGAAAAACTACGAGCATATAACATGCTTTTACAGATAACACCTGAACTTAACCATAATCAAAATGAAGCAATTTCAGCTGTTTTAATCCTTATGATTTATACTTTTGCAATGTAAAATCAAATTCTTGATACAATAGGAAAGTATGTTGAATTTCCCAGCACCTTCAACATAATTTTAAGTATATCATGAAATCATGCAAAATACCAAAATAAACTGGCTCTTTGAAAGGTAGTCTCATTAAATATTTAGTGTAGATGTGATCTTCTGATCTCAAATATGTGTTTGTGGTAAGAGTAGTGAAGAATAAAATTATATCTGCTTCGGAATTAAAAAAAAAATTGATTTCTCTAAAGCACTGCTTACAATTCTCTACTTGACCTTATAATTTTTGTATGAACCTGAATCTTCTTTACATTTGATTATGATAACCAATACCAACATACGTCTATATTTCAGGTATAGACATTCCTGGTGGTTTTCCTTGTGATCAACCGATGATAAAGGGAGGGGAGGATTTGGAGGATAACGTATCGCCCTAAGAAGTGGACCCGGCCAGATCTAGATGGCGTGCCATGAGGTTCACCCCATGCCTAGGGTCCCCTCTTTACCACTATCACTGGTTAACCGCGGGTTCCGACCTTATAGACAAAAGAAACGAACAGGAGTTTATTGAGAACAGAACTCAACTCCTGCATAAGAAGGTGAAAGAAAGGGCCCTGGAAGAGATGCCTAAATCTGTAGGCCTTTCGGCTTGGGTCGAGAGGTATAAGGCATTATACCCTCTTCCCCTACAGAGCAGGTGGTTATTACATATAATTGCACTTTTTTCTAAACTACAGGCACGGTAAATTATGTGCCATGTATTAAAGTTATAAGTGGCAGCAATCAAAGATAATTTTTTCTGGATAAATCAGAACATGCTACAATGAATATTATTTTAATACCACTCTTCATAGAAAAAGCCAAATGAGATTTAAATAAGAGATTCAAGGATATATTTTGCTGCTCAAAATTTCTTAATGTTAAGTGTGATCTCAAAACACTATTATCCCAGATGAAGATGTTGCCTCAATATTGGTGGTAAGTGGAGTAAATTTGCTTATTATGAGGCTTGAATTCTTTGCAGAGTTTATAATAAAAGACTTGAAGTACTCACAAAATCATATCTCATTCAGGAGGTTTCAGGTCCTTCTCTCACCTATAAAAGATGAAACATAATAATTAGTATCACATAGTTCTATGAAGTGCATGATACATTGTAGTAAATTAAAAGAATATAAATATTAAAATGTTTTTACAATTATCTATTCTTCTAACATTTGATCAAGGTTTGACCTTTGTATTTCCTAGCCAGTTAACATTAATAGGTAATGATATCTGCCCATGCCAACTACCATAGACATGCTTTTGGATTCTGAGGATTATTTTGCCACACATTCTATAAATTTAAATGACATCCATTTCTCACAATATTTAATCAATATCAAGAATACATATTGAGTTTTCATGACAAATTCGGCAAAATGAAATGCGCTACCTATTTTAATGCCAGATCAATTAATTTGTTCACCATGAAATAATTATCTTTGAGCCTAATTATAATCTTAATCATTGATAAATCTTACTTTCACTGCTTCCTAAACTTTAAAAGTATCTGCAGTAGGTTATTATATGAGTTAAGATAAGCACTACTGAAAAAAATAACAGCAAATGTGGTCAAAGTTGAATTCACACTTTCATCAACATATAAAAAATAGTAAGTTAAGTGGCATATAGACAAATCAGTTAATCATTTCTCTCTGAAACTAGGAATCATAATTAAATGAGCAATCATTCTCTTATCTGTCTCATCTATAATACTTACATATTTATACATACGATTATCACACAAAGGTAATGGCAAACCATATCTTGACAAAATATTCTCCAACCAGAAGAAAATGAACAGGCTTGTAAACGCATCAGCAAATGTTTTCAGTGAATCAAATTGTAGTTAATGGTTTAAATTAACATTTATGGTATTAATTTTATGAAAATAAAAGTTGTTTTTATTAGATTCATTTTTATAAAGTTATGTTTCTGGTGATTGGTGACATATATAAATATACATTCTATGGACAGAAACGGATTACTGGATGAATAAAAACTCAGCTATTGAAGAAATTAATAATCAGAAGTAATTGAAAATTGCCTATTAAAAATAATGTTCTTCAATACGCTGCTCGTTCTCATTTGTATATATATATATTGCTCAAAACGTACCTCGACTGTAAACAATTTGCATCTATGAATATTTGGATTATTTAGAAAGAGCCATCGGACCAATCCACCATGTTTTGAAATTATTAATCAATATCTATTAATTGCTTCTACTTTATTAAAGTTAAAAATCGAGAATCAAAAAGTGAGCTCCTGCGTTTTTAATACTGCAGTGTTGCAGCGTAACATCTCATCATTTAATTTCGTTCTCAAAGGTTAATAGAAGAAATACGTTGAGGAGATTATTAGAATTGCTCATCTAGTAAGACTTGATGCTCAAAGTTTTCCAATATCATATTTATGTCAATTAATATAGAACATAGATGCAAGAATGATTTATAAAATTAATTCAATATCTTGTTCCTGTATTATACGAACTGGAATATCAAATGAAATGCTTTCCGAAAAGCGGAAGAACTTTTGAATAAGAATTCCCATATAATTAGGCTTTGCAGTATATCCAATTGATTCCCCTTAAACGAGAATAACTTCACTAAAAAGGACCGTTTCCTATTCGTATCCTGAACAGAAAAAAATTAAATTCATTCACATCCTATGCTAGATACACCACGGGATGTTAAAAAACTATTAAAATCAATTATTGCAAGCAGTTGTACTTCATTATAGTTATTATTGGGAGCAATATGCCAAGTCTGGTACAATAAGAAAGCACAAAGGGTAAAATTATGTTATATTTCCACTTCATATCGCAATCTATCAAAATAAATGCAAGCGAAAGTAAAATATCAAATTTCACATACCTAAGCTTAAGAATCCGTGGAGCAACGTCCTTGTTCCTCTTCCTTCAGTTTTCCTTTCAGGGCCGTTCACTTTCGAAACTAGTGACTCAGACGACGAAGTCCAAATGCGTTGAGCACTTTCTCATAAGCTGGAAACAAATAAAAACAAAACTAATAAAATTTTCAATAATGACAACATGGGAAGTCATGAGCTATTACAGGTAATTATCAAAAAAGTATTTAAGTTATTTGAAACCACTCTATCCGTTACTCCTACTGCTAACAATATCTCGTTAAAATCTTTAAAATGACAGATGCTGATATCCAGTGCTGTAGCGTAACAACTGGTCGCTCAATTTGATATTGCAAGTTAATGGACGAAACATATTGTGGAGGTTATGAATTGAAAATATCGTTATGTTTGATGTTAAATATTCGTCCAATGTCATTATTTACATAAACTAACATTGTCGATATAGAAATAATTACTTATCCTAATGCTCCATAATATCAACATCACATTAATGTATAGTTATTCCCGTAGCATAAAAGAGCATTCAAGTGAGCATTCCCATACCATTACATATAAAATATGAGTAAGTGTATTGCTATGTCTCATAAGAGTGTGACTTCTAGAAAACCATGTCCTTTCCATACACATCATGAACAGAGAAAATCGTCTTCGTTTAATTTCTATGCAAGATAACCCATAAAAATTTTTAATAAACTTAAAGAATTTAATTATTGCAACCAGTTGTTCTATAATGATGGATTCTTAACTTGAGTACGGATATAATTAGACAATTCAAAGGGTAAAAATATAATTCCACTATCTGCCCAATTCTGTCCAATGGAACGTAATGAAAGGTAAAAATATAAATTCTGCTTATCAATGTTCGAGATCCCAACGAGCGAAGACCCTCCGCCTGCTTCCTTCAGTTTTCCTTCCTTGGCCTTTCACTTTCGAAACGAATGACTCATACGACGAAGTCCAAAACGAATTGAAGGTAAATTCACTTTCAAAGAAACTGGAAAAATAGGAAAACAAAATTCATTAATTATCAATTAATTACAACCAGTCAAGCACTATTCAAGAGTCATAAGAAGTCATGAACTATTACTAGCAATTTTCAAATGAAGAGATCCGTTATAAAAAAACACTCTATGTCCTACTCCTACCGATAAGAATATTTCATTAAGAGGTTAAGAATTTAAAATAAGTAACTGACTAAAGCATATTCAATAATCTGAGTTTGATAGATAACCTCGATCTATTTTCAGCAATAGAAAATAGAGTACATCTCACCATTTGTTACATCAAAAACGAAAAGTACGATTCATAATCGCATCCAACGGGAATTAAAAATAAACCTGATTTTGATGTAAGAGAAAGCTGAACTAAACATTGATAGCATTGATATGATAATATGACAAAATAATTCAAAATCAGCCATATCTTTAGGGATTATTGAATGATGTTGTTAATTTCTACGTAATAACCATTCTAATTTCATTATTCAAACATACAGTACGAGCCAGCATCTACTACAACAATTTATCTTCAACTGCAGATTACCTTTAATTAAAATCATCATTTCCGTTAGTGACAGTTAAATTAATTCTCTTATACACCTCGTAAAAATAACAAAGTTATTATTTTAGAAATCAAGTCGTTAAGATGATAGTCGCATCCAAAGGGAATTGAAATAAACATGATTTTGAATGAAAAGATAACTGAACTAAAGATAGAGTCGAGAACGTGACGAAGTAATAAAAAAATCAGCGATATCCATTGCATTTGAATGATAAGCCGAGTGCAGTTTAAAGTACTTATAAATTGAATGTAATTGATGTAAAACATATATCTAAGCAAGCATAATCGGCAACGGGTATTCTTGCCTGATAACTGCCGATTACCGATATTTAAAATCACGATCTCCGTTAACAACAATTGATGGTAATAATTAATGTCCCGAGTACAACTATCAAGATAATTATAGGTCAATGATTTCAACCCGTTAACATAACATTGAAGTAATAATTATCTTGTTAAACCAGGATTCCAATACTAATCTCTTCCATGCTTGCCATTTACTTTTACCGAACGGAAAGAATAATCGACTGGCAAGAGGGATCGAGACCCGTATATATCAGGTTTTTTATTTGAAACTCTCTCTCCAGTTATACATGTGAGCCACGTTAATTCACCTCTCATTTAAACCACATTGGAACTTATTTAGATTCGCATACGAAAGAGTACGAATGACTTAAATGAAAATGTATTTCTTAAATTAGACGATTATAAACATATATGAGACAGCATTAAAATATAGGAAAATGTACTTCGCGAAAGAAATTAATTCCTTAAAACGATGTATCAAGAGAGATTCGATTCTGGTATGTTGTCACTATACCTTGAAATGGAAATTTTTGTTGACAATCAAGGACGATATTGTGCCCAGAAATATTGCCTTCTCCCTTTTAAAACGAATAGCAATTTAAGAATAATAATTCTTATTATTTCGGAAAGCTAACGTAGGGCATCTATAAGCATTGCTTCTATTAACGTGCTAAAAATTAGTTACTCACCAAAGGTAACGGAGATCACCAAATCCAAATTCCAACGGTTTTTTTCCAAACAATTGTTGTTACGCCTTTCCTCGAAGAAATCTGCGCAGCAACTGAGGAAATTGCAGTCTGGGTAAACTTTGTAGAGGGTTGCTATCACCTGATTGGTCAGATTTAAATTTTCCATCGTTGCCCTTCCCACTTCCTTTGTTAACAAATTTTAAGTTATTACAGAAGTACTACTATTAATTACTATCACCACCTTTTTTATGTATTATTATTTTGTATAATATTTTCATAAAAAAAACTGCTTTTGGAATACTGATTTTTGCCAATTTTTATTTGTTAAAAATTTGATTTCTTGGGGTCCTTAGCGGATACGGTTTTCGATATAAATCAAATATGTCGTAGATTAAATATGTATTAACTTTGTTTATCTGCTTTATATTAGTCGAAAAATTGCTACCTAATGTATTTTAAAGCTGAGTGTAATTATCACACTTAATTTACGTATTCCTAAATTCCACTACGGCCATTAACAAAAGAAGGGGATAAGCGCATCGCATCACTTCGGTGATTTATGTGATAGTGATGATACTGATAATATATTAATAAAAATGTATATATCACGTTTTTTTAAATATTCGCGTGATATCAATGATTAACAATTTATTAACATAAGAATTTCTTCCCATGCTACAAATAGAAATGCTGTGTCATCTACAATGTCACAATTTCACTGGTAATACTAATAAATGATTTGAGCTGAATATTCTCCAATTTAGATAGTAAAAGCATATAAAAAACTGATAAGATATTAAAGAGCCTTTTTAATAATAAAAAAAAGGTTTCATATTAGACCAGATTTGCCCTTGACATCGATGCACAACTCGTTATTCATATGTTTTGGTTTTTTCCGCTTCCTCTACAATATTTAAAATTTTCATGACACCTTCTAAATTTAGGAATGCAAGTCTTTATGTATCAGTCAATGCCATTAAAATTCTTTGATAGCTGTTACTTATACTCATGCCACCGATAAAGCACTCGAGAATACAGTCAAATTAAATTCACGGATAAGATTGCCTACCTCAAGCACATGAATTAAGAGGATCTTACTTACTTCCAATCTTTCTTTGATGACTGTTGTTAGAACCTCTGCAGTATTTCTAGAAGATTCCGCAAAAAGGCAGCAGAAGAATTCACTGAAGCTGATCCCTTCGTTCTTTAGGCATTATTTTGTCGTAGTTGTGGAATTACCAACATTTTCACATTTAGGAAGGAACACAGCATGAAGACCCACTTTCAACAGTCGACAAGCGTTTTATATTTTAGCATTCTATTCGAGGACTTTGACAAAGAAGAGATCACTCATTTACAGTAGAAGAGTAATGAACTAGGAAACACATTCTTGATCACTTTCAACAAACTCACTCTCTATCTATTTAAAATAATTAAAACTTGAAAATCACTCCACTTTAGTTCGCCATTACAGTGAACTTCACGAAAACACGTGGCGACGAGGACTGTTATCGCGCCTTTGAAGACATCCGACTGTCATGAAAAGTCTGAATCACGAAGCGGCGTTCCACGAGCTATGAGTAACATGAGGTGACTTCTGGCTCTCGGTTTTAAAATAGCGATCATTATCTTCTTTTAAAAGCACCTGTCTCGTGTTCCTGAAAATATACAGTGCAAGTAAAATAAATCGAACTAATAGGATTACTTCTGACTTGTTTGAAAGGAAACTTCGGACGGATAAATAACCAAGTTCTGTCTGAAAAATGTCGTCCTAAAGATGTGAAATGTGTTAGTGATATAGAAGTGCATAAGTGAATATAATTCAGTTCTTCTGTTGAGCCTTGTCTGCAGCAACAGCGTAAATTACTTCAGTCAACGACATGAAAATGCTAAGACAGCATTCAAAAATACGTCCAGAAAATTATAAATTTGTGGAAAGGAAGTTAAAGATAAACGTTTAACGGAAACGAGCAAAAGGTAAGTGATTGCGGTTGAAGCTCACGTAAAATGCATTATTGATTATAATCTAGACTTAATTCCTGCCCAATCTCTAAATAAAGATTTGATTGCTCTTTAATAGATAGTGCCTTCCTGTATGTTTAGACTATTCCTTTGGCTAAGGTTACTACGAAGGATCAATTAGCATTATAGATTTTATTGTATATTTCATCGATACAAATGTATACTATTACCCACGGTCTTCAGTTAAGTATTCATTATATGACAAACGGGCTAACCAAAGACAAAAAATCGTAAAAGTATCGAATATTTATGGATTTCTAGCATTACAAATGGTGTGTAGGTGACGAAGCATTCCTTGTCGCAAGGTAGGAAGTAATTTATGTGTCACTAAATCATTGAGATTATCTGCATTACTTGAAAAAGCGAACTTTATAACTTTGAATACAACATAATCAGTTAAATCAATAAATACATCATAAATCAATGAAGTGAGGTGATGCATTAATCCCGTTCTTTTGTTTATGGCTAGCAACGATTTATGAAATATGAGAATTAAATAAATGTAATAAATATACTCAGCTTTGACCAAATAAAAATTATTAATATTTTTCAAACCATGGCGTTTTTAATGTTTCTAGAAACCCTTTCGGGAATAGAGCCCCAAGAAAGCAAATTATCAACAAATTATAATAGTGAAAAATTAATATTCTAAAAGTAATTAATTTTTGAAAATATTATATAAAATGATAATGCATAAAAACGTTCGTCAATTTAATTCATAATAGTAATTATTTAATAACTTCAAATTTGTTAACGGAAGAAGTGGGGGGGGGAAATCGACGGAGAATTTAAATCTGACCAATCAGGTGACAGCAACTCTCTACAAAGTTTACCCTGACTGCAATTTCCTCATTTGCTTCGCAGATATCTTCGAGGATAGTCGTAATAACAATTGTTTGGGAAAACCGTTGGAATTTGAATTTGGTGATCTTCGTTACCTTTGGTGAGTAAGTAATTTTTAGCACGTTAATAGTAGCAATGCTGATGCAAGTCCTCCGTTTTCTTTCTTTAATAATAATTATTGTTCGTTAAGATGACTGTTAAACGAAACTGCGTTTGCCAGTATGAGGGTATTGTGTAACATTACTGAATTGGATATCTAGATCCCTCTCTTTTCTCGCTATCGCAAAATAATACTCAGATCTTTTTAATTTTATACTCTTCTCTTTCATACCCGCCGGATTTAAGAGGTAATTTTCAATTATGTCCTTCGTTCCCTTTCATAAGAGAAACTTAATAAATTCCACTGTAACTTATATGACAGAGTAAATTACGTGTCTTTTCAGTATAGAATTCATAGTAGTAATTGCAGAGAAAGTTTCAAATGAGAAAATAACATGATACATGCGGGACTCGATCTCACTTGCCAGATGATTATTATATCCGTCTGGTAATTGCTGACGACAAGCATGCAAGGGACTAGCGTTTGAATCTTGATTTACTAATATAGCTATTACTTCAATGCATATATTAACTAACTAAAAATTACCCAATTATTACCTAGATAGGGGGACATTAATTATTACCTTTAACCGTTGGAAATCGTGATTTCAAATAACGGTAATCGGCAGTTAAAAAATATCCGTTGCAAATGATGCTGGCTCATACCGTATATTTAAATAATGAAATTAGTACCAATTTTAATTGCGATTTAATACTTATGATTCGAATGTTTCGCTGATTTTTAATTATTTTCTTATGAGTATGTTCAGTTCCACTTTCCCTTTTATCACAATTATACATTTTTAAATTCCCTTTGGATGGGATTTTTATCATTACTTTTCCTTTTTGAAATAATAAATGGTGAGATGTACTCTATTTTTGAAAATGTTTTAATCTGTAACTTGTTTTAAATTCTGAAGCTCTTAATGAAATATTCTTATCAGTAGGAGTAAGACAAAGAGTGTTTTCATTATAACGGACCTTTGAAAGTTGCCAGTAATAGTTCATGACTTCTTATGACTCTTGAATAGTGCTTGTCTGGTTGTAATGAATTGATATTTAATGAATTTTGTTTTCCTTTTTTTCCAGTTTCTTTGAAAGTGAATTTCATCTCAATTCGTTTTGGACTTCGTCGTATGAGTCATTCGTTTCGAAAGTGAAAGGCCAAGGAAAGAAAATTGAAGGAAGGTGGCGGAGGGACTTCACTCGTTGGGATCTCGAACTTGGATAAGCAGAATTCATATTTTTACCTTTCATTACGTTTCATTGGACAGAATTGGGCAGATGATGGAATTATATAACGTTTTACACTTTGCTTGTCTAATTACATCCGTATTCGCGTTAAGAGCCCATCATTATAGAAGAACTGGTAGCAGTAATCAAATTCTTTAAGTTTATTAAAAAACTTTGTTTTATCTAGTATAGCAATTAAACGAAGATTAATTTTCTCTGTTATTCATCTGTAATTTTTAAGATTTTATTGATATTTTGTTAATTAAGTTTTGCTATTTATACTGATTTATAGAAATTCAATTACGTATCTATGTATTTTGACTTCGGTGCATCAGTCATTTGTTTAAAAGGGGATCTCCATGAATAGAAATGCGAAGGAAGAAGAGCAAAAACATCGCTCGGCGAGATCTCAAGCCAAGGTAAGCGATATTAATATTTTTATCTGCAATTGAATCTCATTTTTTAATCTTTGAATTGAAGTGGGTTTTTAATATCTACTACATTTTTGTTTAACAAATATATCCGTAACCGACAAGTACTCAATATTTCCAATAATTTAAAGCAATTACGTAGCAAAATTAATTCGATTGTTTTTTCTGGACAAGCCGTTTGATATTTAGCATAAATATTATTTCTGGAAATGGATGCAAACAACCGCAATTTAGTGAAGTCATTTATCTTAAGAGAATCCTCATAGACATAATTATTTAAATATTAACCCCGTATGTTCCCGCACCTTGAATACATAAATTGACGTTGCTAAAATTTATGTTCGTATAATGCAGGATTAAAGTAAGTGGTAATTTTGTTAAAGTTTAAAACACATCTGGATGCATTAAGGAACGCAATTCTCTGGAGAGAAATTTCTATTTGTGGACGATAAATAAAAATTTAACAAAGAGGTTGTTTAAACACCTACATTTCTTTGAATAATTCTATTTATACTTTGATTTATATACATATTTAAAATTTTCATACAATGTATTAACATTTTTTTATATTCTATTCACATTCAAGAATTAACCACTCTGCATATACTATGAGCTGATAACAAGTGCAATGATGCTACGGAGAGTTATTACGTCCAAGAATAGAGCATGGTTTAAGGTAAGTACAAATGAATATAAGATTATTTATATTCCTATATCGGCTTCAAAAGTGCCATATCCTTGAATTACATTAATTTCTTCTTATGGATATAAATTATTAATAGTTACTTTATCTCTCATTCACGTATAAGAATAAAAACATCTGGATGCTGTAAGAATATAAAAGGAGTGAAATAATGTCCTGGAGAGACATCTCGTCCAAGAAAGATGCCTGGTTTACGATAAGTATACATTTATTCTAATTATTCACAAATCACTATTTAGGTTTAAAAATACAGCATAACATTCGATTTAGATTAAAATATTCGTTATGGATGTCATATACAAATAATTTATTTCTCGACTATTACAATACGAGCTTAAAACACATCTGGATGCGGTAAGAGAATGAACGTACTGATGCTGATGACAACTGGAAGGAGGCTAATGGGGCGATAGTTCTTCAAATCTTCTTTGCTTCCTTTCTTGTGCAGAAGGGCAATCCTTGCGTGGTTCCATTCCTTGGGAATCATTCCTTGTTTTAGACAATTACTGAATAATTGTGCTAAAACATTAGCAATCTCTGTTCCACCAGCTTTCAGATATTCCGCCAACACCCCATCTGCTCCTCCTGCTTTCCCATTCTTCATCTGCTTAATCGCCGCCATTACTTCTTCTGGGAGGATTGAGAGGAGATTTTGTGAGCTTTGGCTTTCATCTTGGTTCTCCTCTTCGGCGTTTCCTACATTCTTGTATAGGTTGCCAAAGTGTTCTGCTACAGTCCTCAATATTGCTGGTCTGTTATATGTTGTTGTGCCATCTCCTATCTGTAAGGCTAAAATCTGTTTCTTACCAATTGCTAGGCGTCTTCTAGCCCTTTTTATGCTCTTGTTATTTTCTATGGCCTCTTGCACAATCTTTTCATTAAAATTCCTCACGTCTTCCTTGATTGCTACTCTGATGGCTTTGCAAAGCTATATTCGATGTTATCTCTTGGAGTGTCTGAATTCTTCAGTTCCTTCCGTCGTTTCATCATTTGCCGGGTCCTATCACTAAATTTCTCATCCTTAGGTTTTCTTGGCATGCTTGATACTACCTCTGCCACTTTCTTCACGACTTCCATAACTTTGGTTTCGAGTTCTTCCTCCTGAAGTGCTGAGAATCGATTTCTAAGTTCCACCTGAAACTGCATCTCGTTATCTGATAGTTTACAAATATTTATCTCCTCCTTCTTGCAAGAAACCAACTTCTTTCGTTCCATTCGGGGGTTAATACTATTCTGCATCTAACAATTCTGTGGTCACTTCCAGTGTTGAAGTTATTCAAAACTTCACAGTTAGTTACAGTGTAGAGTCTGTTTACCAATATGTAGTCTATTTCATTTTTTGTTCCATTTTGACCTCTCCACGTCCATTTCCTTGTAGGATTTTTCTTAAAGTATGTATTTGTTATATATACATATTGGTGCATTCTGCAAACTCTACTAAGCGGTGACCTCGCTCATTTCTCTGGCTCAGTCCATATTGTCCTGCGACAGTGTCATCAGCTTCCCGCTGACCTACACGAGCATTAAAATCTCCCATAATGACTTTATAGTAGTGGGCCTCCTTGTCATGCTCAGTGCCGAGAGTTTGGTAGAAGTTTTCAATTTCCTCTTCGCTACTTGCCGCTGTTGGTGCGTAGACTTGGATGACCTGCACTGAGTAACGCTCATTGATCTTTAGTATGAGTTTACAAATTCTATCTGATACACCTTCGATTTTTACCACATTATCCTTCCATCTCTTGCTGATCAAGAATCCAACGCATCCATTCCTTCCATCCTTGGTACCCCTGTAAAAGAATAAATTTCCTTCCTTCAGAGTAAGTAGCTCCTCTGATTTTCTTCTGACTTCTGACTGAGTCCGATGATATCCCATTTTATCTTCTCTGCTTCATTGAGTAGTTCCAGCAATGGTTCTTCACTCTTCCGGCTGCGACAGTTGTAGGTTGTGAATTGCAGGATAGTAATTCTTTTCTTCATGATGGACCTCTTCAATGCCACCACCTCCCGGACATCCGAATAGGTGGTGCTTTTACGTCCGGATAAATTTCCATTAGAGAAAAATCACCATGAAAATTGTACTTGTATTTGGGGGGATTAGGACAATAATTCACCAGGCTGTCCTACTACCGGTTGGTGAATACCACTTTAATTATTTGGCCGGAGATATTGTTGAAGCCTTCATAGCATGGTTGAACCTGGGCTATGCACCGCCTCCAACCAACGTTAACACCCCTACAACCACCGTTAACACCCCTACGCCCCGTTGAGGCAATGAACTGTGGCAGTGATGAGGAGGGGACAATTAAATGTAGAATTTACTTTAATCTGCTCCCATTTAAGGTTAAGAAACATAGGATTCTCAACAAAAGAGAAATGGAGCGAACTGAGGAACAAGATAAGTAGAAACATTACGACTGGTTTTAAAATTCCTAATTTTAGTTTGAAATACTCTCGATATAGTAGATATAGTTACTTTTTTCGTTTTTTGCAACTTACTATAGACTTTTTTATATTCTGCTCCCATTTTAGGTTACGAATCATACGATTCTAAATGAAAAAAGGGGAAATGAGGCTTTAGCGAAACCAAGCATCAGGCGATGGACCCTGGTGCACGATAAGTAGAAACAAAACGGTTGCTTTTAAAATTCCTAATATTAGTTTAAATGCTTTCGATCTACTAGATTAATGTTTTATTTTTTTTCGTTTTTTTTACAACTTAATAAAGATTTTATTATATTCTACTCCCATTTTAGGTTTCGAATCATAGGATTCTCAATGAAAAAAGGAGAAATGAGGCTTTAGTGAGACCAAGCATCAAGCAATGGAGCATGGTGCACAATAATTAGAAACATTACGGCTGCTTTTAACATTCAAAAGTTAAGTTTAAATTTTTTTGATATCCTAGATTAAGTTGCATTTTTTTCGTTTTGTATTCATTTAATACAGATTTTATTATATTCTTTTCCCATTTTAGGTTACCAATCATAGGATATTCAATGAAGGGGAAATGAGGCTTTAGTGAGACCAAGCATCAAGCGATGGACCATGGTGCACGATAAGTAGAAAAATTACGGCTGCTTTTAAAATTCTTAATTTTAGAGTAAATACTTTCGATAAACTAGATTATGTTGAAATTTTTCGTTTTTAACAACTAAATACAGATTTAATTATATTCTTTTCCCATTTTAGGGTACGAATCATAGGATTCTCAATGAAAAAAAGGGAAAATGAAGCTTTAGGGAGACCGAGCATCCAGCGATTGAGCATGGTGCACGATAAGTAGAAACATTACAGCTGCTTTGAAAATTCCTAATTTTAGTTTAAATACTTTCGATATACTAGATTAAGTTGCAATTTTTTGACTTTTAACAACTTAATATAGATTTTATTGTATTCCTTTCACAAATTTGGTTACCAATCATAGGATTCTCAATGAAAAAAAGGGGAAATGAGGCTTTAGTGAGACCAAGCATCAAGCGATGGACCATGGTGCACGATAAGTAAAAACATTACGTTTCCTTTTAAAATTCCTAATTTTAGTTTTCATACTTTCGATATACTAGATTAAGTTGCATTTTTTACGTTTTTCAACAACTTAAAATATATATTATATTATATTCCTTTCCCATTTAAGGCTACCAATCATAGGATTCTCAATGAAAATTATGGGGAAATGAGGATATAGTGAGACCAAGCATCAAGCGATGGACCATGGTGCACGATAAGTAGAAACATTACGACGGGTTTTAAAATTCCTAATTTTAGTTTAAATACTTTCGATATACTAGATTAAGCTGCATTTTATCGTTTTTCAACAACTTAATATATATTTTATATATTCCTTTCCCATTTAAGGTTACCAATCATAGGATTCTCAATGAAAATTATGGGGAAATGAGGATATAGTGAGACCAAGTATCAAGCGATGGACCATGGAGCACGATAAGTAGAAACATTACGACGGGTTTTAAAATTCCTAATTTTAGTTTAAATACTTTCGATATAGTAGATTAAGTAGCATTCATTTCTTTTTTTTTCAACTAAATACAGATATTAT